>OU015772.1:21512500-21551570 GCA_907173295.1 Fagus sylvatica
CCAGCCGTGCCTTCTTGGAAACCACGAATGCCATAACTTTCACAGATGAAGATATGAAAGTTCAACACCCGGACCATAGACGCCCACTTTATTTGTTTGCGGTAGTGAAAGATGTTCAAGTTAGACGCGCTCTAGTAGACACTGATTCATGTCTAAACCTCATTCCATTAAGCACTCTCCAAGCCGCCAATGTGTCACAACAGAAAATCCAAGGGTCTCCCATAGAAGTAACTGGGTTTGGAGGAGTGACCAAATATACAATGGGACATGTACAACTCGTCTTGAGGATTGGGTCGATTGTAGCACTCACATGATTTCATGTCGTGAATGCCGAAGCTCCATATCATGTGCTCCTTGGTAGACTTTGGTTGCATAAGCACAAATTGGTGTCATCTACTTACCATCAATGCGTCAAGGGAAGACTCAATGGGAAGCCAATCCATATAGCTGCAAATTCCTCTCCTTTTGATCAAACTGAAGCTCACTTCGTCGAAGCAGCCCTTTATGATGAGCTTTCATCTACGGGAGACCCATCAATTGTGAAACCATGTGGGACACCACTCCTTGACTAGGAGGATATCAAGGATGATCCTGAGGTTGATCTACGGGAGTTGCTTGAAAGAAAAAAGAAGAAGATGGAAGGAACGTGAAGTTAAGCATGGGAGTCCACCGCAATGTGTACGCGTCCAACTCCCTGATAGACGTATTGTTTATCTCTTATGAAGGCACGTGGGGCCTGATTAACCATTACAAGAGGGTCCCACACCTAAAGAGGGTGGTCTGCAACTCTCATGCCACTTGACGCAGTAGACTGGAAATTCTGAAGAAGTTGTGCTGAATCAGGCAGAGTCTATGGCAGTGAAGACAGAAAGTCTACCACAGCCGAACCAAAGATGACTGCCAAAGAAGAACTCGAGGTAATTAATTTAAATGATAATCCTGATGTTAGCAAGCCTATATCAATTAGCATGTCTTTGTCTGCCGAAGAAAGAAAATATTTGATTGATCTGCTGCATGAATATAAAGATGTGTTTGCTTGGGATTATGATGAAATGCTCGAAATAGATTCGGGGCTTGTGGCCCATTCCTTGAATGTGGAACTTGGTACCAGACCTGTGGTGCAACCTAAGAGAACTTTCCACACAAAAGTGGAAGCCCAGATTACACAAGAAATGAAAAAGCTACTTGCTGTTGGTTTCATTAAACCAATACAACATCCACGGTGGCTGTCAAATATTGTGCCGGTCAAAAAGAAGAACGGGCAGATCAGATATTGTGTTGATTTTTGCAATCTTAATAAGGCATGCCTTAAGGAAGAATTCCTTCTTCCGAACATGGACTTGTTAATTGATTCGGCCACCGGTCATGCCATGTTTTCTTTCATGGACGGGTTTAATGGCTACAATCAAATCCGTATGTCAACAAAGGATGCTGAAAAAACTGCCTTCCGCACACCAATCGACAATTTTTATTACACCGTTATGCCTTTCGGCCTAAAAAATGTCGGTGTTACCTATCAAAGGACCATGACAGCCATGTTCCATGATATGATGCATCGAGAAATTGAAGACTATGTGGATGACATTGTGGTAAAATCCAAGAAGAGGGAAGACCATCTTGAAACTTTGAGGAAGGTATTCGAAAGGTGCCGACTCTATAAGCTTAAAATGAATCCTCTTAAGTGTGCTTTTGGGGTGTCTGTCGAAAAATTCTTGGGTTTCCTAGTCCACAACCGCGGAATTGATGTTGATCCGGCTAATCTGCCATAACTACCATGAAGGCACCAGTTTCTCACAAAGAGTTGCAGAGTTTCTTAGGGAGATTATCATATATTAGGAGATTCATTCCTGGTTTGGCAGCGGTGACGATTATTTTCACACCCTTAATGAAAAAAGGAGTTCCTTTTGTTTGGTCTACTACATGTTAGCAAGCTTTTAAGAAGATCCAAGCAATCATGACTAAGCTGCCCACAGTATGCGCTCTAGTTGCTAGCAGACTCTTGCGCTTGTACTTGGCTTCCAATGGTGAGGCAATTGGGGCATTAGTGGCCTACGAAGATGAAGGTGGGACCAAAAAACTAGTCTACTACGTCAATCGGGCATTTAAAGATGCTGAAACAATGTACTTGGGGGCTGAACGAGCATGTTTAGCCTTGGTATATGCCTCATAGCGTCTATGACACAACTTCCTAGCCCATAAGATTCAGCTGATGACCAAGTCTCACCTAATCAGAAGTCTACTGCACAGGCCAGTTCTCTTTGGCAGATTAGCTCGATGGCTTTTGCAATTATCTCAATATGAGATAATCACTGAAACTCCTATAGCAATTAAGAGTCAGGCCATAGCAGATCTCCTTGCACAATTCCCGGGAGAGGATAGTTCATCAATCTCACATGAAGTACCAGGAGGAGTGGGAAAGGAACTTTTGACAGATCTGGTAGACTCCATATGGACTTTGAAATTTAATGGTTCTTCTACATCCAGCTGAAGTGGGGCTGGTATTGTGCTGATTAGAGAAGATGGAGAAACTATAGCTAAGTCCTTCAAACTTGATTTCTCATGCTCCAACAACGCCTCGGAATACGAGGCCTACATAACCGGGTTAGCCATTGCCCATGAGATGGGGATAAAGCACTTGAGAGTGATTGGGGATTCCAATCTTATAATCTGCTAGGCCAAAGGTGAGTTTTCACTCAAAGAACTATCATTGACACCATACCGTGCTTTATCCCAACAATTAGAAGAGAAGTTTGACACTTTTGAGATCTTTCACGCCATGAGATGTGGGAATCATTATGCGGATGCACTTGTGACCTTAGGTTCACAAATTTCATTTGAAAGGCCAAAGATAGACGTCACAATCAATAAAAGAAGTGTGCCCATCACTAATCTATTGAAAGAGGAATTTGAAGAACACCATCTTGATACTGAGGACTGGAGAACAACCATAAAGGCCAAGCTTATGTCACCTGAAGGTGTGGCGGACCTGAAAACATTCAAGGACTATGTGTTAATTGCTGGTGTTCTTTACCGTAGACTACCTGGAGGTGTCTTGGCAAGATGTGTGAGCCTCCGAGAGGCAGTAAGAAAACTCACAGAAGTCTAGGAGAAGTTTTGTGAATTCAGTGACGGGGTGAGTCTCTACCATAGACTCCAACGATTGGGTTATTTTTAGCCAAACATGAGTAAAGAGGCAGCCAGTCTACAGGAGTAATGTTCGTTTTGTCAACACCAACATGAGTCTGATCAAGTCTATGCAACTTTTGTTTTTAGTGACTGGCGCACTCCTTTTCTTGAGTACCTCATCGAAAATATCCTGCCGCAAACCAGCAAGGTAGCAACTCGGCTCAAGAAATTGGCCACAAGGTATTTTGTGGAAGGAGGCATATTATTTTGGAAAGGGTTTCACAGGGATCCTTTGAGATGCCTCAACTTGGCTGAATCTCAAATAGTAATGAAAGAAGCCCATTTCGAGGAATGTGGAGAGCATCAAGGCAAGAAGAGACTCTACCAACTACTATTGACTCTTGGCTATTACTGGCCAACCATGAAGAAAGACACGGCACACTTCGTTAAGTCTTGTCACACTTGCCAACTTCAAACTAGTCTGATCCACACACACCCGACCAGTCTACAGAACATGGCAACACCATGGCCTTTCCACACTTGGGGGCTAGACCACATTGGCCCTATTAATCCACCTTCTGACAGATACATTTGGATCTTGGTAGCTACTGAGTACTTCTCAAAGTGGGTTGAGGTCATTCCTCTTCACAAGGCAACCGGTGCGGCCATGGCTAATTTCATTCGGGATCACATTATCACAAGGTTTGGCATACCTCATAAAATCATTAGCGATAATGGCACCCCTTTCGTCAACAAGAATGTTAGAGAGGTCCTGAAACATTACCGGATCAAGCACCGCAGATCCACGCCTTATTACCCCCAAGGCAATGGACAAGCGGAGGCAACTAATCGCATGTTGTTGTGCATTTTGAGTAAAATGGTTTTTGATTATGGTAAGGGCTGGAACTCTCACCTGGTAGACACGCTATGGGCCTACCGTAGCTCAACCAAGACAGTAACGGGCTTCACCCCATTTTCTTTGGTCTACGGTACCGATGCTATTGCCCCCACAGAATTACTAGTGCCTAGCCCAAAGATCTTGCATGGGTGGACTTAGAAGCCGATGCTGATATTTGCGCAGAAGCAAGGGTAGCAGACTTGGAAAGTTTGGAGGAAGTAAGAGAGCTGGCCCAAGTTCGTAGTCTACGGTACCATCGAAAGCTTGCCAGCGCTTACAGAAAAACGCTACAGACTAGGATTTTTGCCAAGGGCCAGATGGTCCTAAGGATAGTAGACCATGTGAGAAGAGGTCTTCCTTCACCATCCAAGTTTGCACCAAATTAGGAGGGGCCGTACCTAATCCGCGAAGCGTATCATAGTGGCTATTACAAATTAGCCAAGGCGGATGGCACCACCCTGGCAGACCCCATCAACGGGAAATGGCTGAAGCGTTATTACTCGTAAGATGCACTTTTATTAGCCAAGTATTTTGTATCTTTTTTTGTCTTAGAACAATTTGAATTCGCATGTATTGTTCAAAAAGTATTGATGCACAATATCTATATTTTGTAAAAAACGAAAGATTTCCACTTGATCTTTACAAAAAAAAAGAAAAAAAGAGAGCATAAATGTTAAAAAAAAAGACTAAAACTTGGTCATTACAAAATATGAACATAAGTGTTCGAAAGAAAGACCAAAACTTGGTCATTACAAAACATGAGCATAAGTGTTCAAAAGAAAGACTAAAACTCGGTCATTACAAAACATGAGCATAAGTGTTCAAAAGAAAGACCAAAACTCGGTCATTACAAAACATGAGTATAAATGTTTGAAAATAAGACTAGAACACGGTCATTACAAAGAAATGAATACGATAAATGTAAAAGTCAGTTGATAAGACTGTAAAAAAGCGATTTGCTGTGCTCGAGCTCAAGAATTGTCCCTCCCATAGACATCATCTCCTCCTAATAAGTTGTCAGCACAGCCAGGGAGTCTTGCAAAAGGGCAATCTGATGTTGAAGAGCTTGCACTTCATCTGAGATCTTCTTGCCGAAAAGATGCTGGGCTATCTGCCGCAGATGCTCGATCATGAATCCCAAGTCAAACCCAACCTCCATGAGATCTTGGACAACACTTTTCCACGCAAGAATCTGAACCTTTGTCACGCTCCCAAGGTCAGATTTGCTCATGGCAGCTAGCACACTGCCGAGGAGGGATAACATGGGTCCACCGAACCCGGCACCAAGCTTGAACATGGCAACAAAGTTACCATGCTTTGTGGTCAGCTGCTGCAGATAGGGCACGCTATCACTTGGGACCTAAAAGTCCCCAAAGGACACCAAAGGCTTGTTAAATTTCCAGAAATTCCACTCAGGGTGGGGGTTGGGCGTCCTCTTATCGAACTTCCTAAAGAAATTAGCAATTGCGCTGGATACGGCACCAGCTCCAACACTTGAGCCCACCCTGGCTATTGGCCTTGATAATTGGCTAGCAATCGTAATCTTGCCAGTAATCCCCACCTCAGCATCCTCCTCTGACATATGTATGGCGTCACCCATGCCTGCAAAAGAGAAGACACAAAAAAAAAATAATAATAATAAGGCGGGGGAAAATCAATGGGATTACAGCAAACAAAGGCATGTCATAATCGAGTCTATAGAGCGTCTCATATGGCCTGGTCAAATCTGAAGAATTTTCCATAAGACAACAACCAAGTCTATGGAAACAGAATCTTCCATATGACGACAACCAAGTCTATGAAACATAATTTTTCATACGACAATAACCAAGTCTAGGAAACAAAATTTTCCATAAGACGACAACCAAGTCTATCGAAACAGAATCTTCCATAAGACGACAACCAAGTCTATGGAAACAGAATTTTCCATAAGACGACAACCAAGTCTATGGAAACAGAATTTTTCATACAACGATAACCAAGTATATGAAACAGAATTTTTCATTTGATGACAACCAAGTCTACGACAGAGGCACTGCATCAAAATCTACGACATCACTGTCATCGTGACCATACTCAAAAGAGTGGCTAGCATGGGTGACAATGGCCAAGTCATGCCTTGTCAAATTAGCAGACTCAACATTCAACTCGGTGGCCTCAAGCGTGTCATCAGCATCTGCAGCAGATCACGTAGATGCCATTTGCTCCTCGTTCATAGAACCTAGGGCTACATCAGAAAATGAGTCACTGGAAACAGAGTGACTTTCTTCGATAGATCCAACATCCGCCTCGAAACTACCTGCAAAACTCCTTCCCATGTCTTCACCCTGATCTGTGGCAACAGCCAGAGGATCATCCCTATCAGAAGACCTTGTGGAGATGTCATCAACGACTGTATCAAAATCCTAAAGGAAGGAGTAAACAACAAGGGTTAGACAGTATAGATTTAGCCCAAAGAGAGATCAAAACAAAAAGAATGTGTCAAGGTAACCTCAACAACAATGACAGCGCCACTAGGTCTGCCAGGCTTGTGCGTTGCTTGCCGCAGATAAAAGAATAAGAAAATACCACAAAGAAAAGCAAATAAGAGTAGTAGATAAAAAAAAAAAATGGAAAAAAAAAGGGGACTTACTTTGGAACTCATCCGCCCAATTATAGATGCGCTCTTACTCCTCGTGCGAGTAGCAGCACCGGAAGGGGGAGGGGGAACAACAGACTTCTTTTTCTTGGGAGGTGAACGAGCCAGAACTGTAGATGGCTGTTCCTCGTCCGGGGAGGAGGAAGATGTGGTAGGTTTCCTTTGATCCTTAAAAGGACGGAGAGCAACACTTTTCTTTCCAAACTTAGAAGAAGTCGCCTGTTTTCCTACACTCTCCAAAGGGGGAACTGCGACAGATTTCCTCTTAGAAGAGCCTGTAGCCACACCCTTGGCCTTTAAAGGAGCAGCGGCAGACTCAACGGCTGTTTCTGAAGAGGTTGTGGCAGACTCTTTTTCAGGCCTAGGCACTGGAGCAACAGATCTGCTCTTCTTCCCTGCTTTGGTTTTCTTTGAAGAGGTCTTCTTAAGAGAGTGAGCCCGCTTCTTAGAACCCTATTCCACAACCAGGTCTACCAAGACATCTTTCTTACTCCCTTTCCCTCACTTGGAGGGCATGATAAGGCGCTCATCTACAACATTAACCGATTCCTTCCAGCTGACCGGGAAATGTGTGGTGTATACAATCCAACCATTCCTAGTCTCATCCCATTCAGCAAAGCCCAGTTTTTGGCTATTGTCATAAGCTATGGCAGATTGGGAGGGAGGGGAGAAACAAAGGCTTGAAATCTGCAGCTTGCAATGGCTGGATATGGGAGCCTTGTTACTTCTACCACTATTCACATAGCCTATCATAGCATGAGCCAACCTCTGCCAATACGCGTTCATAGACGCAGTGTTAAAACCAAATCTATGGCCACTTGGGATCATTATACGGTTGACTTTGCCCTCCCAGTAGGCAAATGCACGACTCCTAATGAAAGGTGCCGAGTTGGAAAAGGGAGGCGTGGCCTCCTGTAGACTAGTAGGCACATCCTGATCAAAGCCAAATTGTCTCTTTACTCTATATGGACAATAGGGTGTAAACTCAACACCTGTGGCAGATAGAATGGGTAGCCACCCTGGGTTTATAGCAGACAGATATGCTAGACTCCGGCGGTCCTCGGCTCTCAAATCATGAATTAGAGAAGTTGGCTAATTGAACCGACTAAGAACAGAAATGCAAGTAAAACCAGGATGATCTTCCCCGTAAGGTCTCAGCAACACATTCTCTTCGAAGTCTAGAGAGGTGACCAAATCATGATCCCAGGTCTTCAAACCAACCCAGCGGTAGACGAGTGGCAAATTGTCTCGAAAATCTGGAAAGAGATCCAAAAAACGCTGTGGCAGATTAGAGAACTTACCTCACGCAGCCGCTTTGTCCTTTGTAGCAAAAATATAATTCACAAAGTGCTCCCATAAAAAGGTTTGCAGCACTGTGGTATTAAAGGCAGCAACAAGGATATGACAAGAGTCCCCTTCAACCTCACAATCATGGAGCAAGTCCAGCTGCGAGTATAAGTGGCCAAGAGACATAGAGGCGAGGGGGAAACAACAACCAGTGGATATCTTCACAGCCAATGGAATATAAAAAAGTATTTACTGCATAGTAAGGGGAATTACCGAAAATGCACTTACAAAGCCAATATACAATGAAAGCAGCGCGACGAACTGAAACATCTTCATGATGGAGGAAGAGTGCGGGCCAACCAGTTATTCTGGTAGATGAGTACCCCCGCAAGGCCATAGCAATCTCCTCCTCTCTTGCAGATAGCTTTATTCCAGAAGGAGAAAGCTCGCCAAGGATGGGAAGCATCCAATGGTTCGCTATGTCTTCTAAAGTCAGTGTGAGCTCCCTCCACATGAAGAAGAAGGTATGGATGGCGGGACACCACCTTCTCAACACCTCACGGAGAGGCTCAGTGTCCCTAAATATGCCGCAACTCCTCGAAATTAGGATGGACCAATGGACGCCGGCTTTCTGTAGATTGTCCCAAAACTCATGGTCCAGGATCTCCAAGTCCACCCAATGGGACCAATCCTTGGACACAACACAAGGGAATTCAAAGTTTATGGGAACCGGTCGAATATCCCCCTTCTGAATCAACAACTCAGAGATCTCATTAAGACAGGGAACGCAAGCCCGGTCTACCATGACCTCTGGTTCTATGGTTGTCCATTCCCAATCTTCAGGAGGAGAAGGGAAATCAAAGGACTTGCAGGGAAATAAGGAGGAAATCTCATACCAAAGATCCAACAAAGGAAAAATGAAGCCTTCCCTGGGGTTGGTGGCTTCACCTGGAACGGAAGGAGGAGCTATGGGGACGCCTACCTTCGTCTTGGCGGACGTTGTGGACCCTGCAGCTGGGGTCTTTGGGTGCTCGCCGATGATGAGTGGAGGGGTAGAACCGGTCGGAGGAATTAAAGAAGAAGAGGCCATCGGTTAAAAAAAAAAAAATGGGAATGGAAATAAGAAACGAAAGAAGAAGGAGGAGAAGAGAGAAATTGGTGAGGCTGGAAGTTCAAGCTTTGTTCTTTTTTCTCTCCTTTTGACAAGCCAAAGGTTTTATAACAACTGAAATAAATATTTGGGAACTGGTAGTTGTAACTCTAATCATGAAAGTTTTAAGTGTCAAGAGGCACTATGAAGAGAAAGAGTTAGCCTGATGACTATCAGTAACTGACATTCCCCATCTGCTACTACACCCATGAAAGAAGGAACCCACGTATAAAAAAAAAAGAGAGGGAAAAGAAATGTTATAACCTACATGCATATATATATATTTTCCTAAACAACATACTCACCCAAACCACACATCACGTGAGGTCTGGGCTTGGGGGACTAAATGTAAAGGCCCGTTTTTTCTTTACCACACTAGGCCAAGCCAGAAGCCTCAAATTTTGCTTTAAGGGCCCAAGACAAACGAAGCCCAGTAGTCTAAAGCAGCAGAAAACAAGAGCTAATGACATTGGGCCATCAAATTAAGCCCAAGACACAAGCCAACCCATTCAACCCCAAACACATATCTGCTGTAATGATATGGGGCCTGCTAGAACAGTCCAAAAAAGAGGGGGAAAAGCACCCCACGTGATATTCTTTTTTCCTCCCTTTTTTGGTGCGGTGCTCGAAATGATAAAAGAGCAATTTCCCTAATATGAAGTGCAGATCTCCATGCACCATAATTACGGAAGGAAGCTGGTTTCTCTCATTGACCAGCGGTTGCGGTAGACACTTTCACAAAAACGTCTGCCACAACATCAGCTGTAATAGGAAATGATAGGGAAGACAAAACAAGGGTTGAAGAGGCCAAGAAAGCTGCCATGGCAGCCAAAGCTACCGCCACTCAAGAGCAGCGACCACCATAGCCCAGCACTCCGGTGGTCCTTGTTCATCTTCAACATGGAACTTAGGAAGATCGGTTTGGAGGTAAGGGGATTAATTTACTGAATTTCTTTGATCTGTCATGACATGAAAGGCATTAGATCTGCTAGGGAATAATGCAACGGTAAGATCAAACTTAATTATGCAAAACGTGTATAAGTCAACTCAATTACCTCAATTCCCCTTGTCAAGCATTTAATGCTCACCATCCCCAACACCAGAAATGAGAGATTAGCTCTCTGCCGCAGCCTAAATCAGGCCTGCAGCAGATAAAGATTATCTTCTTAACCTTGGAAAGATTTTAGTCAAATCCCACCCTTTTATCTCTCGGATAAACAGTAATCATCATGATTAAGAGAGCAATGGGTGAAATCACAAGATATCAACACCACTATAAAGAGGGGTGAGAAATAGGAAATAGGGGGTTGGTTGATCTTAGTCTGAAACTGATCCTTACTTAAGAGCTAATAAAAAAAAAAAGTTTGAGGGGAGAAGATAACCAAATTCTGTAGAACACTTTCTGGAGATTCAAGGTAGACTGAAACACTTTCTGTCTGCCACAGCCAAAAAACCATCTTTAACCACCAAACACTTACACCAATTAATGATGTTGATTTATACACGTTTGCATAGTAATTAATCTTCTTCCTACTCACCAAACTTCTTGAGTTCTCTTGTTTATTATATATTTCTTACACGTTATTATCACTGTATGCTCTGGTGAAGGCAAAGTTTATTGTGGTTAGTTTTGGTCTGCGGTACTGATCCTGTCTGTCTATCGTGACCATTCCCTACGAGTATTGCGGCCTAGTAGATCAGAAACTTCAGAGGGAAGCACCATCAGCCATCAGGTGACCCAACAAGCCTGGTGTAGAGTTTTGGGCTTAACATCCCCTTCAAACAGATCAGCCCATGTTAAGCCCATTCATGAGGCGACACGTGGTCTACAAGGAAATTTTGAGCATCTACAGATATATAAGAGATAATTCATCAAAAAAAAAAAAAAAAAAGAAGATATGTAAGAGCAAAAGATCTTGTGCTAAGATCCAAAATCTCCAATTTGGTCTAAAAAAATCAACCTATTCAATTCTAAACCTTTTTTGGTTTGATTAATATACTTAACCTAACATAATTGAAAGAGAGAAAAAGACAGCCAAACATGCAAACGAGAAGTCATTGTTTCTTCGCCACAACGATACTCGGTTTTGAACACATTTGGACGAAATAGAACAACACGTACGATTCATGATCATGCAATGGCACCATATTTCTGCCGTTTATTTGTCCGGTACACTAGTCGTGTTACTCTTTTTACTCTTACACAGCTCTGTGAAAACAAACAAGGCTCATACTAACTAACAACTAACGCCAACAAACCCAAATAAATAAATAAAAGAACACACATACAGTAACGCTTTGGAATTATTTTTTTTTTACTCCATCAAATTTCACATTCAATAATAGTCAACCCCCTCTCAAAGTCGTCCGATTCAAATTGAAGCCGATTTTCAACGCTCTGATCTCCGTAGTTGTATAGAACATACGGCGCCGTTCCATTCACAGGTCAAATTTATTATTATTCATTTCTGGGTTTCGTTTTTCGTTTCTGGATTCATAGCTCTCAGATTGAATTCACGGATTTTGATTATGAGCAATTGAAATGTCTGAAAAGAACTTTCTTGACTCGAATCCAAATTCGGATCCTACCGAACCAATGCATTCGGAGCACAATCATGCTTTCCGAGAACCTGAACAATCGAACAGGTATGACCATGACTATGACCATTATGAAGTTCCGGTCGAGCTCGGCGATTCAAACCAGGTAATGAATTAGGGGAAATGAAAGTTTCAATTTGATATATATATGTTAGAATTTGTGCTTATTAGTGAAAAGTGAAAACAATTGCAGGAACCGGTACACGATAACCGTGTTTCGGAGGTGTTAGGAGATGGAGGTGACTCTGAAGAGACGACTGAGGAAGCAGGGAGAGACGATAAGTTCGTTGACTGTCCGGACGAGTTAGTTTCGAATGCCGAAAAGGAAGCAGTTGTAGCAGTTATAGCAATTAGTGACGGAGGAATCGGCTGGTGCATTTCAAGAAACCGAGAATGTGGCACAGGATGGTTATGTGATGGATGAGCCGGAACGCCTAAGCATTTCACGGGAATACAAGGTCGAAAATATTGTCTAATTTGGTAGATATTAATTGTTCTTTGTGATAATCAATTTGGTATTGGTATTTGTATTTGTATTGATTGTGTTCTTTTAGTGCAGGAAGAAAGGAAGGCATTTGCTAGGGAAGTTGCTGTGTGTATTTGTTTTGTTCTGAAGAAGAGAGATAAAGATGGAGATGATGTATTACCAGCTTGCAAGGTCTTCTTACAGAGACTCCAAGAAAGTCTTGGAGGCTGATATACAGCATGCTAATGCTCTGTGAGTCTTTTATTTTATTTTGACTGTTTTTTCAATTTGGGTTTGTTCTATTTTTGTTTCCCTGAGGTTTTTTTTTTACTTAGGCTTTGGATTTTTGATGATCAACATGTTGTAAATTATTCAGCTTGTTTGCTAATTGAAGGGGAAAAACTTAAATAAGCAGAACTCATTTATGTTAAGCTGTACTTTTATTCTCTGATGATTTTTTTTTTTTTTTGATTAATTTGTTTCCTCTTGGAATTTTAAGAAGGAAAAACAAAAACGCAAGGGTCAACACCTGATTGTGACTTTGTTTCATGCTTAGTACCTATCATTACTTTAGTGCAAAGAACTAATGGATGGGTAATTGATTGACTGTTAAGGTAGATGCTTGCTTTATTAAACAAACTCCCTAAATTAGGATTCTGGATTTTTAGGGCTGCTGCAATCCCAAGAGCCAAGAGTGGTGCTCATCTTCAAATGAAATTGGTGTACAATCAATTGGCTCCCCTCTATCTATTTTTACTACAGTGGCTGGATTGTTCTTGCTCATGTCTACTCCCCAGATATCTAAACTTTTTCCTCATACTTGTATACAAGGTTGGTCTTTAACTGTACCCTGTTGTTAATTGTAGCTGTGTGTTTTAAAAAGTTTTCATTTTTTGCTTTAAATAACTTGGGCATGAATTTGTTGTTTCCCATCTTATATTGGACAGGTATATACAGATGGTAGACCAAACATATCTACACATGGCAGGAAGGCAACCATTAGGGACTTTTATGGTATGTAAATTACCTACCTTTTATTCTGTTTATGTACTTAGAAAAAAAAGTTGACAATTTTCCAGTTATTATGGTTAATGCTTATATTCTAATCTTTGTTTAAACTAAAAACCAATTTGCAGCTGTTATATTACCATCTCTTCAACGGCTCCATGGTAGCTTGGATGATTTGGATCTTACTAAAGAAAAGAATCTGCGTGGGGAAAGTTTTTGCAAAAAGAGGCTGGAAGGAGATGGAAGACTCACCAATGTCGATTTGGACAGAGAAGATGAATGTGGGATTTGCTTGGAGCCTTGCACCAAAATGGTTTTGCCTAATTGCTGTCATGCAATGTGCATCAAATGCTATCGTAATTGGTAATTACCATCCTAATGTTATATCTCTTATGCTGCTTATGCTAACACGGAATACTTGAGTTATTATTATTAACTCTTATGGCGTTCCTTCGAAATTGCAGGAACACAAGGTCGGAGTCCTGCCCTTTTTGTTGTGGTAGCTTAAAGAGAGTCAATTCAGAAGCCTTATGGGTGCTGACTTGTAATGATGATGTTGTTGATCCTGAAACGGTATCCAAGGAGGATGTGTTGCAATTCTACCTCTACATCAATAGCTTGCCAAAAGATTACCCAGATGCCCTTTTTTTAGTTTATTATGAATACCTGATTTGATTTGAAGTAAATAAGAAGATATTTGTACAGTCTGCAGATAGAATAGGCCGACCTTCAACTGTGAAAAGAGTCTGGTAGGGAAAATTCTCTGGGATTTTTACACAGAATAACAAGTTCTGAATTGTACTTGTTACATTTATAAACATCAGTGAATGACACTATTAATGATTGTGGATGCACAAAAATCACCAGGTGCCAAGTGTCGCTTTGTGATTGGTTGAAGATGGGTTGAACTTGTATTGATGGGTTGTTGAGCCCAAAATTCCAAACCAGACCCTTAAGCTTGCCTGATGGCTAGTGGTGCACTCCTAACTGATCTGCTGTTATGCTGGGCTTCTGATCAAGAGAACTGTGGATCTGCTGTGATGGCCTTCTGTCAACAAAAACTGGTGTCTGATGGTGCACTTCCCTTAAGTCTGATTCTGCCATGTTTGCATCTGCTAAGTCCAAGTCTGCGGTGAAACAAGAAACTCGAGATTTGGTATCTGCCAGACATGAGAACCAGTCTGCCATACCAAAATCCAAGTGGAGCTCAACACTACGGCCAAAAAATAGTTTTTTTTTGTTTTGTTAATGAAGGCTAAACAGAAATATTAATATGTAATCCTTTGCATGTTGAAAGGAACTCAAAATCAAGGAAAATGATTTGTAATATTTAAACCACAACTCATAATTTAAAGAAGGAAAATATTTTAGTAAATTTAACAGAAATCATAAACACTTCCCTTTTGTGAGCCAATAAACACTTCCCTTGTGAAATGATGTCTGCCATGCCATGAAGGCCCTTTCACTCCAATGAAATTATAAAAGACTTAGAGGTGTTTGATTATGTGGGAGAGAGTTAGCTCCAGGAAACGTGCATGACCAAGGATTGTAAGAGAGAGTTTCTCAGTACAAGAGAGTGAACAATAGGCTTTTGTGATAGGTATTTCAGAGTTATGCCGAAAAACGAGTATGGCAGACTACTGTGTAGTCATGAATGAAGAGAGATAGGTTTTGAATCTAAAGGTTGAAGAAGAAGCTTCAAAGGGTGTTTTTTTTCTCTTAGAGTGTTTCTGTAGAGAGTAATGGAGTTGTGGTGATTTTCAGATCTCTCCCCCCACCTTTTCATGGTCTAAGTTTCTCTATTTTATAGTGGGATCAAGTGTTCTTAGAGGTTAGGGATAATACCCATGACCTCATTTAATCTATGGGGTACTTGTAAGCTTGAAACCATTTTTGGTGGATTAGGAAAAAGGATTGGCTGACCTTACTATAAAAAGAAAATTATTCTTATTACCTAAGGTTATTGGAGGTTACGGCAGACCTCGATCAGAGGGCTCACTCATTCATGGTGGTGGGGATATGTGGGAATTTAATACTGATGGAGATGGTTCAGTGGGTTGGTTGAATCATACACGTTTCCTAGGTTTGTGATGAGACTTATCGTAGCTTGCATCTCCCAGTAGATACATGCTAGTTTCACGGCAGACCATCAACCTTTGAGAGTTAACTCCCCTACCTCCAAACCAAAACTCCCTAAGCCTTTAATGAAGATGAACAGTAACCACCATGGATCTGGGCCATGGTGGTTGCTACCCCTCGTTTGCATGGAACCAAATCTTATCTTGTTCTTTGAGGAGATCAAAAAACATGTTTAGGTTCTTGTTCCCATGTGTCTACTGTGTGGAAGGAGTGGCAACTACCTCTGTTCAGGTTGCTTTTTTATCTTGGGTTGAGACCCTTCCTTATTGGTGAATCTGCCGTTGATTATTTCTCGTCTGCTGTGCGAGAGGAATGACAGCTACCTCTGTTCACGTTGCCTTCAGGTTGCCTTTTTGCCTTTGGCTGAGACTCTTCCTTTTTGGTGAATCTGCCGCTGCTCATCTCTTGTTTGTTGTGTAGAAGGAGCAGCAACAATCAGGTATGAATCTGCCGCCCTAAGGAGATGGTGAACAGTGGCTATTCTTGAAACTGGGTTCAGAAGACTTTGTTTCAGAACTTCTTATCTGTTCTATTTTAAGAGGTAAGGCAACGGGCCCCACTTGTTAAGATAAGATTATTGTTTGGGTCTCTTCTATTGTCTGTTGTGCAAAGCCTTGAGTTTTCTGCTATGTCTGCTGTATAAAGAGCTTGGGTTTTATGCTATGTCTGCTGTGTAAGGACCTTGGTTTTTGTGTTAAAAATCCAGATCTGTGAACAGTGTTATCAGCTTTTCCATTTTGATTTGAAGTGAACGTCAACGTCACTTTGCTTGTTTATAAAGCTCCAGCTAGCTTGTGGGTCCTACGGAGCAGCAGATCAAAGTTAACAAAAATGGTGGAAAATGGGTTTCCTAGATGGGCTGGACAATTTGGATTAGACTTATCGCAGATCACCTAAAATGGCCCAAAACTGAAGGGCTTGTGCTACAGTAGACTCATTGTTCTCAAGTTCTGTCTAGGCCTTAAGGTGTTGGGGCCGCTCTTGGTGTGCTGTAACTTGGTCAAAAAGTGGGCATCTACATTAGCCCCCCGAGCCCGCGCCTCACGTGATGTGGGGTGCGGGTGAGTAGTGCAGTTCAACTCGCAGATCATGAAGTTGGATTGATTTGTAGATAAGGTAACCATTGCTCCCTTTGAGTCTGCGGTTGCTATTCTCTTGAAGGGATTGAACCATTGTGTACTTCATGCATTCTTTTGACAAAAAGTGCTTTGTAATGAATCAGTAAATTGTTAATCTGTGGAGATCCTTTGTTTTCTACATGTTTGGTCTGCTGTAAACAAGATCGCGTTTTTCATCTGCCATATGTTTTTGTCATTTGTTGTTAATACCGCAGACAGTGGGCTTATTTATCCTCGAGGTTCCATGGATTTGAGTCCGTAAGTCTGCTACGACTTTAAGTGAGATAATGGGGGATGGGTCTGCCATGACTTTGAATGAAATGTATTTCTGTAAGACCAATAGTGTTAGTTCCATATACAAGTGAGGAAGTGAACAAAACCTGTTGTTGTCTTCGGTAGACTACGGTAAGCCCATAAAACGTTTATCAAATGAGAGCTCCAACTTCTGCCATAAGAGGATGCTTAGGATGCATAGGAGCATTTGACTTGTAGCATAAGTTTGCTCATTGCCTTGCAGATAGGAAGGTGTGGAGCGGTGATGCTTGCTTTGGAAGTGAAGTCTACCACAGCAGCACCCGTAGCAAGATGTGAAGAATCATGGATTGCTAGTGCTTCTTTGTTGGTAGTGAGTTTTCCTTTTAGGAGCAAGGATATTATTGAATTCTTGAATGTATGACCCAAGTGTTTGGGAATTATGAATGCTCTCACGAATCTTCAAAGTGTAAAAGATAGAGTCGAAAAGGCAATCTCGTCTTGTGCATTGATACTAGCATGAGTCGTGTGGCTGAGTTGGTGAAGTAGTGTAGAGAAAATTTCATTGTTGTGTCTGCAGTATGTAGTTTCTATGGCAGACCATTTCCATTCAGTGGTAAGAAAAAGGCATGCGTGTCGATGGATCTTCAAGTGATAAAAGCCCCCAAGCGCTTTCTTTTGATATGTATTTGTTTTATGATTGCAATAATCTTCTCATGGTAGTTTGACTCCTCAGATTACAAGTGAATACCTTTGGATTGCATTCAGTAGTCTACCGTAAGAGTTGCTGCATTGCTGAATGTAAGTTGCATTTGTCTTGGAGCTTTAAAATCAATGAGAAATCTCTACAATGAAAATAACTCATCGAATTGTAGTTTTGAGAAATTCATGTACAATTTTAATCCCCATGAGTGCTCACAAGGTCAGTAAGGGATGTGTTGATGATGGAGCAAACCAAGAATGACATTTTTGCTGCTGATTCAACTTCTGCTCTTATGGCAGACTCTTCAAAAAAGATTTTTTTTTTTTTTGAAAGCTCACTTGGCAGCAAACAAATCTTGATATTGGCTTATTTAGCGATAAGAAAACTTTAATAGTAGTGTATTGAGAAAGCCAACGAAAGTAATGCAAGATTGCATCCAATAGTAGTTCAAAATGTCAAGTTAAAGTTCAACTTGAATCCGTAAGCAATATGAATGCATAAGAGCAATTGTTCATAAGTATGGAACACAATTATTCATGAGTCATTGGGCATAAGAACCACAATTTGACTTGATGTAAAGGTGAAGATAGTTCATAACGTATATGGGATGAAGAACTATAGGGTTGGGTGATTAAAGAAACATTTTAACAACAATGCTTATTCATGAAAGAAAGTGTGATTAAGTGAAGAAAAGGGGTGTTGTGGTAGTAATTATGAGCTTAATCGAATAGGAGGACTTTTCAAGTGGGTTTTAGAGTTCGTCATAAACAAAATTCATGAACTAAGTATGGATAAGAATTATTGTAATAATAGATTGGCTAACCTCCAAGCTTTTGACAGCTTTGCTTCCAGCAGACCAAAATAAGGATGCTAACAGATTCTGCAGTCGTTACCTGATTCTGCAGTAATGTTGTTCACTAATATGCGGTAACGTTCTTTACAGATATGCAGTAACCTTCTTTTTCTTCAGTAATGTTGTTAATTGATCTGCGGTAAGACTCAGCAGCTCGTTTCAGCTGTAGATTTTGGCAAGCCCATGAATGATGAATTGATGGAATTAACAAGACCTAGCCCCCATGCACGAAGAGACTATGAGGTACTCATGTTTTGGAGACTTGCTAGATATGTGGATCAAGTTGACTTGTACTTGTAAAAAGTGTGGCACACCTTGAAGTGGTCTGCCCTCCTCATAGTTGCCAATAATAACCAAGTGGTGAGAGTTGTTGGTGGAGTCTCATTGTGAGTTTGCAACAAGATGCTTTAGAGAAGGGATTTGCCAGTCGGTGGAGGAAAAAGTTGTGGATTTTCTTTAAGATCATGTTGGTGCTGAAAGTTGGACATTAGCTTTGGAAGTCTGCTGCTTCTCTACTCATGTTGGGCTAAAAGTAGCATAGCGGCTGAGTTCTGCGGTAAAGACATGTTTATCTGCTGACTTTTGCAAGTACACTCACGTACTTCCAGCAACTTATTTGAATGCTTACAAACTAAGAATCCTTTGGTGGTCTGCCATAATGATCTCAAGATATCAAGAATAATCTTTGAGTTCTTTTAGGTCTGCTGTACCTTCAGGAGATATAAGCTTAGCCTTCAATGGTGTTCTTCAATCTTTGTGATTGGATGAGAGTTCTTCAAACTCTTTTCTCAGCAAATCAATAATGGGTGCATCTATTTTTTTTTATTGATGACTTGAGAACACAAGGTTTTAAGATCTCTTCATGTCTTTGTGCATCCTCAATCTTCAAATGCATTGTGTTAATCACATGCGTGATAACTAGATCGGTAAGGTGTGCTTCATATTCTGCAGTATTATTGGAACATTGCAGAGCTCAATTCTTGCCTCACTTGATGCAACAGCAGACCAAAGTTCAAAATCCGAATTAAATTTGTCAAGTCTGCCAAGAGTATTTCACTTACTTGGCACTTTGTCTAAAATGGAATAGTAAATCTCTCAAGGAAATTGAATAAAGAGATCGGCTATGGCCTGACTCTTTACTAATTTTGGAGATTCATATTCAAATCATTGTAGCAGACACTGTACAAGTCTGCCATAATGAATATGACATTGCAGTAGACTTCTGATCAGGTGAGATTTTGTCATTAAATAGAGTCGATGAGCCAAGAAATATTGTTGGAGGAAATGAACAACATAAATCAATGCTAGACATGGTCATTTAGCCCCCAAGTCGCAAGTTTTGGCGTCTTTGAATGTATGGTTGACATATTAAATGGGTTGTTTAACCCCATTGTTGCCTTACCGAGTTAGAAAGGCTCTTGTTGCTTGATTGTTTGAAACTAGATAAAAACTTCTTATGTAGGATGATGATTTCATTTTGATTGGTGTAGATCAAATGCATTGTTGATGAAGTTGCTATAAAACCTGGTGATGATGTTACAGCAGACTTCGATGATGGAGTTGTAGCAGAAGCTGTAGTTAATGTTATAGCAAACTTCAATTATGAAGTTGTAGCAGAAGCTATAGTTGATATTATAGCAGATTTCGATGATGAAGTTGAGTATTCTCAAGGTGAGTCTCCTGAAGATAGTGACTCTGCTAAAGTGGCTTTAGAGGTGGCTGACTTGCATTTGGCACCAGTGATTTGTTTCATGAAAACCATTTGCTGAAGTCTGCGGTAATAGCTCGATATCTGCGAACTTTAGGAGGAATTTTCAATGCACTTACTATTTTGGCAGCCCCATTTAATGCAAAAGTGTGCTGGTGAAGTGTAAAGAACGTTTCTTCTTTTCGTGGAAGAAACTCATGTTGTGGAAGAAATCAGAGAAGTGGATGAGGTAGCTCTTTCTACAGAAGAAATTCCAGTTGGTGGAATGATGTTGCAGTAGATGCTGCAAGTGAAGTTGCAGTAGGTGCTACTAATTTTGTGTCCCCACTGCAGATGAGATTCTGGCTTGAGGAATAATGTTTTTGCAGCATAAGCTACTTGGATGTTGTAGCAGACGTTGCTAATTTTGTTATTCTCACTGCAGATGAGATTCCAGCTTGGGGAATAATGTTGTTGCGACATAAGCTACTTGGATGTTGTAGCAGACTGCTAAATAATGTTATTCCCACCGCGGATGAGATTTCGGCTCGGGGAATGATGTTTGCAGCAGATGCTACTTAGGTGTTGTAGCAAAGGCTGCTAGTTATGTTAGTCCCACCGCGGATGAAATTCCGGCTTAGGGAATCATATCACAGTAGATGCTGCTGAAATTGTGGGAGCTCTAAGGTTCCATGTGGGATTCTACAATGGAACTCCCAAGAGTAATTTGTAGTCTGCGGTAGCATGATGAATAGATCTGTGGTGGCAGGACTTGAGATCTTTCTTGTGTTTGCTACCACTGGTAGGTTTCTCACATGGTGAGTACTTGTGGTGCATTCTTCGTCTCTTTAGGCCTTCCTGGAATAAGGCTAAATTGAAAGGGCCATATTTTGCGCCTTTTGGAAGAGTTGAACAAACTTAATGATGTTTGCATTCTTGCGATGAGCACGGTTCTCAGCTGGTATATTATATATGCAAAATTTTGCTGGCTCACATTCCTCATATTTGACATGACAGTCTAGGGTTATACCGCGGAAGCGATGGATGTACTGCAACAAATTTGAATGTATAGCAGCAGCAGATCTGAATGTACAGCAGCAGATCTGTACATTCAGATCTACGCCATTGTTCTTGTTTTGCATTGTAGAGACTAAGAAAAGTAAACTTTTCCTCCACATGAAAATACCACAATTCAATAGGTATTTCCAAGTTAAGTACTTATGAATAACTTAGTGGGATATAGAGGCCTTATCGTGAAGTGTCCAGATTCCTCTTCCCTTTCATTTTTGAGCAAGTTTGCCACGTCTCCCAACGTGACACATTGCGTTTTTGTTTTGCAGAAGATTCGACATCTGCTGCTAAAGCTCTTGCTGGTTGAAGTTTGTTGAGAAGCATCTCGCCTATCTGCAGATATAATAATATTGTTGTGGATGTTTCCACTTCAAAAGAGATTTCACTGTGGATGACTTTGGTCTGCCATATGGAAGCATTTTTTATTGGAGCTGCGATTCCCATCATAAAAGGAACTTATGCCCAAAATTCAATTTGAGGATGCTTATGTAGCAGACATGGAGGACATGGTTGAAGTCCTTGATAGTTGTGATGTCGTCTTGATCAAAATACGCAACATGTGATTGGTGGTTTCTGCTTGCCCATTTCCTTAAGAATAATAATGTATAGAACAACAATACTTGATTTAATAATGCTCTAAACCTTGTGATGATGTGTTTGTGGATGAAATTGGCCACAACTGTACTAGTAGCTTTGCGAAATGGGATGGCATCAACCCACTTTGAGAAGTAATCAATAGGTTCTAGGATCCAAATGTCTCTGCCGGATGGTGGATTAATGGGACTACTAAGGTCTAGCCCCCAAGTGTACAAAGGTCATGGTGTGGCCATGTTTTGTAGACTAATAGGGTGTGTGTGGATCGGATTAGCTTGAACTTGACAAGTAGGGCATGATTTGGCGAAGTCTGCCGTGTCCTCATTCATAGTTAGCCAATAGTAACCAAAGGCCAACAGTAATTGCTAAAGCCTTTTTGGAAACAGTAGACCCTCTTCCATAAAATATACGGTAGACAATTTCTTAAGATGGCTTGTCGTTCTGTCAGTCTATGATAAAATTCCTTCAATGATGTACTCCAGGAATGGAATGCGCCAATCATTAGAAATGAACATGGCATAAACTTGTTCACAATCATGCTAATGATGACAAGTTAAGTATTAATTATGTAGATCTGTCGCTTCCTTGCTCATATTGGGCCAAGTGCTGAAGTCTGCGGTAGAGGCTTATCCCACCCTTAAATTCACAAGACTTCTCGTGGACTTCCCCAAGTTTCTTTGCTGCCTCTTGAAGACTTATATTGCTAAAATACCTCTCGGTAATCTGCGGTAGAGATCCCCAGTGATTAATACATAGTCCTCCAGTTCCTTCAAGTCTGACACACCTTTAGGCGACATAAGCTTGATTTTCGAAGGTATCCTCCAGTCTTCACAGTCAAGATGTTGTTCTTCAAATACTTTCTTCAGCACCTTAGTGATGGGCACACTCTTTTATTGATTGTAACATCTGTCTTAGGTCCCTCAAAAGAAACTTGAGAACCAATGGTTGTGAGTGCGTCCGCGTAATGATTCTCACTTCTTAGGGTCATAAGTGATTTCAAAAGTGAATGTTGGGTCAAAGCACAGTATGGTGCCAAGGATGGCTTCTTGAGTGAGAATTCTCCTTTGGCTTGGTAGATTATAAAGTTGGAGTCTTCAACCACCTTCAAATGTTTTATTCCTGCCTCATGAGCTACTGCCAACCCGATTAAATAAGCTTCATATTTTGAGACGCTGCTGGAGCATAGAGAATCGAGTTTGAAAGACTTAGCTATAGTCTCTCCATCTTCCTTAATGAGCGCAATACTAGCTGCATTTGAAATGGAGGTAGAAGAGCCGTCAAATACCAAAGTTCAAGTTGAGTCTGCCATATCTACCAAAAGTGCTTCCCCCACTTCTCCTGGTACTTCATGTGAGCTTGATGAAGTATCTTCTCCAGGAAATTGAGCCAAGAAGTCTGCTATGGCTTTGCTTTTAATTTTTTGATGGAGCTTCAGCAATCATCTCATGCTGTGACAGTTGTAAAAGTCACAGAGGACTGGTTGGTACAACAGACTCTTGGTTGGACTTGGTCATCAGCTAAATCTTGTGAGTTGTGAAATGGTGCCGCAGACAGTATGAAGCATAAACCAAAGCTAAACATGATCGTTCAGCCCCAAGTATCTAGTTTCAGCATATCTAAGTACACGATTGATATGATATAGTATATGGGCTGCTCATATTCCTTATTATTTTCTTAGGTATTTGAGTTTCAACCACTGTATGAAACGTTCTCATAGGTTCTACCGCATGTATAGTACCATGCTCCACATTCAAAGAATAAGCTACAAGTCTCGGGTCTATCATAGGCATTTTATCATATAACCAAGCCAAAAACATCTTGGTATTCTTTTAGTAGACCAATTAAATTATTTCTTTCCACAGCAGATAATTAAATTGATTACCTTGAGATCTTCCTTGGTAGCTATATTTGGATCTGCTTCCGCAGACTCTCAAATTTTCCTCTCGCAGACCTTTCTAAGTCTGCCGCTGGTTCAGCATAGTTTTCGTTCTTTTGTATCAAACCACATGAGGGTTGCAGACTACCCTCCTTAGGTGTGGGACCCTCTTGCTGCTTGAAATTGGGCCCCACGTATCTTCATAAGCGATAAAAAGTGCGTCTATCAAGTATTGGACCCGTACACATTGAATTTTGGACTCCTTTGTAGAGTTCTGTCAAATGTTGGTGCTAAGGTGGAATTGGCTACAGCAGACTCGTCCAATTCCGTATCATTGGCATTCTCGTGGATGATTACAGGAACACTAGCTTTATTCTTATATTTCTTGTGACTTGGGAAAGGGGTTTTGTGAACCCTCAGCTACTCTGGAGAGAGCAATAAAGTTCAATCGACGGTCTGCTGTAGGATGATGCACATATCTATGGTAACGACAAAACTTGGGATCCACATTGTCTTCTCTTATAGGCTATTTATTGACTTTTGTAAGTTTGATCACGTCATCGTTAACCCATTTGTCAGAAATGACCATCATTTCCTCCACAGTAAAGGCAAAGGAGGCAGTTCTTTAAAAGAAATCTTTCTTGGTTGTTTCTTTCGTTTGTTTTCTTCCCCTTCCATATTTCTTCTGCCGTACTCTTCCCACGGTCTGACCATGTCCGTTAGATTCTGGACCAACGCGTGAATTCACGACTGAGTTTTGTCTTATATTCTTGGACTTGGGTGGCATTACTGCAGATCTAGTTCATAGAGAAGAGTGCTGCTCAACTCCCCAGTGGAGTCGCCAAAATGTGGATGCACAAAAATCACTAGGTGCCAAGTGTCGCTTTGTGATTGGTTGAAGATGGGTTGAACTTGTATTGATGGGTTGTTGAGCCCAAAATTCCAAACCAGACCCTTAAGCTTGCCTGATGGCTAGTGGTGCACTCCTCACTGATCTGCTGTTATGCTAGGCTTCTGATCAAGAGAACTGTGGATCTGCTATGATGGCCTTCTGTCAACAAAAACTGGTGTCTGATGGTGCACTTCCCTTAAGTCTGATTCTGCCATGTTTGCATCGGCTAAGTCCAGGTCTGCGGTGAAACAAGAAACTCGAGATTTGGTATTTGCCAGACATGAGAACCAGTCTGCCATACCAAAATCCAAGTGGAGCTCAACACTACGGCCAAAAAATAGTTTTTTTTTTTGTTAATGAAGGCTAAACAGAAATATTAATATGTAATCCTTTGCATGTTGAAAGGAACTCAAAATCAAGGAAAATGATTTGTAATATTTAAACCACAACTCATAATTTAAAGAAGGAAAATATTTTAGTAAATTTAACAGAAATCATAAACACTTCCCTTTTGTGAGCCAATAAACACTTCCCTTGTGAAATGATGTCTGCCATGCCATGAAGGCCCTTTCACTCCAATGAAATTATAAAAGACTTAGAGGTGTTTGATTATGTGGGAGAGAGTTAGCTCCAGGAAACGTGCATGACCAAGGATTGTAAGAGAGAGTTTCTCAGTACAAGAGAGTGAACAATAGGCTTTTGTGATAGGTATTTTAGAGTTATGCCAAAAAACGAGTATGGCAGACTACTGTGTAGTCATGAATGAAGAGAGATAGGTTTTGAATCTAAAGGTTGAAGAAGAAGCTTCAAAGGGTGTTTTTTTTCTCTTAGAGTGTTTCTGTAGAGAGTAATGGAGTTGTGGTGATTTTCAAATCTCTCCCCCCTCCTTTTCATGGTCTAAGTTTCTCTATTTTATAGTGGGATCAAGTGTTCTTAGAGGTTAGGGATAATACCCATGACCTCATTTAATCTATGGGGTACTTGGAAGCTTGAAACCATTTTTGGTGGATTAGGAAAAAGGATTGGCTGACCTTACTATAAAAAGAAAATCATTCTTATTACCTAAGGTTATTGGAGGTTACGGCAGACCTCGATCAGAGGGCTCACTCATTCATGGTGGTGGGGATATGTGGGAATTTAATACTGATGGAGATGGTTCAGTGGGTTGGTTGAATCATACACGTTTCCTAGGTTTGTGATGAGACTTACCGTAGCTTGCATCTCCTAGTAGATACATGCTAGTTTCACGACAGACCATCAACCTTTGAGAGTTAACTTCCTTACCTCCAAACCAAAACTCCCTAAGCCTTTAATGAAGATGAACAGTAACCACCATGGATCTGGGCCATGGTGGTTGCTACCCCTCGTTTGCATGGAACCAAATCTTGTCTTGTTCTTTGAGGAGATCAAAAAACATGTTTAGGTTCTTGTTCCCACGTGTCTGCTGTGTGGAAGGAGTGGCAACTACCTCTGTTCAGGTTGCCTTCAGGTTGCCTTTTTACCTTGGGTTAAGACCCTTCCTTATTGGTGAATCTGCCGTTGATTATTTCTCGTCTGCTGTGCGAGAGGAATGGCAGCTACCTCTGTTCACGTTGCCTTCAGGTTGCCTTTTTGCCTTTGGCTGAGACTCTTCCTTTTTGGTGAATCTGCCGCTGCTCATCTCTTGTCTGTTGTGTAGAAGGAGCAGCAACAATCAGGTATGAATCTGCCGCCCTAAGGAGATGGTGAACAGTGGCTATTCTTGAAACTGGGTTCAGAAGACTTTGTTTCAGAACTTCTTATCTGTTCTATTTTAAGAGGTAAGGCAACGGGCCCCACTTGTTAAGATAAGATTATTGTTTGGGTCTCTTCTATTGTCTGTTGTGCAAAGCCTTGAGTTTTCTGCTATGTCTGCTGTATAAAGAGCTTGGGTTTTATGCTATGTCTGCTGTGTAAGGACCTTGGTTTTTGTGTTAAAAATCCAGATCTGTGAACAGTGTTATCAGCTTTTCCATTTTGATTTGAAGTGAACGTCAACGTCACTTTGCTTGTTTATAAAGCTCCAGCTAGCTTGTGGGTCCTACGGAGCAGCAGATCAAAGTTAACAAAAATGGTGGAAAATGGGTTTCCTAGATGGGCTGGACAATTTGGATTAGACTTATCGCAGATCACCCAAAATGGCCCAAAACTGAAGGGCTTGTGCTACAGTAGACTCATTGTTCTCAAGTTCCGTCTAGGCCTTAAGGTGGGTGTTGGGGCCTCTCTTGGTGTGCTGTAACTTGGTCAAAAAGTGGGCATCTACAATGATTAATGGTAAATTCCTTCTACCTGAACTTACTGTTTATCTTAATAATCTACTAAAATTTCAGTATAATGCACAATGAAATATGTAGATTCTCAGCTAGAACTCGTGTTATCCTTTTTGAACAGTTATGACAATGAAGAGAAATCTATGCAAAACATGTTCAGAATTTGGCTTCCTTAAACTATCTGATTTGTCAAACCTTATGACCTGCCTCTAATTTGTGCATTTGGTGGATCTCTTGTTTGCCAATTTTGAAAGCTCCTTGTAATGTTTATTAGAATTTGGTATCAGTGTGACAAAAAGTAATTTCACTGAGGAGAATATGGCGCAGAAGTTGGAATATAGCATAAAGTGTTTCAATGTTTTGGTCTCATGTTTTCGTGCTGTTTCTTCTTTGCTATTTTGATGTGTCGCACTTGAAGTCCAATGGCTTAGTCACACCCTTTGAGCATTATATAAACCATTATATTGAATATAGCATAAAGTGTTAAAATGTTTTGGTCTCATGTTTTCGTGCTGTTTTCTCTTGCTATTATGATGTGTGGCACTTGAAGTCCAATGGCTTAGTCACACCATTTGAGCACCATTATATTGGATTTCTGTAATTATTGTCTTCACAGAGATAATTGGGAAAAAAAAAAAGGGTGGTTAGGGGCAATTTTTCCACTGCTTTTTTTGAGTAATGTTTAATCATTTGCTTGGTCAGAATATATTGTCTCATATTGAATAACCTCATTTACACTTCAAGAATTATTGAAAAGTTTTTTTTTTCTATGTAGATGATAATAAATGAGCAGTGGTGACAGCCAGAAATGGTACTGGCATGGACAAGATATACGAAATTGATCTATGAATGAAATTTATAAGTTGATTGGCTTCTTTAATGTTTCTGACCTTTGTTATTGTTGAACCAAACTCTGCAATGTATTATTACTTTCAGCTAATCAAGCCACTATTATTGACTCCTTAATTATTGTGTGTCATAGCTACCTAACTTATGTGAAATTATTTTCTTGTGAAGGGCACATTCAACAACTACTCCAGCAGCAACAATAATGCGTTTTCTTTTTTATCTTTATGCTGAAAAAGCCTACAAAAAAATTTCGAATGTAATAGTTTTTGCATTTGAATACAGGAAGATTTGACATAGTCTAATTCATCGTAGTCTTCATTGTTATATATGAAACCATGAATTGATTATTCTATGTTCATATCACAAAGGAACATAGTTTGTTTACCATATGCTGACAATCTAAGGTATGTTCTATGCTGTATCCTTGACTTTCGATACCCTCACATCCAATACTGGTTGATTTTTAGTTACCCTATAAAGGAGAAATATGGTTCTGCTGCAAGTCAAAGGATCAGGTTCTTCAACAAGGCAGCAACACAACTTTATGTAGATAGATAGACGTAATTTTTTTTGCTAAATTAGATAGATAGAGTTAATAGTATCAAGAGGATCATTGCATTTTCTTCTTGCCATTGAACAGAATAACTAACACAGTGGTTAAGTGAGAGAAAGAAAACTTTAAGAAACAAATCTTCTGAAACATACATACAATCTTATTCAATCTTGAAACAAAAGAAAAGGTGAATACATAGCAAAATGTCATGAAGCAAGAAATAATATCCTGCTCTCTGAATGCAGCCAGGATTGCATACTAATGAACCTAGCTGCAACAGGCATAAGACACAATTTATCAAAAACACACACACACACACAAAAAAAAAAAAAAAAAGGCATCAGACGTTTAATAGCCTTTCTTCTTCTTCACCAGCTCGGCAAACGATGGTTTAC
This sequence comes from Fagus sylvatica, assembly GCA_907173295.1. Taxonomy (NCBI): domain Eukaryota; kingdom Viridiplantae; phylum Streptophyta; class Magnoliopsida; order Fagales; family Fagaceae; genus Fagus; species Fagus sylvatica. The sequence continues at coordinate 21,540,942 of OU015772.1, forward strand.
AGTAGCTCTGATTGAAGAAGAGATCGGCTAGGTGTTGATGCATAGTTTCGGTCAAGTGAAGCCCGTCCCAGCTAATGTGCTGGCTGGAGTCCTTGCAGGTAGAGGTGCCAATAGATCCACAAAGGGAATGCAGGTCAAAGTGGAATGGTCCTTTCCCAGATCCACAACATGCCTTGAAGGGTTCTTGAAATTGGTACTTTTGAAGGTTTGTCAGTATTGTTTGGTATGCACGATAGTAATCAACATATATGATCATACAATCTTTGTATGTATTCCGGATTTCTTCCAATTTCTTCTGGAGGAGTTCGTTGTGAGCCATTATAACTGAGTTAGCACTTTTTGAACATCCATTTTGATCACGATCAGTCAGGGGACAAAATGTCAAATGCAACGGAAAGCATCCTGACGGTGGTAGCCCATGAACCACGACATACTTTGCACCCTTGTCCAACATCGCCTGTCAAAAGAAAACAGGCTTAGTATGAAATATAATCCTCTTCATTTCACTTGAAATAGAGAGTCTATTTTACAGTTTTTGAGTCTCGAAAAATCACTTTTTAGACTATCATATGACAAATAAGACTCCATGTAATATTACGCTTGTTCGAATAATGGTTAAATGATTACAGTTATCGTAATTTTATTAGTTTAAGCTTTTGACATAAATGGTAGTATATCACAGCTTACCTTCAGAAGGTCGTAGACATGACCAACAGCTTGCTCTGTGACTTGCTTAGTAGCAGCAGAGGAGCCAGAAAGACGAGAATAGTCATCGCCACCTATCTCACCTATCCAAAACAGTACATTTTCCAGCTCTGCTTTGCATGCAGCCTCATCTTTCCCCATGCATTCCTTTTCCGCAACAAACTTATGGAACCAATCAATTTGAGTCTGGAAACTCTCAGGATTTGATTTCCACATTAGTGAGCCAGGGCTACCAATGTTGAAACGAGAGAAGAAGTCAGATGAAAGAGCTGTTGATCCTGCTATTGCAAAGTTTGCACCATTTGAGAAGTTTGAGGAAGAGTCTTTGTAAGGTGACAAGGGTGGCATAGAGAGAGCATCACATAGATAATCAATGACCAAGCGACCATTACATTGTCTATGACCAGTTGAGCCAAATGGGTTCATTGAGAATATTTTACCAATGAAGGATTGGAAACCACCCATTAAGTAAGCATTTCCGGTGTCCGTGTACGAGCCTCCGAAAGCATAAACCTTGGAGAAGCAACCTTTGTAATCAACTTGTGAAACTGGTGCAGGTCCTGGAGCAGGTGCCATGGACTTGCGGCTCTTATTATGAGCAGATGAAGGAGACAAGGATAACAAGATGATGAGGCATGCAATTTGAAGAAAAAACAAGTAATTGGAATTCGCCATTTTGTTTGTTTTCACTGATTAAATGGTGGAGCAAATGAGGCTTATTTATACTTGTGTTGTGCCTATTTCTTGTTGCTGCATGGATTGAATTGCTTGGTTAGGCATTGTATGAACCTCCTTTGCTTTAGGAGAGCATAGGTGCTCCATTGTTTTAGCATTTCCTTGGTCATTATCAAATGTCCACAACCTGCGGTTTTGACGTAAATTGACTCTGTATGAGCCTAACAATGCCTCAAAAAACAAAATCAAAATGGCTATAACCAATTTCTCTTTCTCATGTTGCTCCTCAAGCAGTGACTATAACCAAAACTTTTTTGGGTTGATATAATATGAGATAAATTTTACTTTCTTCTTTCTTTTTTTTCACACTTAATCGTCTGCCACCTTAAAATACCCGAATAATTAAAAAAAAAATTGCCCCATGATGCTAATTCAAAGTTTGCAAAATATATGTGCTATCATTCTTCGTTTTGATTTCAGGTAAAATGACAATCATCATCGCACTAATTTGATAAATGGCTAAATGCCCTAGTAAAGTTATATCAATTTGCATAGAAATGATGTAAAGATTTTTACCAAGAACAGTTTTTAAAATTTTATATGCTGTGCAATTATCACCCCCACAATGTTCTAGTTTTGTCCAATTTTTAAAAGCCGACTTATTTATTTGAAGTTACTTTTGTATCTTCCCTTTAAACTAATAAGTGTAGCTAAACACACACTAAATTAACACGAGGTTGGGCAATCAATTAAAGTTTGAAAATTCCTTTAATTAAATTTGTTACATCTATTACTAACCATAGTTATTAGAACCATACTGAATATTGACCCGGCAAGAGAGTGCTATGGGGGTTCATTGGTTCAACTGTTGGGTTATTGGTTAAACCATTGGATTAATAATTAATTTATTTTTAATATATACAAATTAAAAAATACAAAAAACTATAATAAAAAAAAATTGAGTCATTATTCCATTTAAACATAAATATATGGTATACCAAAGATTGAAAGTTATTTTTTTAAATATAGATAAATGACTAAATATGATACTTGAATTGATCTTTTGACTACTTATTTTAAGTTCAAAAGTAAAAGACTTAAAAGCACATAAATAAAAGTACAAAATTAAAGGAAAGTATAGTTCTTTGATCAAAATAACTTAACAATAAAAACCAAACAATTCAAATAAAACCGTTTGGTGCGGTATTTTTCTACAAAACTGCCGGTTTTTCATGGTTTAATCGGTTTTTTTGCAAATCAGGTATGTCTTTAATATCGAATCAAAATTTTGTACGATTCACCGATTCGGTACGGTTTTTATAATTATGTTACTAACAACACAAATTTTGGTTTAAGCTTTATGAATAAACATATCAAAGTTACTCTTAAGATATTATAGAGGCCCGTTTTTTCTTTACTACACTAGGCCAAGCCCAAAGCTTCAAACTTTGCTTTAAGGGCCCAAGACAAACGAAGCCCAGTAGTCTACAGAAGCAGAAAACAAGAGCTAATGACATTGGGCCATCAAAATTAAGCCCAAGACACAAGCCGACCCATTCAACCCCAAACACATATCTGCTGCAATGATATGGGGCCCGCCAGAACAGTCCAAAAAAGAGGGGGAAAAGCACCCCACGTGATATTCTTTTTCCCTCCCTTTTTTGGTGCGGTGCTCGAGATGATAAAAGAGCAATTTCCCAATGTGAAGTGTAGATCTCCAGGCACCATAATTACAGAAGGAAGATGGTTTCTCTCATTGACCAGCGGTTGCGGTAGACACTTTCACAAAAATGTCTGCCGCAACACCAGCTGTGATACGAAATGATGGGGAAGACAAAACAAGGGCTGAAGAGGCCGAGAAAGTTGCCATGGCCGCCGAAGCTACCACCACTCAAGAGCAGCGACCACTGTAGCCCAGCACTCCGGTGGTCCTTGTTCATCTTCAACATAGAACTTAGGAAGATCGGTTTGGAGGTAGGGGGATTAATTTACTGAATTTCTTTGATCTGCCGTGACATGAAAAGCATTAGATCTGCTGGGGAATAATGCAACAGTAAGATCAAACTTAATTATGCAAAACGTGTATGAGTCAACTCAATTACCTCAATTCCCCTTGTCAAGCATTTAATGCTCACCATACCCAACACTAGAAATGAGAGATTAGCTGTCTACTACAGTCCAAATCAGGCTTGCAGCAGATAAAGATTATCTTCTTAACCTTGGAAAGATTTTAGTCAAATCTCATCATTTTTATCTCTTAGATAAACAGTAATCATCATGATTAAGAGGGCAATGGGTGAAACCACAAGATATCAACACCACTATAAAGAGGGGTGAGAAATAGGAAATGGGGGTTGGTTGATCTTGGTCTGAAACTGATCCTTACTTAAGAGCTAATTCAAAAAAAAAAAAAAAAGCTTGAGGGGGAAGACAACCAAATTCTGCAGAACACTTTCTGGAGATTCGTGGTAGACTGAAACACTTTCTGTCTGCCACAGCTAAAAAACCATCTTCAACCACCAAACACTTACACCAATTAATGATGTTGATCCATACACGTTTGCACAGTAATTAATCCTCTTCCTACTCACCAAACTTCCTGAGTTCTGTTGTTTATTATATATTTCTTACATGTTATTATCACTGTATGCTCTGGTGAAGGCAAAGTTTATTGTGGTTAGTTTTGGTCTACGGTATTGATCCTGTCTGTCTACCATGACCATTCCCTACGAGTATTGCGACCCAGTAGATCAGAAACTCCAGAGGGAAGCACCATCAGCCATCAGGTGGCCCAACAAGCCTGGTGTAGAGTTTTGGGCTCAACATCCCCTTCAAACAGATTCAGTCTTTGGGCTGCAACCATGCCACCTAAAAAATCTACCAGACAGAATTCAGTAGTTAACTCTCATGTTGAAGTGGAATCCCATGGTCATAGCCATACTATGGGAGAGACGCACGCTCCGGGTGGTGGACATGTTCCTGGGGGTGAGAATCCCTTTGGTGACGGGCACGTTCTTGGTGGTGGGGAAATCCCTGTTAGCGGACCACAGCAGATGACACTAATGTTTGAAATGATCAAAGGAATGCAGCAGACCCAAGCCGAGCTCGCCGAGTCTTTGAAGCAACTGAAAGAGGTCAATAGTAATAAGGAAGACCACCAAAACAAGAATGACAACTGCAACCACGAAGAGAGGGAGTCTCACAATAGAAATGATGCACCATTTGTCACTATGTTTGATGTGACAGATTTACTCAAGCAAGAAAGAGAAAGGCCCCCCAAGGAGCCTAGACATTTTGTGAGAAAACCCCCCTATCCCATAGAATTCTTAAAAGAGCCCTACCCAGAGAAGTATGATACACCCACTTTTGCTTTCTTTGATGGTAGAAAGGGAAGTGCTATAGAACACATCAACAAGTTCTTAGATTCCATGGGCCCCTTTGTTGCACATGGTGAACTCTGTTCTATGGGAGTTCTCAAAGTCCCTGGTAGATAGAGCGTACACTTGGTATACAGTGCTGCTTATCGGGTCTATCAGGACCTGGGAAGATATGGTGGAGAGTTTCTGCAGCAAATACTTTCATGCTGAGGAGAAGATTACTCTCGTTAATTTGCACAGCACCAGACAGTTGATCGGGGAGGACTTGGTAAAGTACATCCACCACTTTCGTGATGTGTCTTTAGATTTCCATGTCAAGTGCCAAGAGGGGGAGCTAGTTGAAGTGTGCATTGACAATATGCTGCCTGAGTTTCGTGCTCATTTAGAGAATTTAGATATTTCACGGTTTGCCCCTCTACTCCAAAAGGCTAGGAAAACAGCTGTCTGTATTAAACCTCAAGTTGAGAAAGATAGAGATAAGAAGGGTCCACCAGAGGCACTTACTGTGTCTACCACAACTACAGCCAGTGGTAGCAAATGAAAGAACTCAACAGAGAAGGTCTATGAGGAGCCACCTCCATTGCCTTTCACGGCTAAAGAAATGATGGCTATCTTTGATAAATGGGTCAAATATGAGGTGATTAAGCTTCCACAAGTCACCAAGCAACCTACAGTAGAAGAAAAGAAAGATCTCAAGTATTGCCGTTATCACAGATATGTACATCACCCTACGATAGACTGTCGGACTCTTCGATGGGAAGTTAACTGTAAGATTCAAGATGGCACTTTGCAACTTTCAGAAGAACAACAGAGGGTTCACAATACGCCTTTCCTTAATTACAAGAAAGATAAAAACTAGGCTGTGGTATCGGTGGTAATCCATGGAAATGTAAGTGACATGGAAATAGAGGAGTTTGCCGCGGCAAGCTATTCTTTGGTACCAGCAACTGTTAGGACTCTACAGAAAAGTCCAAAATTCAAGTCATTGTTCAATCAGCTGGGGTTTGGACCTGAAGCTAGAAATGCTGCAACGAAAGCACTTATTACAATAACGGCAGAGTCTGGGGCCACTTGCTTTACGGTGGAAGCGCACGCAAACCGTGCCTTCTTGGAAATCACAAATGCCATAACTTTCATAGATGAAGATATGGAAGTTCAACACCCGGACCATAGACGCCCACTTTATTTGTTTGCGATAGTGAAAGATGTTCAAGTTAGATGCGCTCTAGTAGACACTGGTTCATGTCTAAACCTCATTCCATTAAGCACTCTCCAAGCCGCCAATGTGTCACAACAGAAATCCAAGGGTCTCCCATAGAAGTAACTGGGTTTGGAGGAGTGACCAAATATACAATGGGACATGTACAACTTCGTCTTGAGGATTGGGTCGATTGTAGCACTCACACGATTTCATGTCGTGAATGCCGAAGCTCCATATCATGTGCTCCTTGGTAGACTTTGGCTGCATACAAATTGGTGTCATCTACTTACCATCAATGCGTCAAGGGAAGACTCAATGGGAAGCCAATCCGTATAGCTGCAAATTCCTCTCCTTTTGATCAAACTGAAGCTCACTTCGTCGAAGCAGCCCTTTATGATGAGCTTTCATCTACGGGAGACCCATCAATTGTGAAACCATGTGGGACACCACTCCTTGACTAGGAGGATATCAAGGATGATCCTGAGGTCGATCTACGGGAGCTGCTTGAACAAAAAAAGAAAAAAAAAGGAAGGAACATGAAGTTGAGCATGGGAGTCCACTGCAATGTGTACGCGTCCAACTCCCTGATAGACGTATTGTTTATCGCCTATGAAGGCACGTGGGGCCTGATTGACCACTGCTAGAGGGTCCCACACCTAAAAAGGGTGGTCTGCAACTCTCATGCCATTTGACGCAGTAGACTGGAAATTCTGAAGAAGTGCTTAATCAGGTAGAGTCTATGGCAGTGAAGACAGAAAGTCTACCACAGCCGAACCAAAGATGACTGCCAAATTAAAGAAGAACTCGAGGTAATTAATTTAAGTGATAATCCTGATGTTAGCAAGCCTGTATCAATTAGCATGTCTTTGTCTGCCGAAGAAAGAAAATGTTTGATTGATCTGCTGCATGAATATAAAGATGTGTTTGCTTGGGATTATGATGAAATGCCCGAAATAGATCCGGGGCTTGTGGCCCATTCCTTGAATGTGGAACTTGGTACCAGACCTGTGGTGCAACCTAAGAGAACTTTCCACACAGAAGTGGAAGCCCAGATTACACAAGAAGTGAAAAAGCTACTTGCTGTTGGTTTCATTAAACCAATACAGCATCCACGGTGGCTGTCAAATATTGTGCCGGTCAAAAAGAAGAACAGGCAGATCAGATGTTGTGTTGATTTTCGCAATCTTAATAAGGCATGCCCTAAGGATGAATTCCTTCTTCCGAACATGGACTTGTTAATTGATTCGGCCACCGGTCATGCCATGTTTTCTTTCATGGACGGGTTTAGTGGCTACAATCAAATCCGTATGTCAACAAAGGATGCTGAAAAAACTGCCTTCCGCACACCAATCGACAATTTTTATTACACCGTTATGCCTTTCGGCCTCAAAAATGCTGGTGTTACCTACCAAAGGACCATGACGGCCATGTTCCATGATATGATGCATCGAGAAACTGAAGACTATGTGGATGACATTGTGGTAAAATCCAAGAAGAGGGAAGACCATCTTGAAACTTTGAGGAAGGTATTCGAAAGGTGCCGACTCTATAAGCTTAAAATGAATCCTCTTAAGTGTGCTTTTGGGGTGTCTGTCGAAAAATTCTTGGGTTTCCTAGTCCACAACCGTGGAATTGATGTTGATCCAGCTAATCTGCCATAGCTACCATGAAGGCACCAGTTTCTCATAATGAGTTGTAGAGTTTCTTAGGGAGATTATCATATATCAGGTGATTCATTCCTGGTTTGGCAGCGGTGATGATTATTTTCACACCCTTAATGAAAAAAGGAGTTCCTTTTGTTTGGTCTACCGCATGTCAGCAAGCTTTTGAGAAGATCCAAGCAATCATGACTAAGCTGCCCACAGTATGCGCCCTAGTTGCTGGCAGACCCTTGCGCTTGTACTTGGCTTCCAATGGCGAGGCAATTGGGGCATTAGTGGCCTAAGAAGATGAAGGTGGGACCGAAAAACTAGTCTACTACGTCAACCGGGCATTTAGAGATGCTAAAACAATGTACTCGGGGGCTGAACGAGCATGTTTAGCCTTGGTATATGCCTCATAGCGTCTATGACACTACTTCCTAGCCCATAAGATTCAGCTGATGACCAAGTCTCACCTAATCAGAAGTCTACTGCACAGGCCAGTTCTCTCTGGCAGATTAGCTCGATGGCTTTTGCAATTATCTCAATATGAGATAATCACTGAAACTTCTACAGCAATTAAGAGCCAGGCCATAGCAGATCTCCTTGCACAATTCCCGAGAGAGGATAGTTCATAAATCTCACATGAAGTACCAGGAGGAGTCGGAGAGGAACTTTTGACAGATCTGGTAGACTCCATATGGACTTTGAAATTTAATGGTTCTTCTACATCCATCTCAAGTGGGGCTGGTATTGTGCTGATCAGAGAAGATGGAGAAACTATAGCTAAGTCCTTCAAACTTGATTTCTCATGCTCCAACAACGCCTCGAAATATGAGGCCTACATAACCGGGTTAGCCATTGCCCATGAGATGGGGATAAAGCACTTGAGAGTGATTGGGGATTCCAATCTTATAATCTGCCAGGCCAAAGGTGAGTTTTCACTCAAAGAACCATCATTGACACCATACCATGCTTTAGCCCAACAATTAGAAGAGAAGTTTGACACTTTTGAGATCTTTCACGCCATGAGATGTGGGAATCATTATGCGAATGCACTTGCGACCTTAGGTTCACAAATTTCATTTGAAGGGCCAAAGATAGACGTCACAACAACAAAAGAAGTGTGCCCATCACTAATCTATTGAAAGAGGAATTTGAAGAACACCATCTTGATACTGAGGATTGGAGAACAACCATAAAGGCCAAGCTTATGTCACCTGAAGGTGTGGCGGACCTGAAAACATTCAAGGACTATGTGTTAATTGCTGGTGTTCTTTACCGCAGACTACCTGGAGGTGTCTTGGCAAGATGTGTGAGCCTCCGAGATGCAGCAAGAAAACTCACAGAAGTCCAGGAGAAGTCTTGTGAATTCAGTGACGGGGTGAGTCTCTACCGTAGACTCCAACAATTGGGCTATTTTTGGCTTAACATGAGTAAATAGGCAGCCAGTCTACAAGAGTAATGTTCGTTTTGTCAACACCAACATGAGTTTGATCAAGTCTATGCAACCTTTGTTTTTAGTGACTGGTGCACTCCTTTTCTTGAGTACCTCATCGAAAATATCCTGCCGCAGACCAGCAAGGTAGCAACTCGGCTCAAGAAATTGGCCACAAGGTATTTTGTGGAAGGAGGCATATTATTTCGGAAAGGGTTTCACAGGGATCCTTTGAGATGCTTCAACTTGGCCGAATCTCAAATAGTAATGAAAGAAGCCCATTTCGAGGAATGTGGAGAGCATCAAGGCAAGAAGAGACTCTACCAACTACTATTGACTCTTGGCTATTACTGGCCAACCATGAAGAAAGTCACGTCACACTTCGTTAAGTCTTGTCACACTTGCCAACTTCAAACTAGTCTGATCCACACACACCCGACCAGTCTACAGAACATGGCAACACCATGGCCCTTCCACACTTGGGGGCTAGACCACATTGGCCCTATTAATCCACCTTCCGACAGATACATTTGGATCTTGGTAGCTACTGAGTACTTCTCAAAGTGGGTTGAGGCCATTCCCCTTCGCAAGGCAACCGGTGCGGCCATGGCTAATTTCATTCGGGATCACATTATCACAAGGTTTGGCATACCTCATAAAATCATTAGCGATAATGGCACCCCTTTTGTCAACAAGAATGTTAGAGAGGTCCTGAAACATTACCGGATCAAGCACTGCAGATCCACGCCTTATTACCCCCAAGGTAATGGACAAGCGGAGGCAACTAATCGCATGTTGTTGTGCATTTTGAGTAAAATGGTTTTTGATTATGGTAAGGGCTGGAACTCTCACCTGGTAGACACGCTATGGGCCTACCGTAGCTCAACCAAGACAGTAACGGGCTTCACCCCATTTTCTTTGGTCTACGGTACCGATGCTATTGCCCCCACAGAATTACTGGTGCCTAGCCCAAGGATCTTGCATGGGATGGACTTAGAAGCCAATGTTGATATTTGCGCAGAAGCAAGGGTAGCAGACTTGGAAAGTTTGGAGGAAGCAAGAGAGCTGGCCCAAGTTTGTAGTCTACGGTACTATCCAAAGCTTGCCAGCGCTTACAGAAAAACACTACAGACCAGGATTTTTGCAAAGGGCTAGATGGTCCTAAGGACAGTAGACCATGTGAAAAGAGGTCTTCCTTCACCATCCAAGTTTGCACCAAATTGGGAGGGGCCGTACCTAATCCGCGAAGCGTATCATAGTGGTTATTACAAATTAGCCAAGGCGGATGGCACCACCCTGGCAGACCCCATCAACGGGAAATGGCTGAAGCGTTATTACTCGTAAGATGCACTTTTATTAGCCAAGTATTTTGTATCTTTTTTTGTCTTAGAACAATTTGAATTCGCATGTATTGTTCAAAAAGTACTGATGCACAATATCTATATTTTGTCAAAAATGAAAGATTTCCACTTGATCTTTATAAAAAAAAAAAAAAAAAAAAAAAAAAAGAAAAAAAAAAGAAGAGCATAAATGTTAAAAAAAAAGACTAAAACTTGGTCATTACAAAATATGAACATAAGTGTTCGAAAGAAA
>OU015772.1:21551670-21593529 GCA_907173295.1 Fagus sylvatica
TCCAATCCCAAAACCGACTACCATTGCTGCAAATAGCTGTTGCAAAGCCCATCTTCTCTTAAATAAGTCCTTCATCAATTTGTAAGGATTAACCTTTGATATTTCCTGCGTGGGCTGAATGCTTGATAGGTATGATTCCAAACTCCTACCTTCTATAGATGCAATTCTTCTCAATATTGCTATGGCTTCTTTGTCACGCCCTTGCATTAAAAGCCATCTAGGAGACTCATACACAAAGAAATAAGCTATGATATTGTAAGAGATTGCTGGAATGGAAGTACAGAGATAAAGATGTCTCCATGATGAACCTCTATTCAAATAGGCTATAGCTGGCAAGGATAATAACCCAAGCGAATAAGAGAAAAATGCTGTCATCCCTAGTTGGCCACGCCATCGTTTTCCCACCCTCTCCGTTAACAAAATAAGAGAGCATGTTATAATTGATGCACGACCAAGCCCGCTTACAAATCTCAAGCTCGAGTACATCCAAATGTTTGTGGAGAAGGCTGTCATAAGTGCGGTCACTGACATTATTAGACATGAGAGGTAAAGCAAGTTCTTCCGACCAAGACAAAAGTCACCAAGTGTAGCAAGAGTGAACCCACCAATTAGGCTGCCTATGAAGAAGGATGAAGCAGGAAGGCCTGTGATGAATGAGGAAGCACATTCAAGACCCCACTCTGATATGATTGTGTTATGAGAAGGTTCATCCCAAGACCAAGCACTTTTTGGGAGTTGGCAAATATTGGAGCTTGAGTTGCATGTTGTATCAAAGGTACTGCAATGCCATTTTGGCTCAGCATCCGCGTAGATGCTGATGAATGTCTGTTGTGCATCAAAGAAAGATGGTATTGATACGAGGATGGCTTGCATGAACAGGGACCAACCAAAACCTCCTATAATTTGTTCAATTGTTTCATCTAGAGACAATGATGGGAGGACTACTTGGTTGAGCCCCGGAGTCTCTACAAGATTCTGGCTTGATCTTGAAGTTGATATTGCCATATTGGAATTGTGCTAAAGCTTAATTTGATAACTCTAACATGTAGAACTATCATTGAAGTAGTAGTGATGGTGTTGAGCCCTTAACATCTAGCATTTTTATACTTTAATTAGCATGTGTTTTATTGACTGGTTGTTAGGCCTGCGTGCATACCATGCATTCCTTTTCCGCAACAAACTTATGGAACCAATCAATTTGAGTCTGGAAACTCTCAGGATTTGATTTCCACATTAGTGAGCCAGGGCTACCAATGTTGAAACGAGAGAAGAAGTCAGATGAAAGAGCTGTTGATCCTGCTATTGCAAAGTTTGCACCATTTGAGAAGTTTGAGGAAGAGTCTTTGTAAGGTGACAAGGGTGGCATAGAGAGAGCATCACATAGATAATCAATGACCAAGCGACCATTACATTGTCTATGACCAGTTGAGCCAAATGGGTTCATTGAGAATATTTTACCAATGAAGGATTGGAAACCACCCATTAAGTAAGCATTTCCGGTGTCCGTGTACGAGCCTCCGAAAGCATAAACCTTGGAGAAGCAACCTTTGTAATCAACTTGTGAAACTGGTGCAGGTCCTGGAGCAGGTGCCATGGACTTGCGGCTCTTAGTATGAGCAGATGAAGGAGACAAGGATAACAAGATGATGAGGCATGCAATTTGAAGAAAAAACAAGTAATTGGAATTCGCCATTTTGTTTGTTTTCACTGATTAAATGGTGGAGCAAATGAGGCTTATTTATACTTGTGTTGTGCCTATTTCTTGTTGCTGCATGGATTGAATTGCTTGGTTAGGCATTGTATGAACCTCCTTTGCTTTAGGAGAGCATAGGTGCTCCATTGTTTTAGCATTTCCTTGGTCATTATCAAATGTCCACAACCTGCGGTTTTGACGTAAATTGACTCTGTATGAGCCTAACGATGCCTCAAAAAACAAAATCAAAATGGCTATAACCAATTTCTCTTTCTCATGTTGCTCCTCAAGCAGTGACTATAACCAAAACTTTTTTGGGTTGATATAATATGAGATAAATTTTACTTTCTTCTTTCTTTTTTTTCACACTTAATCGTCTGCCACCTTAAAATACCCGAATAATTAAAAAAAAAAATTGCCCCATGATGCTAATTCAAAGTTTGCAAAATATATGTGCTATCATTCTTCGTTTTGATTTCAGGTAAAATGACAATCATCATCACACTAATTTGATAAATGGCTAAATGCCCTAGTAAAGTTATATCAATTTGCATAGAAATGATGTAAAGATTTTTACCAAGAACAGTTTTTAAAATTTTATATGCTGTGCAATTATCACCCCCACAATGTTCTAGTTTTGTCCAATTTTTAAAAGCCGACTTATTTATTTGAAGTTACTTTTGTATCTTCCCTTTAAACTAATAAGTGTAGCTAAACACACACTAAATTAACACGAGGTTGGGCAATCAATTAAAGTTTGAAAATTCCTTTAATTAAATTTGTTACATCTATTACTAACCATAGTTATTAGAACCATACTGAATATTGACCCGGCAAGAGAGTGCTATGGGGGTTCATTGGTTCAACTGTTGGGTTATTGGTTAAACCATTGGATTAATAATTAATTTATTTTTAATATATACAAATTAAAAAATACAAAAAACTATAATAAAAAAAAATTGAGTCATTATTCCATTTAAACATAAATATATGGTATACCAAAGATTGAAAGTTATTTTTTTAAATATAGATAAATGACTAAATATGATACTTGAATTGATCTTTTGACTACTTATTTCAAGTTCAAAAGTAAAAGACTTAAAAGCACATAAATAAAAGTACAAAATTAAAGGAAAGTATAGTTGTTTGATTAACTTAACAATAAGAACCAAACAACTCAAATAAAACCGTTTGGTGCGGTATTTTTCTACAAAACTGCCGGTTTTTCATGGTTTAATCAGTTTTTTTGCAAATCAGGTATGTCTTTAATATCGAATCAAAATTTTGTACAATTCACCGATTCGGTACGGTTTTTATAATTATGTTACTAACAACACAAATTTTGGTTTAAGCTTTATGAATAAACATATCAAAATTACTCTTAAGATATTGTAGAGGCCCGTTTTTTCTTTACCACACTAGGCCAAGCCCAAAGCTTCAAACTTTGCTTTAAAGGCCCAAGACAAACGAAGCCCAGTAGTCTACAGAAGCAGAAAACAAGAGCTAATGACATTGGGCCATCAAAATTAAGCCCAAGACACAAGCCGACCCATTCAACCCCAAACACATATCTGCTGCAATGATATGGGGCCCGCCAAAACAGTCCAAAAAAGAGGGGGAAAAGCACCTCACGTGATATTCTTTTTCCCTCCCTTTTTTGGTGCGGTGCTCGAGATGATAAAAGAGCAATTTCCCAATGTGAAGTGTAGATCTCCACGCACCATAATTACGGAAGGAAGATGGTTTCTCTCATTGACCAGCGGTTGCAGTAGACACTTTCACAAAAATGTCTGCCGTAACACCAGCTGTGATACAAAATGATGGGGAAGACAAAACAAGGGCTGAAGAGGCCGAGAAAGTTGCCATGGCCGCCGAAGCTACCACCACTCAAGAGCAGCGACCACTGTAGCCCAGCACTCCGGTGGTCCTTGTTCATCTTCAACATAGAACTTAGGAAGATCGGTTTGGAGGTAGGGGGATTAATTTACTGAATTTCTTTGATCTGCCGTGACATGAAAAGCATTAGATCTGCTGGGGAATAATGCAACAGTAAGATCAAACTTAATTATGCAAAACGTGTATGAGTCAACTCAATTACCTCAATTCCCCTTGTCAAGCATTTAATGCTCACCATACCCAACACTAGAAATGAGAGATTAGCTGTCTACTGTAGTCCAAATCAGGCTTGCAGCAGATAAAGATTCTCATCTAAACCTTGGAAAGATTTTAGTCAAATCCCATCTTTTTTATCTCTTAGATAAACAGTAATCATCTTGATTAAGAAGGCAATGGGTGAAACCACAAGATATCAACACCACTATAAAGAGGGGTGAGAAATAAGAAATGAGGGTTGGTTGATCTTGGTCTGAAACTGATCCTTACTTAAGAGCTAATTCAAAAAAAAAAAAAAAAAGCTTGAGGGGAGAAGACAACCAAATTCTGCAGAACACTTTCTGGAGATTCGTGGTAGACTGAAACACTTTCTGTCTGCCACAGCTAAAAAACCATCTTCAACCACCAAACACTTACACCAATTAATGATGTTGATCCATACACGTTTGCACAGTAATTAATCCTCTTCCTACTCACCAAACTTCCTGAGTTCTGTTGTTTATTATATATTTCTTACATGTTATTATCACTGTATGCTCTGGTGAAGGCAAAGTTTATTGTGGTTAGTTTTGGTCTACGGTATTGATCCTGTCTGTCTACCATGACCATTCCCTACAAGTATTGTAGCCCAGTAGATCAGAAACTCCAGAGGGAAGCACCATCAGCCATCAGGTGGCCCAACAAGCCTGGTGTAGAGTTTTGGGCTCAACATCCCCTTCAAACAGATTCAGTCTTTGGGCTGCAACCATGCCACCTAAAAAATCTACCAGACAGAATTCAGTAGTTAACTCTCATGTTGAAGTGGAATCCCATGGTCATAGCCATACTATGGGAGAGACGCACGCTCCGGGTGGTGGACATGTTCCCGGGGGTGAGAATCCCTTTGGTGACGGGCACGTTCTTGGTGGTGGGGAAATCCCTGTTAGCGGACCACAGCAGATGACACTAATGTTTGAAATGATCAAAGGAATGCAGCAGACCCAAGCCGAGCTCGCCGAGTCTTTGAAGCAACTGAAAGAGGTCAATAGTAATAAGGAAGACCACCAAAACAAGAATGACAACTGCAACCACGAAGAGAGGGAGTCTCACAATAGAAATGATGCACCATTTGTCACTATGTTTGATGTGACAGATTTACTCAAGCAAGAAAGAGAAAGGCCCCCCAAGGAGCCTAGACATTTTGTGAGAAAACCCCCCTATCCCATAGAATTCTTAAAAGAGCCCTACCCAGAGAAGTATGATACACCCACTTTTGCTTTCTTTGATGGTAGAAAGGGAAGTGCTATAGAACACATCAACAAGTTCTTAGATTCCATGGGCCCCTTTGTTGCACATGGTGAACTCTGTCTATGGGAGTTCTCAAAGTCCCTGGTAGATAGAGCGTACACTTGGTATACAGTGCTGCTTATCGGGTCTATCAGGACCTGGGAAGATATGGTGGAGAGTTTCTGCAGCAAATACTTTCATGCTGAGGAGAAGATTACTCTCGTTAATTTGCACAGCACCAGACAGTTGATCGGGGAGGACTTGGTAAAGTACATCCACCACTTTCGTGATGTGTCTTTAGATTTCCATGTCAAGTGCCAAGAGGGGGAGCTAGTTGAAGTGTGCATTGACAATATGCTGCCTGAGTTTCGTGCTCATTTAGAGAATTTAGATATTTCACGGTTTGCCCCTCTACTCCAAAAGGCTAGGAAAACGGCTGTCTGTATTAAACCTCAAGTTGAGAAAGGTAGAGATAAGAAGGGTCCACCACAGGCACTTACTGTGTCTACCACAGCTACAGCCAGTGGTAGCAAACGAAAGAACTCAACAGAGAAGGTCTATGAGGAGCCACCTCCATTGCCTTTCACGGCTGAAGAAATGATGGCTATCTTTGATAAATGGGTCAAATATGAGGTGATTAAGCTTCCACAAGTCACCAAGCAACCTACAGTAGAAGAAAAGAAAGATCTCCAAGTATTGCCGTTATCCACAGATATGTACATCACCCTACGATAGACTGTCGGACTCTTCGATGGGAAGTTAACCGTAAGATTCAAGATGGCACTTTGCAACTTTCAGAAGAACAACAGAGGGTTCACAATACGCCTTTCCTTAATTACAAGAAAGATAAAAACTAGGCTGTGGTATCGGTGGTAATCCATGGAAATGTAAGTGACATGGAAATAGAGGAGTCTACCGCGGCAAGCTATTCTTTGGTACCAGCAACTGTTAGGACTCTACAGAAAAGTCCAAAATTCAAGTCATTGTTCAATCAGCTGGGGTTTGGACCTGAAGCTAGAAATGCTACAACGAAAGCACTTATTACAATAACGGCAGAGTCTGGGGCCACTTGCTTTAAGAAGCGCACGCCAGCCGTGCCTTCTTGGAAACCACGAATGCCATAACTTTCACAGATGAAGATATGGAAGTTCAACACCCGGACCATAGACGCCCACTTTATTTGTTTGCGGTAGTGAAAGATGTTCAAGTTAGACGCGCTCTAGTAGACACTGGTTCATGTCTAAACCTCATTCCATTAAGCACTCTCCAAGCCGCCAATGTGTCACAACAGAATCCAAGGGTCTCCCATAGAAGTAACTGGGTTTGGAGGAGTGACCAAATATACAATGGGACATGTACAACTCGTCTTGAGGATTGGGTCGATTGTAGCACTCACACGATTTCATGTCGTGAATGCCGAAGCTCCATATCATGTGCTCCTTGGTAGACTTTGGCTGCATACAAATTGGTGTCATCTACTTACCATCAATGCGTCAAGGGAAGACTCAATGGGAAGCCAATCCGTATAGCTGCAAATTCCTCTCCTTTTGATCAAACTGAAGCTCACTTCGTCGAAGCAGCCCTTTATGATGAGCTTTCATCTACGGGAGACCCATCAATTGTGAAACCATGTGGGACACCACTCCTTGACTAGGAGGATATCAAGGATGATCCTGAGGTCGATCTACGGGAGCTGCTTGAACGAAAAAAAAAAGGAAGGAACGTGAAGTTGAGCATGGGAGTCCACGGCAATGTGTACGCGTCCAACTCCCTGATAGACGTATTGTTTATCGCTTATGAAGGCACGTGGGGCCTGATTGACCACTGCAAGAGGGTCCCACACCTAAAGAGGGTGGTCTGCAACTCTCATGCCATTTGACGCAGTAGACTGGAAATTCTGAAGAAGTTGTGCTTAATCAGGCAGAGTCTATGGCAGTGAAGACAGAAAGTCCACCACAGCCGAACCAAAGATGACTGCCAAATTAAAGAAGAACTCGAGGTAATTAATTTAAGTGATAATCCTGATGTTAGCAAGCCTGTATCAATTAGCATGTCTTTGTCTGCCGAAGAAAGAAAATGTTTGATTGATCTACTGCATGAATATAAAGATGTGTTTGCTTGGGATTATGATGAAATGCCTGAAATAGATCCGGGGCTTGTGGCCCATTCCTTGAATGTGGAACTTGGTACCAGACCTGTGGTGCAACCTGAGAGAACTTTCCACACAGAAGTGGAAGCCCAGATTACACAAGAAGTGAAAAAGCTACTTGCTGTTGGTTTCATTAAACCAATACAGCATCCACGGTGGCTGTCAAATATTGTGTCCGGTCAAAAAGAAGAACGGACAGATCAGATGTTGTGTTGATTTTTGCAATCTTAATAAGGCATGCCCTAAGGATGAATTCCTTCTTCCGAACATGGACTTGTTAATTGATTCGGCCACCGGTCATGCCATGTTTTCTTTCATGGACGGGTTTAGTGGCTACAATCAAATCCGTATGTCAACAAAGGATGCTGAAAAAACTGCCTTCCGCACACCAATCGACAATTTTTATTACACCGTTATGCCTTTCGGCCTAAAAAATGCCAGTGTTACCTACCAAAAGACCATGACAACCATGTTCCATGATATGATGCATCGAGAAATTGAAGACTATGTGGATGACATTGTGGTAAAATCCAAGAAGAGGGAAGACCATCTTGAAACTTTGAGGAAGGTATTCGAAAGGTGCCGACTCTATAAGCTTAAAATGAATCCTCTTAAGTGTGCTTTTGGGGTGTCTGTCGAAAAATTCTTGGGTTTCCTAGTCCACAACCGCGGAATTGATGTTGATCCGGCTAATCTGCCATAGCAACCATGAAGGCACCAGTTTCTCACAATGAGTTGTAGAGTTTCTTAGGGAGATTATCATATATCAGGTGATTCATTCCTGGTTTGGCAGCGGTGACAATTATTTTCACACCCTTAATGAAAAAAGGAGTTCCTTTTGTTTGGTCTACCGCATGTCAGCAAGCTTTTGAAGAAGATCCAAGCAATCATGACTAAGCTGCCCACAGTATGCGCCCTAGTTGCTGGCAGACCCTTGCGCTTGTACTTGGCTTCCAATGGCGAGGCAATTGGGGCATTAGTGGCCTAAGAAGATGAAGGTGGGACCGAAAAACTAGTCTACTACGTCAGCCGGGCATTTAGAGATGCTGAAACAATGTACTCGGGGGCTGAACGAGCATGTTTAGCCTTGGTATATGCCTCATAGCGTCTATGACACTACTTCCTAGCCCATAAGATTCAGCTGATGACCAAGTCTCACCTAATCAGAAGTCTACTGCACAGGCCAGTTCTCTCTGGCAGATTAGCTCGATGGCTTTTGCAATTATCTCAATATGAGATAATCACTGAAACTTCTACAGCAATTAAGAGCCAGGCCATAGCAGATCTCCTTGCACAATTCCCGGGAGAGGATAGTTCATCAATCTCACATGAAGTACCAGGAGGAGTGGGAGAGGAACTTTTGACAGATCTGGTAGACTCCATATGGACTTTGAAATTTAATGGTTCTTCTACATCCAGCTCAAGTGGGGCTGGTATTGTGCTGATTCGAGAAGATGGAGAAACTATAGCTAAGTCCTTCAAACTTGATTTCTCATGCTCCAACAACGCCTCAGGAATACGAGGCCTACATAACCAGGGTTAGCCATTGCCCATGAGATGGGGATAAAGCACTTGAGAGTGATTGGGGATTCCAATCTTATAATCTGCCAGGCCAAAGGTGAGTTTTCACTCAAAGAACCATCATTGACACCATACCATGCTTTAGCCCAACAATTAGAAGAGAAGTTTGACACTTTTGAGATCTTTCACGCCATGAGATGTGGGAATCATTATGCGAATGCACTTGCGACCTTAGGTTCACAAATTTCATTTGAAGGGCCAAAGATAGACGTCACAATCAACAAAAGAAGTGTGCCCATCACTAATCTATTGAAAGAGGAATTTGAAGAACACCATCTTGATATTGAGGATTGGAAAACAACCACAAAGGCCAAGCTTATGTCACCTGAAGGTGTGGCGGACCTGAAAACATTCAAGGACTATATGTTAATTGCTGGTGTTCTTTACCGTAGACTACCTGGAGGTGTCTTGGCAAGATGTGTGAGCCTCCGAGATGGCAGCAAGAAAACTCACAGAAGTCCAGGAGAAGTCTTGTGAATTCAATGACGGGGTGAGTCTCTACCGTAGACTCCAACAATTGGGCTATTTTTGGCTTAACATGAGTAAATAGGCAGCCAGTCTACAGGAGTAATGTTCGTTTTGTCAACAGCCAACATGAGTCTGATCAAGTCTATGCAACCTTTGTTTTTAGTGACTGGCGCACTCCTTTTCTTGAGTACCTCATCGAAAATATCCTGCCGCAGACCAGCAAGGTAGCAACTCGGCTCAAGAAATTGGCCACAAGGTATTTTGTGGAAGGAGGCATATTATTTCGGAAAGGGTTTCACAGGGATCCTTTGAGATGCTTCAACTTGGCAGAATCTCAAATAGTAATGAAAGAAGCCCAGTTTCGAGGAATGTGGAGAGCATCAAGGCAAGAAGAGACTCTACCAACTACTATTGACTCTTGGCTATTACTGGCCAACCATGAAGAAAGTCACGTCACACTTCGTTAAGTCTTGTCACACTTGCCAACTTCAAACTAGTCTGATCCACACACACCCGACCAGTCTACAGAACATGGCAACACCATGGCCCTTCCACACTTGGGGGCTAGACCACATTGGCCCTATTAATCCACCTTCCGACAGATACATTTGGATCTTGGTAGCTACTGAGTACTTCTCAAAGTGGGTTGAGGCCATTCCCCTTCGCAAGGCAACCGGTGCGGCCATGGCTAATTTCATTCGGGATCACATTATCACAAGGTTTGGCATACCTCATAAAATCATTAGCGATAATGGCACCCCTTTTGTCAACAAGAATGTTAGAGAGGTCCTGAAACATTATCCGGATCAAGCATCCGCAGATCCACGCCTTATTACCCCCAAGGCAATAGGACAAGCGGAGGCAACTAATCGCATGTTGTTGTGCATTTTGAGTAAAATGGTTTTTGATTATGGTAAGGGCTGGAACTCTCACCTGGTAGACACGCTATAGGGCCTACCGTAGCTCAACCAAGACAGTAACGGGCTTCACCCCATTTTCTTTGGTCTACGGTACCGATGCTATTGCCCCCACAGAATTACTGGTGCCTAGCCCAAGGATCTTGCATGGGATGGACTTAGAAGCCGATGCTGATATTTGCGCAGAAGCAAGGGTAGCAGACTTGGAAAGTCTTGGAGGAAGCAAGAGAGCTGGCCCAAGTTCGTAGTCTACGGTACCATCCAAAGCTTGCCAGCGCTTACAGAAAAATGCTACAGACCAGGATTTTTGCCAAGGGCCAGATGGTCCTAAGGACAGTAGACCATGTGAGAAGAGGTCTTCCTTCACCATCCAAGTTTGCACCAAATTGGGAGGGGTCCGTACCTAATCCGCGAAGCGTATCATAGTGGTTATTACAAATTAGCCAAGGCGGATGGCACCACCCTGGCAGACCCCATCAACGGGAAATGGCTGAAGCGTTATTACTCGTAAGATGCACTTTTATTAGCCAAGTATTTTCTATCTTTTTTTGTCTTAGAACAATTTGAATTCGCATGTATTGTTCAAAAAGTACTGATGCACAATATCTATATTTTGTCAAAAATGAAAGATTTCCACTTGATCTTTACAAAAAAAAAGAAAAAAAGAGAGCATAAATGTTAAAAAAAAAGACTAAAACTTGGTCATTACAAAATATGAACATAAGTGTTCGAAAGAAAGACCAAAACTTGGTCATTACAAAACATGAGCATAAGTGTTCAAAAGAAAGACTAAAACTCGGTCATTACAAAACATGAGCATAAGTGTTCAAAAGAAAGACCAAAACTCGGTCATTACAAAACATGAGTATAAATGTTTGAAAATAAGACTAGAACACGGTCATTACAAAGAAATGAATACGATAAATGTAAAAGTCAGTTGATAAGACTGTAAAAAAGCGATATGCTGTGCTCGAGCTAAGGAACTGTCCCTCCTGTAGACATCATCTCCTCCTAATAAGTTGTCAGCACAGCCAGGGAGTCTTGCAAAAGGGCAATCTGATGTTGAAGAGCTTGCACTTCATCTGAGATCTTCTTGCCGAAAAGATGCTGGGCTATCTGCCGCAGATGCCCGATCATGAATCCCAAGTCAAACCCAACCTCCATGAGATCTTGGACAACACTTTTCCACACAAGAATCTGAACCTTTGTTACGCTCCCAAGGTCAGATTTGCTCATCGCAGCCAGCACACTACCGAGGAGGGATAACATGGGTCCACCGAACCTGGCACCAAGCTTGAACATGGCAACAAAGTTACCATGCTTTGTGGTCAGCTGCTGCAGATAGGGTACGCTATCACTTGGGACCTAAAAGTCCCCAAAGGACACCAAAGGCCCGTTAAATTTCCAGAAATGCCACTCAGGGTGGGGGTTGGGCGTCCTCTTATCGAACTTCCTAAAGAAATTAGCAATTGCGCTGGATACGGCACCGGCTCCAACACTTGAGCCCACCCTGGCTATTGGCCTTGATAATTGGCTAGCAACCTTAATCTTGCCAGTAATCCCCACCTCAGCATCCTCCTCTGACATATGTATGGCGTCACCCGTGCCTACAAAAGAGAAGACACAAAAAAAAAATAATAATAATAAGGCGGGGGAAAATCAATGGGATTACAGCAAACAAAGGCATGTCATAATCGAGTCTATAGAGCGTCTCATATGGCCTGGTCAAATCTGAAGAATTTTCCATAAGACGACAACCAAGTCTATGGAAACAGAATCTTCCATATGACGACAACCAAGTCTATGAAACAGAATTTTTCATATGATGACGACCAAGTCTATGAAAATAGGATTTTTCATATGATGACGACCAAGTCTATGGAATAGAATATTTCATATGATGATAACCAAGTCTATGGAAACAAAATATTTCATATGACGATAACCAAGTCTATGGAATAGAATATCTCATATGACAACAACCAAGTCTATGGGACAGGACGACACTTCATATGACAACAACTAAGTCTATGGAATAACAGAAATATGACGACAATCAAGTCAATAGAACAATACTCCATATGATGTTAGTCAAGTTTATGGAATAGCAGGAGTATGACATAATCAAGTCTACCAAAACATCTCACACGATACAGTCAAGTCCATGGAACATTTGATATGGCATGGCTAAGTCTAAGGAGTATTGCATGCAATCACCAAAAGAGGGGGTGGGAAATTCAAACTCACCTATGTTGTCCAAGTGCTCACCACCAGCAGGTGTGGTTGCCACAGGAGAACTAGTACCCTCAACTTGTGCACCATGACTAACAGCACTGTTAATATTGCTGCAGACTTCCGAAGCAGCCCCAAGTCTGCCGCAAATTCATTCCTCACAAAGCCTTGAGTATGAACCTCCTCAGGCACAGAAATCTCACTAGCAATGGGGAACTCACCAACTGAGGGAACCTCACTAGTAATACGGCTGGCCGGTATGATAATGCCACCGGCCGGAATGATACCAAGACGAGGAGTGGCTCCAAAGAGAGAAACTCCCTCCATAACATAAGCCATAGGGGCGCTAGATCCTACTGCAAATCAACACACAAAATTCAAAATATGTATAAGTATATTCCCTATCTACACAACTCAAAGGAGTAGGAACTGAATGAAACATACCTGCAACCCCACTTGTCAGAACTATCTGCGGTACAGAAAATGACAGAGGCACTGCATCAGAATCTACGGCATCACTGTCATCGTGACCATACTCAAAAGAGTGGCTAGCATGGGTGACAATGGCCAAGTCATGCCTTGTCAAATTAGCAGACTCAACATTCAACTCAGTGGCCTCAAGCGTGTCATCAACATCTGCAGCTGGTCACGCAGATGCCATTTGCTCCTCGTTCATTGAACCTGGGGCTACATCAGAAAATGAGTCACTGGAAACAGAGTGACTTTCTTCGATAGATCCAACATCTGCCTCAAAACTACCTGCAAAACTCCTTCCCATGTCTTCACCCTGATCTGTGACAACAGCCAGAGAATCATTCCTATCAGAAGAGCTTGTGGAGATGTCATCAGCGACTGTATCAAAATCCTAAAGGAAGGAGTAAACAATAAGGGTTAGACAGTACAGATTTAGCCCAAAGAGAGATCAAAACAAAAAGAATGTGTCAAGGTAACCTCAACAACAATGACAGCGCCACTAGGTCTGCCAGGCTTGTGCGTTACTTTCCGCAGATAAAAGAATAAGAAAATACCAGAAAGAACAGCAAATAAGAGTAGTAGATAAAAAGAAAAAATGGAAAAAAAAAGGGGGGACTTACTTTGGAACTCATCCGCCCAATTATAGATGCGCTCTTACTCCTCGTGCGAGTAGCAGCACCGGAAGGGGGAGGGGAAACAACAGACTTCTTCTTCTTGGGAGGTGAACGAGCCAGAACCGTAGACGGCTGTTCCTCGTCCGGGGAGGAGGAAGATGTGGCAAGTTTCCTTTGATCCTTAAAAGGACGGAGAACAACACTTTTCTTTCCAAACTTAGAAGAAGCCGCCTGTTTTCCTACACTCTCCAAAGGGGGAACTGTAGCAGATTTCCTCTTAGAAGAGCCTGTAGCCACACCCTTGGCCTTTAAAGGAGCAGCGGCAGACTCAACGGCTGTTTCTGAAGAGGTTGTGGCAGACTCTTTTTCAGGCCTAGGCACTAGAGCAGCAGATCTGCTTTTCTTCCCTGCTTTGGTTTTCTTTGAAGAGGCCTTCTTAGGAGAGTGAGCCCGCTTCTTAGAACCCTTTTCCACAGCCAGGTCTACTAGGACATCTTTCTTACTCCCTTTCCCTCGCTTGGAGGGCATGATAAGACGCTCATCTACAACATTAACCGATTCCTTCCAGCCGACGGGGAAATGTGTGGTGTATACAATCCAACCATTCCTAGTCTCATCCCATTCAGCAAAGCCCAATTTTTGGCTATTGTCATAAGCTATGGCAGATTGGGAGGGAAGGGAGAAACAAAGGCTTGAAATCTGCAGCTTGCAATGGCTGGATATGGGAGCCTTGTTATTTCTACCACTATTCACATAGCCTATCATAGCATAAGCCAACCTCTGCTAATACGCGTTCATAGACGCAGTGTTAAAACCAAATCTATGGCCACTTGGGATCATTATACGGTTGACTTTGCCCTCCTAACAAGCAAATGCACGACTCTTAATGAAAGGTGCCGAGCTGGAAAAGGGAGGCGTGGCCTCCTGTAGACTAGCAGGCACATCCTGATCAAAGCCAAATTGTCTCTTTACTCTATATGGACAATAGGGTGTAAACTCAACACCTGTGGCAAATCAAATGGGTAGCCACCCTGGGTTTATAGCAGACAGATATGCTAGACTCCGGTGGTCCTCGATTCTCAAATCATGAATTAGAGAAGTTGGCTAATTGAACCGACTAAGAACAGAAATGCAAGTAAAACCAGGATGATCTTCCCCGTAGGGTCTCAGCAACACATTCTCTTCGAAGTCTAGAGAGGTGACCAAATCATGATCCCAGGTCTTCAAACCAACCCAGTGGTAGACGAGTGGCAAATTGTCTCGAAAATCTGGAAAGAAATCCAAAAAGCGCTGCGGCAGATCAGAGAACTTACCCCACGCAGCCGCTTTGTCCTTTGTAGCAAAAATATAATTCACAAAGTGCTCCCATAAAAAGGTCTTGCAGCACTGTGGTATTAAAGGCAGCAACAAGGATATGACAAGAGTCCCCTTCAACCTCACAATCATGGAGCAAGTCCAGCTGCGAGTATAAGTGGCCAAGAAACATAGAGGCGAGGGGGAAACAACAACCAGTGGATATCTTCACAACCAATGGAATATAAAAAGTATTTACTGCATAGTAATGGGAATTACCGAAAATGCACTTACAAAGCCAATATACAATGAAAGCAGCGTGGCGAACTGAAACATCTTCATGATGGAGGAAGAGTGCGGGCCAACCAATTATTCTGGTAGATGAGTACCCCCGCAAGGCCATAGCAATCTCCTCCTCTCTTGCAGATAGCTTTATTCCAGAAGGAGAAAGCTCGCCAAGGATGTGAAGCATCCAATGGTTCGCTATGTCTTCTAAAGTCAGTGTGAGCTCCCCCCACACGAAGAAGAGGGTATGGATGGCGGGACACCACCTTCTCAACACCTCACAGGAGAGGCTCAGTGTCCCTAAATATGCCGCAACTCCTCGAAATTAGGATGGACCAATGGACGCCGGCTTTCTGTAGATTGTCCCAAAACTCATGGTCCAGGATCTCCAAGTCCACCCAATGGGACCAATCCTTGGACACAACACAAGGGACTTCAAAGTTTATGGGAACCGGTCGAATATCCCCCTTCTGAATCAACAAATCAGAGATCTCATTAAGACAGGGAACGCAAGCCCGGTCTACCATGACCTCTGGTTCTATGGTTGTCCATTCCCAATCTTCAGGAGGAGAAGGGAAATCAAAGGACTTGCAGGGAAATAAGGAGAAAATCTCATACCAAAGATCCAACAAAGGAAAAATGAAGCCCTCCTTGGGGTTGGTGGCTTCACCTGGAACGGAAGGAGGAGCTATGGGGACGCCTACCTTCATCTCGGCGGACGTCGTGGACCCCGCAGCTGGGGTCTTTGGGTGCTCGCCGATGATGAGTGGAGGGGCAGAACTGGTCGGAGGAATTAAAGAAGAAGAGGCCATCGGTAAAAAAAAAGAAAAATGGGAATGGAAATAAGAAACGAAAGAAGAAGAGGACACTATTAATGATTAATGGTAAATTCCTTCTACCTGAACTTGCTGTTTATCTTAATAATCTACTAAAATTTCAGTATAATGCACAATGAAATATGTAGATTCTCAGCTAGAACTCGTGTTATCCTTTTTGAACAGTTATGACAATGAAGAGAAATCTATGCAAAACATGTTCAGAATTTGGCTTCCTTAAACTATCTGATTTGTCAAACCTTATGACCTGCCTCTAATTTGTGCATATGGTGGATCTCTTGTTTGCCAATTTTGAAAGCTCCTTGTAATGTTTATTAGAATTTGGTATCAGTGTGACAAAAAGTAATTTCACTGAGGAGAATATGGGGCAGAAGTTGGAATATAGCATAAAGTGTTTCAATGTTTTGGTCTCATGTTTTCGTGCTGTTTCTTCTTTGCTATTTTGATGTGTCGCACTTGAAGTCCAATGGCTTAGTCACACCCTTTGAGCATTATATAAACCATTATATTGAATATAGCATAAAGTGTTACAATGTTTTGGTCTCATGTTTTCGTGCTGTTTTCTCTTGCTATTATGATGTGTGGCACTTGAAGTCCAATGGCTTAGTCACACCATTTGAGCACCATTATATTGGATTTCTGTAATTATTGTCTTCACAGAGATAATTGGGAAAAAAAAAAAGGGTGGTTAGGGGCAATTTTTCCACTGCTTTTTTTGAGTAATGTTTAATCATTTGCTTAGTCAGAATATATTGTCTCATATTGAATAACCTCATTTAGACTTCAAGAATTATTGAAATGCTTTTTTTCTATGTAGATGATAATAAATGAGCAGTGGTGACAGCCAGAAATGGTACTGGCATGGACAAGATATACGAAATTGATCTATGAATGAAATTTATAAGTTGATTGGCTTCTTTAATGTTTCTGACCTTTGTTATTGTTGAACCAAACTCTGCAATGTATTATTACTTTCAGCTAATCAAGCCACTATTATTGACTCCTTAATTATTGTGTGTCATAGCTACCTAACTTATGTGAAATTATTTTCTTGTGAAGGGCACATTCAACAACTACTCCAGCAGCAACAATAATGCGTTTTCTTTTTTTCTTTATGCTGAAAAAGCCTACAAAAAAATTTCGAATGTAATAGTTTTTGCATTTGAATACAGGAAGATTTGACATAGTCTAATTCATCGTAGTCTTCATTGTTATATATGAAACCATGAATTGATTATTCTATGTTCATATCACAAAGGAACATAGTTTGTTTACCATATGCTGACAATCTAAGGTATGTTCTATGCTGTATCCTTGACTTTCGATACCCTCACATCCAATACTGGTTGATTTTTAGTTACCCTATAAAGGAGAAATATGGTTCTGCTGCAAGTCAAAGGATCAGGTTCTTCAACAAGGCAGCAACACAACTTTATGTAGATAGATAGACGTAATTTTTTTTGCTAAATTAGATAGATAGAGTTAATAGTATCAAGAGGATCATTGCATTTTCTTCTTGCCATTGAACAGAATAACTAACACAGTGGTTAAGTGAGAGAAAGAAAACTTTAAGAAACAAATCTTCTGAAACATACATACAATCTTATTCAATCTTGAAACAAAAGAAAAGGTGAATACATAGCAAAATGTCATGAAGCAAGAAATAATATCCTGCTCTCTGAATGCAGCCAGGATTGCATACTAATGAACCTAGCTGCAACAGGCATAAGACACAATTTATCAAAAACACACACAAAAACACAAAAAACAAAAAAAAAAAAAAGTCATCAGACGTTTAATAGCCTTTCTTCTTCTTCACCAGCTCGGCAAACGATGGTTTACAGTAGCTCTGATTGAAGAAGAGATCGGCTAGGTGTTGATGCATAGTTTCGGTCAAGTGAAGCCCATCCCAGCTAATGTGCTGGCTGGAGTCCTTGCAGGTAGAGGTGCCAATAGATCCACAAAGGGAATGCAGGTCAAAGTGGAATGGTCCTTTCCCAGATCCACAACATGCCTTGAAGGGTTCTTGAAATTGGTACTTTTGAAGGTTTGTCAGTATTGTTTGGTATGCACGATAGTAATCAACATATATGATCATACAATCTTTGTATGTATTCCGGATTTCTTCCAATTTCTTCTGGAGGAGTTCGTTGTGAGCCATTATAACTGAGTTAGCACTTTTTGAACATCCATTTTGATCACGATCAGTCAGGGGACAAAATGTCAAATGCAACGGAAAGCATCCTGACGGTGGTAGCCCATGAACCACGACATACTTTGCACCCTTGTCCAACATCGCCTGTCAAAAGAAAACAGGCTTAGTATGAAATATAATCCTCTTCATTTCACTTGAAATAGAGAGTCTATTTTACAGTTTTTGAGTCTCGAAAAATCACTTTTTAGACTATCATATGACAAATAAGACTCCATGTAATATTACGCTTGTTCGAATAATGGTTAAATGATTACAGTTATCGTAATTTTATTAGTTTAAGCTTTTGACATAAATGGTAGTATATCACAGCTCACAGCTACCTTCAGAAGGTCGTAGACATGACCAACAGCTTGCTCTGTGACTTGCTTAGTAGCAGCAGAGGAGCCAGAAAGACGAGAATAGTCATCGCCACCTATCTCACCTATCCAAAACAGTACATTTTCCAGCTCTGCTTTGCATGCAGCCTCATCTTTCCCCATGCATTCCTTTTCCGCAACAAACTTATGGAACCAATCAATTTGAGTCTGGAAACTCTCAGGATTTGATTTCCACATTAGTGAGCCAGGGCTACCAATGTTGAAACGAGAGAAGAAGTCAGATGAAAGAGCTGTTGATCCTGCTATTGCAAAGTTTGCACCATTTGAGAAGTTTGAGGAAGAGTCTTTGTAAGGTGACAAGGGTGGCATAGAGAGAGCATCACATAGATAATCAATGACCAAGCGACCATTACATTGTCTATGACCAGTTGAGCCAAATGGGTTCATTGAGAATATTTTACCAATGAAGGATTGGAAACCACCCATTAAGTAAGCATTTCCGGTGTCCGTGTACGAGCCTCCGAAAGCATAAACCTTGGAGAAGCAACCTTTGTAATCAACTTGTGAAACTGGTGCAGGTCCTGGAGCAGGTGCCATGGACTTGCGGCTCTTAGTTATGAGCAGATGAAGGAGACAAGGATAACAAGATGATGAGGCATGCAATTTGAAGAAAAAACAAGTAATTGGAATTCGCCATTTTGTTTGTTTTCACTGATTAAATGGTGGAGCAAATGAGGCTTATTTATACTTGTGTTGTGCCTATTTCTTGTTGCTGCATGGATTGAATTGCTTGGTTAGGCATTGTATGAACCTCCTTTGCTTTAGGAGAGCATAGGTGCTCCATTGTTTTAGCATTTCCTTGGTCATTATCAAATGTCCACAACCTGCGGTTTTGACGTAAATTGACTCTGTATGAGCCTAACAATGCCTCAAAAAACAAAATCAAAATGGCTATAACCAATTTCTCTTTCTCATGTTGCTCCTCAAGCAGTGACTATAACCAAAACTTTTTTGGGTTGATATAATATGAGATAAATTTTACTTTCTTCTTTCTTTTTTTTCACACTTAATCGTCTGCCACCTTAAAATACCCGAATAATTAAAAAAAAAAATTGCCCCATGATGCTAATTCAAAGTTTGCAAAATATATGTGCTATCATTCTTCGTTTTGATTTCAGGTAAAATGACAATCATCATCACACTAATTTGATAAATGGCTAAATGCCCTAGTAAAGTTATATCAATTTGCATAGAAATGATGTAAAGATTTTTACCAAGAACAGTTTTTAAAATTTTATATGCTGTGCAATTATCACCCCCACAATGTTCTAGTTTTGTCCAATTTTTAAAAGCCGACTTATTTATTTGAAGTTACTTTTGTATCTTCCCTTTAAACTAATAAGTGTAGCTAAACACACACTAAATTAACACGAGGTTGGGCAATCAATTAAAGTTTGAAAATTCCTTTAATTAAATTTGTTACATCTATTACTAACCATAGTTATTAGAACCATACTGAATATTGACCCGGCAAGAGAGTGCTATGGGGGTTCATTGGTTCAACTGTTGGGTTATTGGTTAAACCATTGGATTAATAATTAATTTATTTTTAATATATACAAATTAAAAAATACAAAAAACTATAATAAAAAAAAATTGAGTCATTATTCCATTTAAACATAAATATATGGTATACCAAAGATTGAAAGTTATTTTTTAAAATATAGATAAATGACTAAATATGATACTTGAATTGATCTTTTGACTACTTATTTCAAGTTCAAAAGTAAAAGACTTAAAAGCACATAAATAAAAGTACAAAATTAAAGGAAAGTATAGTTGTTTGATCAAAATAACTTAACAATAAGAACCAAACAACTCAAATAAAACCGTTTGGTGCGGTATTTTTCTACAAAACTGCCGGTTTTTCATGGTTTAATCAGGTTTTTTTGCAAATCAGGTATGTCTTTAATATCGAATCAAAATTTTGTACGATTCACCGATTCGGTACAGGTTTTTATAATTATGTTACTAACAACACAAAATTTGGTTTAAGCTTTATGAATAAACATATCAAAGTTACTCTTAAGATATATAAGAGCAAATTCATAAAAAAATAATAATAATAAAATAAAATAAAATTAATATAAGAGCAAAAGATCTTGTGCTAAGATCCAAAATCTCCAATTTGGTCTAAAAAAATCAACCTATTCAATTCTAAACCTTTTTTGGTTTGATTAATATACTTAACCTAACATAATTGAAAGAGAGAAAAAGACAACCAAACATGCAAACGAGAAGTCATTGTTTCTTCACCGCAACGATACTTGGTTTTGAACACATTTGGACGAAATAGAACAACATGAATGATTCATGGTCATGCAATGGCACCGTATTTCTGCCGTTTATTTGTCCGGTACACTAGTCGTGTTACTCTTTTACTCTTACACAGCTCTGTGAAAACAAACTCTTTTACTCTTACACAGCTCTGTGAAAACAAACAATGCTCATGCTAACTAACAACTAACACCAAGAAATCCAAATAAATAAAGGGAAATGATTTTTTCACACCACGGTGTGAAATAGTGTTTTCACACCACCACTAAAAGACAAAACTCTTATTCCCAATTAACTATTCCAAGTTTAGCTATTCTTGTAACTAAACACCTCTTTTACTCTTACTTTCACTCTCTCCCTTTCACTCTCTCTATTCACAGCAACATAGATTCTCTCTCTTGCAAAGCTCTCTCCATTGAAGCTGTGCTCCCCCGAAGCTCTCTCCTCCATTGAAGTTCTACTCCTCCGAAACTCTCTCATCCATTGAAGATCTGAGCTCTTCTCATGAAGGCATGGCTTGATGTTTGAAGGTGTGTGTGTGGGTTTAATGTTTGAAAGAGTGGATTTGTTTGGGTTTGGGAATGATTTCACAGAGAGAGCTTTTGATATTTGTAGATTAGAGTTTTCTTTGGGTTTGGGAATGGTTCCACGAAGAGAAGATTTGATGTTTGAAATTGTGGGTTTCATTGTATTGGGGAATAAAATGTGTTAGGTTTGATATTTGTGAGGTTTTGAATGCTTTCTTTTTTTGTTTGGAAATAGAGATTTAATTTTGAGTGATTTTAGTTGAGATTGAAAATAATAAAATGTGAACCGTGTTAGTATGAACATTCGAGTCTACTCAGAAAATGTGAACAGTATTAGTATGAACATTTGAGTCTACTCAGAAAATGTGGACAATTTTATTTAAGTGTGGACAATATTGTCCACACTTTCTGGGAATTGGTATGAACATTCGAGTCTACCCAGAAAATGTGAACAGTGTTACTATGAACATTCGAGTCTACCCAGAAAATATGAACAGTGTTAGTATGAACATTCGAGTCTACCCAGAAAATGTGGACAATTTTATTTAAGTGTGGACAATATTGTCCACACTTTTTAGGAATTGGTATGAACATCCAAGTCTACCCAGAAAATGTGAACAGTGTTAGTATGAACATTCGAGTCTACCCAGAAAATGTGGACAATTTTATTTAAGTGTGGACAATATTGTCCACACTTTCTGGAAATTGGTATGAACATTCAAGTCTATCCAGAAAATGTGAACAGTGTTAGTATGAACATTCGAGTCTACCAAGAAAATGTGGACAATTTTATTTAAGTGTGGACAATATTGTCCACATTTTCTGGGAATTTGTATGAACATTCAAGTCTACCCAGAAAATGCGAACAATGTTAGTATGAACATTCAAGTCTACTTAGAAAATATATACATTTTGGAAGGAAAGTAATAGTTGGATTTTTTAGGACAAAGCTAGCTCTTTGGATAAACTAAATGGTGCTTTTGTGAGTGAGCTATTTGATTGGTCTCAAAGCTTGGGTTTAACAAATATTGTTATTGATTTTGTATTTTCTTTAGCTACTACTTAGTTCTCTTCTTCTTCATTGTAATCTTGTTGACCTCAATGTGTATCCTTTATGCACCTTGAGAAAATGTGGAAAATTTAATTTAATTATAAACAATATTGTATAATTTCATATCTACTTAAATTAAAAAATATAAGCTTTGACATCATGCAATTTGTGAATGATATGAGCCCACAATTTGTGAATTATAGGCTCTCTCCTTTCTTTCTTTTTTTTGGATGCAATTGCACATGTTTTATTTGTGTACAAAAAGTTTAGGGAGTTATTATCAAGGCATCAATTTTATAGTACAAAAATTCATTATACAAGCCAAGCTTCATTCAAAACAAAATTATTTTCATGATTTTTTTTATTAAAAAAAAAAAATTCGAATTCCAACCAATCAATTTTATAGTATACAATAATATCATATGGAATAATCAATATTTAAATTTCCATCCATATGAATGCTAGATAATCAATCGTTACAAAGAGAAAAATATAGAGAATATTAAATACATCGTATTGGTTATAACATATCTAGCTAATTTACAAACATTGAATACATATGTTTTCTCTGCAACCAGTAAACAACAAATATCATAGATCACATAACAAATAGACATTCTTCCGAAAATATACCCAGTAGGTGTAGAGCAGCAGAATTTTCAGGTACAAAAAGAGCTCTATAAAATCCACTTAAATCAACAAAACTGACAGGAGATTCACTACAACAAAATCCTCGAAAAAAATTGTAAGCAACTACCTAATCTATAAAATTTCAGTACTTGACCATTGCAAGGATATCTGATTATAGGCCAAGTTTCTCCTTTGCAGCCTTCACCCTAAAGTTTAGTCAGCTTCTTCTTCCGTTCATATGCTACTTGAGCTCTCTTTTAACTCTTTTCCTCTAGCTTCTGTGGTAAAAGAATGGTTAGAAAATTTTGAATATAAGTTTTGCTAATGAATTGTGACTTTTACTTTCAAAATTGGTTAATCTCAACAATATAAAGCCAACATAAGCATGTTGATAATCCATCCAACTCACAGACATTGATTCATTGCCGACCTCACAACAGCAAAGATTCAATTTCTACCAAACAGATACAATCTAAAACAAAACCCAAATCCAAAATACTAACCAAACAATAGAACCAACCTGGAAACTTTACTAGAAACATTGATTAATCACTTTTTGAGCAATACCCACTGAAAATTAGAGATGAGCCTCCAGAGA
The DNA here is from genome assembly GCA_907173295.1 of Fagus sylvatica. Taxonomy (NCBI): domain Eukaryota; kingdom Viridiplantae; phylum Streptophyta; class Magnoliopsida; order Fagales; family Fagaceae; genus Fagus; species Fagus sylvatica. The sequence goes on from OU015772.1 coordinate 21,575,266, forward strand.
TATTGCTTCCTCGACTGTACTGCTTCCTCATGTCCACCCCCACTGAACGGGAGGGGAGCCATAAAATTAACTTTGAATCCTAGTTCTTCACTATTTCAGCTAACCAATCATGGAAAAACTCATTCCCAATATGCCCACTGGTTGTAATGGGTAAATTAAGCTAAAAGCCTAAAATGTATCCACTTATTACAAAATAATAACCACTCCATTACATTCAACGTAAATTTGTCATCTTCACATGCATTTTCTTAGAACCCAAAACTCAAGCAGAGATTTATTCATACAAGTAAACCTAGTATCTGAAAGAATTAAGGTTGTAAAATAAATCTAAAAAAAAAAAAAATTAACTTTGAAATTTTCTCTAAAAAAAGAAATAATTTTGTGCTCATAAAATAATCACAGAGAAAACATTTGAAAGAAAACCTTAACATTTACAATACTAAGAACCTATCACTAATGAATCAACTACATATAATAGGTTAAAAACCTAATATCAAATCCCTAATTGAACGAATTATTATAAAAACGTTAAAAGAAAAAGGAAAAAAAAATAGATCATGAAGAAAACCCATTGGAGAGGGAGAGAGAGAGAGAAAGAGAGTACCAACGACAACTTCCATGTATGTAAACGCCATGTCTGACTTCGAAGGTATGGTCTTTGGGTCCTAATATTTCCTTATCTTATCCATGCTTCAAGGTCCTCTCTCTCTCTCTCTCTGAGTTTAATTTCTTTTTGCCAAATTTTTTCTTTCTTTTTTTTACTAACTTTTTGCCCAAATTTGATTGGGCGAGGACAAACAAATATTTGCCCGCCACTCTTTTTCTTGCTAAAATATTTGCATGCCACTCTACTCTTTCCCTAATTAATCTTTTGTTTTTTAATTATTTCTTTTCTTTTCATATATGTACTTACTTTGAGAAGATATCAATTCCCCCTCACTGAAAAGGACTACAAAGCAGCCACAGCTGTACCATGTTGTGACTCTAGGAATTATTGTTGTTGGCCTGTTGCATAACTCTAGGAAATATATAGTCAACACCTACTGCTAGCTAGCTGTCTCATTTATTTTACTGCATGAGTCACTCCTAATTTGTTTCTTTCTTGTACATATCCCATCTGATGAAAATACTTTCTATAAAATTCACTTTAAGATCTCACTTTGTCATTGATTTTCGCATAGAGTGTCAGAGTGAATTTAAAGGAAGAAAAGCAAAGACTTTGTTTGTTTTTTTGGGAATTGAATTCCTTTTATTAAAAAAAAAAAAAAAAAAAAAAAAAATCCCTCTATCAAACCGTGAGAGAGAAATTCTCTAAACATCTTTACCCACCTGATTTATCAATTCTCTAACTTTCTAGTTCTCTTTTTCTAAATAGAGTCTTTTTAGTTTAGTTTCTATTCCTATTGACAAGCTAAGTAGAACTTTTTAGTTTAGTTTCTATTGGCATTGACAAGCTTAAAAATTGTTAGAAAGGCTTAAAATTTTAAGTAAAATACATTATACAATATATTTCACAACAATTGAGTTGACAAGTTTTTATTAAATATATATTTAGGTAATTAAATATAATAATAATAATAATATATAATTTTATGAAAATATGTCTACATTATAAGGTATAAACTATGTATTTTTAAGGACTCTTGTGTACAGGGGCGGAGCCAAAAAATTATTTTGAGTGGGCTGGAAGTATTAAGTAAATCTCGAACGGTACAAATGAATTTTATTTAATAAAAAAAATGTGCATCTAGTCTATTGATGCCAAAATTCGTCCAAATATTTGTGAGGTCGGCAAATTCTCCATAAAATTCGTAATTTAAAAAAAAAAAAAAAAAATAGTGTATACATTAAGACAATTTAATTGAAAGAACTAAATAGAGAGGCTAGGATGGTTCCAATCAACACACGAACTATACATTTCCTCATATCGTAGTATAGGGATGGTTTGATTAGGGTTGTAAAAAAAAGAGATATGTATTTTAACAACGTCACAATCTCAATTTTAAACTTTTCGTATTCAGCTCGGCTCGATATATTTTCAACCATCGATATGAATGTACAAGCTAGTTGATCCAAATATCATAAGCACAATTTTGATCAATAACACCTAGACACACATGAACAATCTTTTATTTTATACAACAACTTATTCTCTCTCTCTCTCTCTCTCTCTCTCTCTCTCTCTCTCTCTCTCTAGTCGACTATGGATCCTTCTAAATTTTTTGAGTTGTGGGGCATTTTTTAAAGAGTGAGATGAGATGAAATGAGATTTGAGAGAATGAGGGAGAGCGAGAGAGGGAACATGTTGGGACCTACTACTTTATATATCATTTTTGCTAAATCCTATTACTTTGTATATTTGCACTCTTAATCTCTCGCACCACACTTTTAACAATTTCTTCACATCACCATTGTGTTCAGTGATGTAGTCAGGATTTTCAATTGACTAGAGGTCGAAATATGAATCAATTTTTTCTTAATGAAAATCCAAAGTAACGTCCATTCTGTATTAACAAAATATCAACAAATGAAAAGACACATAATAACGATTTCTTAATACATTACAATGCAATTATCTAATTAAATGAAAGTCGATGTTTTTAAAATTATTGAAATCATCTATGAATGATTCTGTATTAAATGTCGCAACAAATAAAAGTTATGTTTATTATCTCATTATATGTACAATAATATTCTAAAAAAAGTCTAATTATTATGGTTTAATTACTATTTTGGTCTTCAACCAATGGTCTTTGTGTCAAAATGTTCCTCAATGTTTCATATGTGTCAAATCCTTGTGTCATTTTGGTACTTGTCGTTAAGTGATGGATAGAAAATTTTGACGTGGCTAATGGTATTATTAAATTAATTGGGTTTTTGATTTCTGGAGTTTTAATTTTTATTATATTAATTGGATAGAGTTTTAATGGGGTGTGATTGTGTGCATTGGCTCTTATTCTTTTATTTAAAAAAGTAGACGTGGCATCAAGATTTTTATTGAATTTAAACTTTTTTTGTTTCTTTTCTTGAGTTGGTATGCCACATCATCATTTATTATTAATTTAATAACACCGTTAGCCACATCAGCATTTTACATCTATCACTTAACGGGAAAGAACAAAATGACACAAAGATGAAAGGTTGAAGACCAATTTGACTCGTTTGAAACGTTAATGACCATTTTGACACAAAGGTCATTGGTTGAGGACCAAAATAATAATTAAACCAATTATTATTGCTATTGCTAAGTAAAAAAAAAAAATGAAAACCCAAAGCCAAAAAAAAAAAAATGTTGGGACAAATAGGCAAAAAAATAAACTAAAATTTTAAGATATTAAGTTTAAAAATAATGATTCCAACAAAAGTTATCAATACTCATACAAGAGGTCATTTCTATATTATTAGATAAATGAAATATTTCAATACCGATTGATACTAATATACTGTTTCGAGATTACTGCTATTTTTTAATACATATATATAGTGAAGCTTCAGAATTAGAATAGGCTACCTCCAGTTCTCATATTCACATACTAAACTTGTAATCATGGAAACTACCAACTTCCAGTCTATCTATTAAATCCTTTGATAAACTGTAAGTTATTACTTTCAATAAAGTAATTACTTTCTGATAATTTCCTGCATTTAATCCATTATATTAAACTGTTTTAATATATACTTTGGCTGGTTTTACAACATTAATAAATATAAATATATCTATAAAATATATATTTGTTTTATTATATGCGCTGCTTCCCCTTCATGGTATCAGAGCCAAGTTCTTGCTCTTTTGTTGGCCAATGTGTTATATTCTATTAAATCTATTCTGCTTTTCTTGTTAATCAGTTCTTTGTGTTCTTCTTATTAATCTTGAAATTGTCTATCTCTTGTTATTATCTTGTCTATTTTAAAACTGTGTTTCCTCACCCAAACAGTGAGTCCTTTTTCCAAATAGTAAGTCCCAAGAGAGAGTGGCATGAGCGGTGGGCATGAGCGGACAGGATACAGGTAGAGAGAGAAAATAAGATAATAGTAAGTGAGAAAACTTTAAAGAGATTAATTTGATTAACTCAATAAATTGATAAACTTAAAATGTTGAACAAATTACGCAGATCTAACTCAACTGTTAGCACTAGATCTAGATCTAGTCTGACATCATTAAGTGATATAGTGCATGAAGAAGATGAAATTCTTCATTTTGATAATGATCTCCAAAATTGGAGTATTCCCAAAGTTGATAAAAAAGAGGTTTATAGGACCTCATGGGTCCCAGATGTATTCCAACTTGAACATAAAGTTAAAACTGTTGAACGAGCTTATGCTCTTAATAAAAATAGAGAATAATGTCTTTTATTCTTAAAAAAGGAAATGAAAGAATTTAGAAATAAAGGTTTTAGATTCATCCATCTTGGATTAATTCAAGTTGGTATTAAACCCCTCACTAGACAAGGAGTCAATGCCTCTGTCTTATTAAGATTACTTGATGCTAGATTCACTAACGAGAATCAAGTTCGCCTAGGAATGGTTGAAGCCAACATTAGCCAAGGCCCAATCAGTTTCAATGTTAACTCAGACTTAACTCTAAGTCTTGATGATGGTGCCCCTAAAAAGGCACTAACTCTAAGAATAAACACTTCTGGATATCACATGATAGAAGGAAGTCGTCATCTTGCTTTAATATATAGGATTTATTATAAGCTATTCAAAACAAACTTGAACCCTCAAGCTTTAACAAAAGATCCAAAAGATCAAACCTGATTATTACAAGCCAGTAGGGAAGATATTAATGTAAATGTTCCAAAGATGATAAAATGGGAAGATATCAAACTTCCCAAAGAATGAGATCTCCCAAACGAGATGCCACCCACAATTCTAAAATCAATAAACATTGCTGAAACAGATAATTTAGAATCTGTTACGCAGTACCATGATGGAACTGTTAAAATAAGATTTGATCATAGTAAACCAAGAATACCCCCAATGATAAAATATACCAGCTCAAGACATTCATTTTCTGGCTCCTCTTCAACTAGTAAAAGAGATCAAGATCGAGAAAAAGAAAAAAATTTAGAAAAATACCTTAATGAACTAAATCTTAATAAACAAAAAGAAAAGAATATTAAAAAAGATATTAAAGATATTAAACAAAAAGGTGTTAAAGAAGAAACTTCTCAAGTAAATTCAGCCTATTATACGGTTGATAATGAAGCAAATAAGTGTGTTGAATCTGATAATGAATCCATAGGTCCAACCCAGTCTGATATGCTTGGAGAAGAAATTGATAACCAATTAAATGTTATTAAAAAACCCTTTGAAATAAATTGGGATATGTTAAACTCAGAATTTGATTCTGAGAAAAATAAGGGTAAACGAGAAAAACATCGCAAAACCCATAATAAAGAAGAAAAGAAACTAATCTTTGATAAATGGAAATCTGTAATGCAAGATCTAAGAATGAATATTCACTTCTTTGATTTTGTTGATAATTATTATTCAGAATTAAATGTTTTAACAAAGTGGACAAAAGAGAATAAAACAACTGTTGAATCCTCTCATCCACCAAAAGAAAACATTTTAATAAATGTTGGAAAAGACTTAGTAAAAGCCTCCCCATTTAAACTTCCTCCTAAAATTCCTGAAAAGGATGAAGAAAGAAAAATAATCGAACAAAACAATTATACTAATAAATGTTTAAATGTTATAGGCGATTAGCTTGATAAAATTGAAAATAAAATTGATTCAATCAATATTAAACCAGATTCTATTAAGATAGAAACCCCTTTAATAAAAACTCAAGAATTAAAAACTGGTTTAAGTCTTAAAACTAGTCAAACAAAAACTAGGAAAAAGATTGATCAAATGTTAAAAAAATTAAACAAAGTAAAAGGAGAACCCTCCACAATAAATGTAATAAACAAAAATGATGAAGTAAATATTGAAACATGCTCTTCAAATTTAGAAACAACTTCTGAAGAAGAAATTGATAACCTTGAAAAAGCCTTTGGTAAACTCCAAAGAATCTATAATCTATAATATAAACTAATAGGTGAAGCTGAGAGATTGGTTTTTAGCCTTCTCAAATATTGCCACGTCAGATTTCCTTTTAGAAAATTCCTTCTCTATTTCACTCTCTCTCACACACTTCCTTTCTCTCTCTCACATCTCATAATCAATGTTTTCTCTCACACGTTCTCCACACTTTCTCTCTCTCTTTGTTTCACGCTTGACTCCTCACCTCCCTCTCCCCCTCTTTTCTCTCTCTCCCTCCCCCACCCCTCATCTCCAGCCGCCTCTGCCCCTATTTTCTCTTTCCCTCGCCCCCTCATCTTCAGCTGTTAACATTTCCCACTTCGTTCAAGCGTTACTCCTCAAATTTATTCCCTTTGTGGCTCTTCGTTCCTTTAACTGTTCCAGCGTATACAATTCACTACCTTTCCTCTCTCATCAATCTTTATTTAGGCTTCCCCCATTAAATCTTACCGTTACTTTGCCTCAAAGTCTCTCTCTCTCCTTTTCTCTGTTTTTGCTCTTCTTCTCATTCTTTTATTTAAACCATTCAACACCACTGCCCCAACAACAACCCAAGGTGAGTCGTTTTTATTTTTATTTTTTACTTCCTGCGAATATAATCTGGAGAATGTGGGTATACAAACTCTAGAAAACCACCCACTTCTCTCTCTCCCTCTTATTACGTATTATTATTTTGGAGTGGACACAACTACCAAAACTTTTTGTTACACGCATGCAAGTTGTTTGATAAAATAGCTGAGTGCTTTCTTATTCTTTTCTAATTTGATTTTTGTGAAATGCTAAAATTTCAATCAGATTTCCAAATGAATGGTGTGCTTGCAAATTGATTTCTAGAGGAGCACTTGGTAACTTTCAGTGGCTGTGTGTGTGTTGTTACTTATTATGCACACTAAAGGCATAATTGAACATCCTTTTAGAATCGAGTTTGTCCTCCTGTTGTGTTTCATGTTTTGAAATGCTAATTTGAAATGCAAGACTTTGGGTAATAGGGTCAGAGGTTAATATTAGATGTGCATGTATTTAAATCTAGAGTTTACAAGGACCCAAATAATATTAGATGTGCATGTATTTAAATCTAATGTATGTATAGCTTTACTATACAATTGACTCTTACAAAAGGAAGTGGATCAAGAACTGAAGAACGTGATGGTTTTTATTGTATTCAAATACTTTCTTATGGATTGTTTTAGTGTCATAATATTAAGCATGGTTCTTTTAAAAAAAAAAAAAAATGCAATCCTCATAACCTTCTAAGTAAATGCCACAGTTTCAAGTGTCTCCTTTAGGAGATCATCGATGCAGTTAGATCCAAACATGCCTTAGTCTTCTAAAATGCTTACCATAGTTTGTGCTTCTGCTCATTGTTGAGATTTATTTAGTTGCATCTAGGAAAAGATTATTGGAAAGTTGAAAATGTGTCCATGTTTCCAGGATAAAATGGTAGGTGAAGCCAGTAAATGTGAATGTGTTCCAAGAATTGGCTAGGGAAGCCCGTTCCAAAAATGTACTATGATTTTTACGCTGGTGGAGCTGAGGACCAGTACACATTAAAAGATAATGTGGAAGCATTTCATAGAATCATGTAACGTGCTAAACCTTCTAATCTTGATACAGAAAATTGGGTATGGCATTTTATCTATTCAGTTTTTATGGCTTTCTTAGGATTCGTCCTTGAATTCTTCTGGATTTAAGCTAGAAATAGAGATGTCAACAACTGTAATTGGGATACAAAATTTCAGTGCCGATTCTAATTGCTCCAACTGCCTTGCATAAGTTGGCACACCCTAAAGGTCTAAATCCTGTAGAAAGAGGCCTCAGTTGAGATTTATGCATTTGAAGCTTTGGTTTCTGAGGTTTATCTTAGAATTATTGGTATGTTGATCATTGCTCATCTTTAAAGTAGCTCAATTGAGATCAGAAATATGATTCTTTTTCTTTTTCTTTTTCTTTTTTTAACTTGGATTAATCTTTAGACAAGAATTAATTATATACTTTCTTAGGTAAATTTTATAGAACATAGTTAATGTTTTCTCTTTGCTCAGTTCCTTAGAACCATAAGTTATGTAAGGTGTGTTAGCACAACACCCCTGTTAGGAAAAAAGGGGTCTCTCTCTTTGCTTTTCTACTGCTTTCAATTTATGCTAAATATATTGGAGTATTAATGTTTTTAATTGATTCTTTTACTATGCAGCCAAGCAAAGTGTTTTGTTGACTTTTATTTTGTTGTTGAAGATGATCTAAATCTTTGTAACTCCATGTTTTGCACGTGTTTGATGAAATGCCTTTAAGAAGGATTTGAAAAAATTATGGTCATGCTCATGTAGAACAAATAGGAATAATGTCTGTTTTAGAATTCATACTCATTAATTAGGGACTCTCATTTGGATTCCTGAAAAGGATATGCTTTGTTATTATGTAACTATATACCCTCCTGTAGTATCAATCTTGCATTTAAATTCATATGTGATAATTTGTTTTATAACTCCAGTTATTTCTTTGTAATTTGGTTGAAGCTTGATTGTAAATTGCTTATTATTTAGATTTATGAGATATGAAAAAAATGAAATGCCTCTATGTTATATCATATGTATATGCTCTAACTTGATTCCAATATCTTTATGCAATACAATTTGCCTTCCCAGTGACATTAAGGAACTTACTTTTCCATCTGGTGGCTATTCTAAATCATTTTTTTTTTAATTATTTTTTTTATATTTATCAAAATAAAAAATAAAATGAGGAGAACTTCAACATTTAGTGAGGGGTGTACAGCTTATAAGGATCATTAACAATTGGAGGAGCATTCTTGGAAAAAAAAAAGAATCTAATTATATTGTAAAATGTTATCATGTCACTTCTAACTCTCTGCCAATGTGATTATTTGTCAAGTATCTCATTCAATGTATGTCACTATGTGATCTGAAATATAGGTAGGCAAAGGAAAAGTTTAGGAAGTCGAATTGGCAGAGAAAGCATATATTCTGATCTCAGAGCCAATGGGTAAGCTTATAATTAACAGTAGAATCAACATAAAATGTTCAAAATTTAGTGGTTATAGTGTGTTCGCCTGATTTAGAATTTTCATTTATATGCTTATAGGAATGTTGTTAGCTAATGAAAGAATACTAGGAGAGAGTTGTTACTTGAAGAATGAAAGTTCACAAATTTTATTCTTTAACTTTTTTACTACTTTCAATTTCTAATGGCCAACAGAGTATTCTCGGATTGGCAACCTCTATACAGTTGGTATTGCTACAATTGGTGACATTAGGGTAACAACCAAAGGGTTCATATCAATTATATACTATTTTTTTTTTTACCAAAATATGTATTAATTTGAGTTTGAGTTTCTTTGTTATAGGGGTTATGCTAACCTAATGATTGTCTTTCACTTTGTCAGATCCTCGCTGCATTAACTACGCTGAAGGTGATCTGCCAGAAATTCTCAAATCACAACTCCAATGCTAGACATAATCATTTTATTTTATCAAATGTATGTTGATACTTTAGGTAAATTGAATAGTTTCACCTGTTTAAGAGAGACAAGGCGCACACGTCTGCTTATTTAGTGGTTTATCATAACATTTTTAGATGCTGGAATTTTATGCTATTAGCTAAAATCACTTTACACGTCCAAGTGTTGTAATGTTGAATTAGCAACAATGGCTATCTGGGTGCAAAGGTTTCAGGAATGTAATGGAGGGGTTATTGATTGCCTAAGATCTATTTCATATTATAATAATAAAAAATAAAAATAAAATAAAAAGATCTACTCCATAGTTAGATTCCTTAGTTTTTCATGAAATTTAAATAGTGTGAAAGGAAAAAATATCAATATATGTTTTGGGGAGAAACAAAAAATAGTTGATTTTCATATATTAGCTCTGTGATTATCAAAGTAAATTGATACAACTTTTTTAATAGTTCTTATGTAATAAAATGAAAACAAAGCTTTTATAAAATGCTCAATAAATTTTCCAAAAATGCAAAATAACGTTAACTTACATATGAAATAATCAAGATCCATTGCATGTTTTAATCAAAGTTATACATTCTCAAAAAATTTTATTGCATTGCGTTTTTATACATATCTAACTATAAATTTATTACAAAATATCTTGCTTTTAAAAACCTTACAAAAATCTAAAACACTTTCAAATAACAAATATAGACAACTTAACTTACAAAATATTTATTTTGATGTGGGTTTGGGACTAACACTTATAAGTCCCAAAAATAAAATATCATGTCAAATTTTTACGCGCATCGCGCGGGTCTGCGACTAGTAAGGTTAATGTTTGAAGAGAAGTCAACTTTCCTAATCCACATGGCATATGAGTCAAATTCGAACAACCTCTTGTATCGAGTTGCCTGAGGGAGACCAATTTTCGAATGTCTCTTGGTAACTCCTTAAGCTTTGTACACCAATATAGGTTTAATGTTTGCAAATTCACCAATCTAGTAACTAATAAAAAACCAAACCCAACTACTTTCACAAAAAATTGGTATCCTAGGCCTACACCTCTGGATATGCAATTTGAAGAAAGAAGCTTTCAGCACCAATTCTCGGTGTCTGCTGATAAACTCTATGAATGGAACATTGATAGACTTTCTGAACAGGAAGTTCTTAATAAACTTAGCCATTTAACCATGGTTGCTAATAGCTACATGACTAATCATCAATTAACCCATGCTGAAATAATTGATTTATTAGTGTCACAGGATTCTCTGGTAAATTGAAATCTTGGTGGGAAAAACATCTCACTGAAGAATCCAGAGACCTTATTAAACATTCTGTTAAGAAAGACGAAGAAGGTAACCCCATCTTCGATGAAAGAATTGGAATGGGAATTCCTGATGGAGTTAATTCCCTTGTTTTCACAATAATAAGGCACTTTATTGGTACAGCTAGTAACATTACATCTAGGATCCATGACCAATTAAGTAATCTTAAATGCCCAACCATGAGTGACTTTAGATGGTATGAAGATGTCTTTACCTCTAGAGTTATGTTAGAGAAGATAGTAATAAACCATACTGGAAAGAAAAATTCATTGATGGTTTACCTAATCTTTTTGCTCATAAAATTTGAACTGTGTTAAGCAACTTCAACGGGATCATTACTAACATATGGAGACATAATAAGCACCATTAAACAAGAAGGTTTAAAAATGTGTATTGAACAAAGAATTGCTAAACAACAAAGTGATAATAAAAGAAAAGCTAAATATGAAATGGGAAATTTATGTGAATAATATGGAATTCTCCCCATGGCTCCTTCACAAAGGAAACATATTAAACATAAAAGAGAGAAATATGATAAACAACGAAGAATTTGGAAGAAAAAGAAAAATTTTCAACCAAATGAATATTATAATAAAAATAAAAGATTTTCTAAGAAATCTAATAAAAATTATAAAAAATATGATAACAAAAAATTTGATAAAAAGAAAACAAAATGTTTTAAATGTGGAAAATATGGTCATTTTGCTAATGATTGTAAAGTTAAACAAAAAACTAACCAACTTCAAATAAATGATAAAGAAAAAGAAGAATTGTACAAACTTCTTGAATTAAGAAATACCGATAGTGAATCTGAGATATCACCAGACGAGATTGAAACCTCCTCTGATGAATACTCAAGTTCATCATCCTCAACCCCAGATATTAAGATTGGTTGCACTAATAATTGTTGTGCTAGTAAATCTATAAATGTTTTAACCAAATCACTAAATGTTCTTACTAAACAAGAAGAACAAGAAGAGTTGCTCCTCGAAGCAATTAGTAAAATTGATGACCTAGAGTTAAAAGCAAGTATGCTTCATAAACTCAGAAAAATGTTAAATAAAAAAGAAGCAATTAAAGATGATAAATTACCTAAGCCAACAATCAATCTTTCTGAAACCCTTGAAAGATTTAATAAACTCAAACCAAGGAAAATAAACTTTGAAGATTTACAATCTGAAATAAATCAAATTAAAAAAGAAATCATCCAATTAAAAGCTGTAAATGAACAACTTGAAAATCAAAATGCTAAATTGGAAAGTAAAAATGTTAAATTGGAGGATCGTGTATCTGTCCTTGAACTTGATAAAATATTCAAACCCATTAATAATAATGATTCTTCTTCGGAAGATGATAAACCTGAATCTTCTTCTCGAAGAATGATAAAATTAGATGATGAAATAAGATATTGTAATTTATTAAACAAAATAACGTCTGCCAGATGGCATAAAAATGTTAAATTAATAATTGAAGACCATGAAATTGAAGTCATTGTCCTAGTAGATACTGGAGCTGACTTAAATTGCATCCAAGAAGGTCTAATCCTCACAAAATATTTTGAAAAATCAACTGAAAGATTAAACTCTGCTAATGATAGCAAAATGCATATTAAATATGAAATTAATAATGCTCATGTCTGCAAAGACAAAAAATCTAAATGATAAAGTAATCCTTGGATTACCATTTATTCATTTGTTATTACCTTTTACAACAGACGTAGATGGTATTACAACTGCTCCTTTTGGACAGCCTGTTAAATTTAATTTTCTCAATCGAATTGAGGAAAATGATGCTAAAATGTTAAAAGACAATTTGATCTCCCAATCAATTTGTTTAATCAAAAATAAAGAAAAACATTTGAAATTTTTAAAAGAAGAAGTTCAATACCAAAGAGTTGAACAACAATTAACTTGTAAAATCCTTCAACAAAGAATTGAAAGATTTCAAGAAAAATTAAACCAAGAAGTTTGTTCTAATTTTCCCAAGGCTTTTTGGGATGAAAAACTCACGTTGTTAAACTCCCTTATGTTAAAGATTTTAATGAAAGAAACATCCCTACTAAAGCCAGACCTATCCAAATGAATCAAGAAATCATGGAATTTTGTAAAAATGAAATTAATGATTTGCTTGAGAAAAAGATAATCCGGCATAGTAAATCCCCTTGCTCTTGTCCTGCCTTCTATGTTCAGAAAAATGCTGAACTAGAATGAGGTGTCCCAAGACTAGTGATAAATTATAAGCCTTTGAATAAAGTCCTGGAATGGATTAGGTATCCAATTCCAAATAAACAAGATTTGATAAATCGATTGAGTGATTCAGTCATTTTTTGTAAATTTGATCTTAAAAGTGGATTTTGGCAAATTCAAATCCATGAAGATGATAAATACAAAACTGCATTCACCACTCCATTTGGCCATTACGAATGGAATGTAATGCCTTTTGGATTAAAAAATGCCCCGAGTGAGTTCCAAAATATTATGAATGACATTTTTAATCCATTTAGTAAATTCTGCATTGTTTACATAGATGATGTCCTTATCTTTAGTAAATCCATTGATGAACACTAGAAACATTTGAATTCATTTATAGATATTATTAAACGTAATGGATTGGTTGTTTCCTCTCCTAAAATTAAACTTTTCCAAACCAAGATTCGATTCCTTGGTTACAATATCTATCAGGGAAAAATAAGTCCAATAGATAGAGTTATTAAATTTGCTGATAAATTTCCTAATGAAATTCTTGATAAATTTCAACTCCAAAGATTTTTGGGTTCATTAAACTATGTTGCTGATTTCTATCAAAATCTTAGGAAGCAATGCAAACCTCTTTTTGATAGACTTCAAAAAAATCCTCCTCCTTGGACATCTATTCATACTTCCATTGTCCGAGATATTAAAAAGTATGTTAAGACTTTGCCTTGTCTTGGCATTCCAACAATAAATTCCTTCAAAATTGTTGAAACCGATGACTCCGATATTGGATACGGTGGTATTCTAAAGCAAAGAATCAGCCCAGATTCCCCTTAACAAATTGTTCGATTCCATTCTGGTGTCTGGAATAAAGCGCAAAATAATTATAGTACTATTAAAAAAGAGATTTTATCTATAGTACTATGCATTGATAAATTTCAAATTGATTTGGTAAATCAAAAATTTCTCATACGCATTGATTGCAAATCTGCAAAATATGTTTTGGAAAAGATGTTGAAAATATTGCATCAAAACACATTTTTGCCCGATGGCAGTCAATATTAAGTATTTTTAATTTTGAAATTGAGTATATTAAAGGAAGCCAAAATTCTATCCTTGACTTCCTCACCCGTGAATTTCTGCAGAACAAAGATGACGGGTAAGAATTCCAAAAAAGCCTCCTCCTCCAGTAGAATTCCACCTAATAAACTCCTTGATGTTAAACTAGAGCTAATCACACCTAGCCAGCTTGTTAAATATGATCCTCACCAGATCACCCAGATTAACTCTCCTAATAAACCATCATCCTCCAGGATGGTACCCCTTGGTAAACCTGTACAAAGTACATCCTCTGCTAAAGCCTTATCCAGTGATTATGATCCATTTAAAAAAAAAAAAATTGGTCCCTGCCACTCCAGCAGCCCTTACTAAATCCAGAAATGCTAAAACAGTTTCTCCTTATCTTCCTCTTTATGCAGAAAAACTCTTCTACATAGAGTTCTTTTGTAGAGGAATCACTAATCCCCTTTCCCTAATAAAAGGCTATTTTCTTGTCCATCCAACTGATGGTGTCCAACAGCATTTTAGCCCCTCTGAACCACATAAAACTCTCCATTTCTACCAGAACATTCTCCAACAAGAAGGTTCTATTGTTATTAAAGCCATTTATGATAAAAACCATGATAAAAAGCTTCTCTACCACAAAATAGAGATTGTTAAATTTACCCACATGAGACAATGGGGCGATCCATTCAACAGAAAACCTCTCCAAGGTCACCCTATTGAATATTCATACTATGACTACATTGATGCATGGTACAAAATACTGTTGTATCAATTTGATGATATGTCTCATTCCTGGTTCATCCAATGGCATGAGAAGTATAATTTTATTAAACCAGAATGTCAGCCACCCATATGGTTTATTAAATGGTGGTCCAAGCATGGTTTCCAAGCTGAAATCATCCCTGATACTCTCTGGAACACCAAGATTCCTACTAAACCTAGTGATCCTCCACTAAGCACTCATACGCTCAAGGAAGCTCTGGAACACTTTATTAAATTCTACAAATGTACAGAATACAACAGCAGGTTCCCTCCAACACTGCTATTCTATGCTAAGTACAAAGTCCCCTGGATTGTTTATTAAACACGCCAGACAGCATCTTCACTTTCGGCAATGATAAAACAATTCACTTTGCTTTTCAAAAAAGCAAATAGTAAAAGTTATTATGAAGTCTTGACTTCTTGCCTTTCATCATGAAGACTTGGAATCTTTGCATGCCATGATGATATTCCAAGACTATTTTCCAAAAGCAAATAGTACCTCCATGATGATGTTTCAAGGAATCCAATGCATTTGAAGACTTCTTCCGAAGACTCATCTCTTGCATTTGCCTATATATATGGCATTCCCTTGTATACTTAAACTCAGAACTTGTAATACCCTCTAGCCCATCTCTCGTAATATTCTGAGCATTCATGTGCTAAAGCTTCAGAATTAGAATAGGCTACCTCTAGTTCTCATATTCACATACTAAACTTGTAATCATGGAAACTACCAGCTTCCAGTCTATCAGTTAAATCCTTTGATAAACTGTAAGTTATTACTTTCAATAAAGTAATTACTTTCTGATAATTTCCTGCATTTAATCCATTATATTAAACTGTTTTAATATATATTTGGCTGGTTCTACCGCCTTAATAAATATAAATATATCTATAATATATTTTGTTTTAATATATATATATATTAGTTAAACAATTAAGCTAAACACAATGTGTTCACAACAATGTTGAGGTGTCAAGCTGTGAATGGTAAATAATAAAGTGATGTAATTGGTGGGTCTGGATAAGAACTAATAAAAATCTACTAACTCAATATTGATGTGAAAATATTGTGTCTGTAGCATTAATCTTAATTAAATGAAAATTTTAATATTTTTTGACCCGTGGGCTACGAGAAATTATTCAGTCCACCAGGTGAACCACGTCATCTATCCACCATTCCAATAATTAGATGACATGTGTTATAATTAACCAAATAAGAGTTTAGTCATCTTTTAACAACTAACCACAATTTTTTTTAACACAACCAGGGTTAACAATGAAAAACCAATTATCATATTTTCAGTTTATCTTATTTGCATAGCCCAGCAACCAGTCTCCACATTCGCCGATGGAGCAGCGGCGATGTCAATCTCTCCTTACAAAGAACTCCGGCGACCAAAGCCACCGCCAACAACCAGTGCCATCCTTCTTTGAAGACGCATAGGCAAGACAAGACCAAACCCACCGAAAGTTATGAAATTGTAGATCTGATAGTGAAGCACAAAACCCATGGCATAAACAACCTTGCTGCCACCTCTTTTGTGCTTCACATTATCTTTAAAAATTTGGCATCTGATTTAAGCTTTTGTTTGAATTCCTGTGTTGAATTGCTTCTGCTACTTTTTCTTTAAAGGTTCATTTTGTATTTTAAGATCTGAGTTTATTTTATTGTTTGTTTTCGTATCTGAAGTTGGAAGTGTATTGATTGCTCTATTTTTCACTCATATTTAACTTGAGTTTGCTTAAAATCCTTTCACTCATATTTATCTTATCTTCTCAGTTCCGCTTCTATCTTCTTCTTCTTCTTAGTCTTCTTTTTTCTTTTCTTTTTTCCCTTTCCTCTTTCTACTGCACCACGATCTCTGGATTCTCTCTCTTTTTCTTTTCTCTCTGGACTCTTACTGACTATCCCTCACTGTGTTCACTTCATTCCAAATCTATGGAAATTTATTTACACAACAATGTTGGGAATATTGTTTGAGGATGTGGACTCTTAATCAGAAACTGTGAACAATTCCTGAAATTTGGGTTGAACATTTAGGTCTGTCCAGAAAATGTAAATAATTTCATGAAAGTGTGGACAATAATGTCCGTAATTTCTCGAAATTTGTTGAACAGTTTAACTCTTACCCAGAAAATGTTTTTAGAAATGGTAGTTTGTGTTTCTTGGCTTGCTCATGTTGTGTTTTTTCCGGAGCAGTTGTAACTTTAATTAAGGAGAAAGATAAGGAAAAAAAATCATGTGTTTCTCAGTTAATTCACATGTATTTACATTGTTTGGTTACAAGCTCAACTGAATTCTTGGATAGATTTAATGGTTTGGTTTGCTTTTAATTTGTGGGACCCGTGAAACCCTCTTTTGTTATGCCCACCAATGAGAAGAAGCCACATCCATGGTGTGAAAATACTGTTTCACACCATGGTGTTGATCTAGCAGGACCCGTAAATAAAAGAACGGAAATGTTTCTTTCACATCGTGTGTGAAAGTTACTATTTCACACCACCACTAAAAGACAAACCGGTTATCCCCGGTTTGCTATTCCAATTTCCACTATCCCTATAACCAAACACCCATTATTTCTGAAAATTTCACTCTCTCTCCTCCCAAATGCTTTGCTCTGCTCTCTCCTCCCGAATTTTCTGCTCCTCCTCTCCCCGATCTGTCCTCATGAAGCCATGGATCTCTCTCCCCCGAAGGTTTTTCATCTATTGAAGTTTGAAGTTTGAAAGATTTGGGGTTTGAAAGTGTTGATTTGAGATCTGATTTGGATTTTAAGATTTGGGTTCTCTATTGAAGTTTGACGTTTGAAAGATTTGAGGTTTGAAAGTGTTGATTTGAGATCTGATTTGGGTTTTATTTGGGTTTGGGAATAACGAAGTTTTGATGTTTGAAGTTGGGGTTTGATTGTATTTGTGAGGGTTTGGATGATTTTGTTAGGATTTGGAAATAATAAAAGTTGAAGGTTTTGTCGGGTTTAATATTTTTTTGAGGGTTTGGTTGATTTTGGTTGAGATTGGAAATAATAAAGTTTGGTTTTTTTGATTTTGAAGTGATTTTGGTTGGTTGAGATAAAAAATAATAAAATTGTTACAAAGATGCCAAGAAACATGTTTAATAGATGCCAAGAAACATGACCAATTCGTATGAACATGTTTAAATGTTCATACAATTTTCTGGAAAATGTGGACAAAAACATGAAATTATGGACAAAAACATGAAATACACTTTTCTGAGTTCACTTGAATGTTCATAAGTAGACTCGAAATGTTTGTCCACAATTTCATGTTTTTGTCCATAATTTCATGTTTTTGTCCACATTTTCCAGAAATTATATGAACATTTCTGGGTTACTTAAATGTTCATAAGTAGACTCGAAATTTTTGTCCACAATTTCAAGTTTTTGTCCATAATTTCATGTTTTTGTTC
>OU015772.1:21593629-21637547 GCA_907173295.1 Fagus sylvatica
TCGGTGAATCGTACAAAATTTTGATTCGAATATTAAAGACATACCTGATTTGCAAAAAAACCGATTAAACCATGAAAAACCGGCAGTTTTGTAGAAAAATACCGCACCAAACGGTTTTATTTGAATTGTTTGGTTCTTTATTGTTAAGTTATTTTGATCAAAGAACTATACTTTCCTTTAATTTTGTACTTTTATTTATGTGCTTTTAAGTCTTTTACTTTTGAACTTGAAATAAGTAGTCAAAAGATCAATTCAAGTATCATATTTAGTCATTTATCTATATTTTAAAAAATAACTTTCAATCTTTGGTATACCATATATTTATGTTTAAATGGAATAATTGACTCAATTTTTTTTTATTATAGTTTTTTGTATTTTATTAATTTGTATATATTAAAAATAAATTAATTATTAATCCAATGGTTTAACCAATAACCCAACAGTTGAACCAATGAACCCCCATAGCACTCTCTTGCCGGGTCAATATTCAGTATGGTTCTAATAACTATGGTTAGTAATAGATGTAACAAATTTAATTAAAGGAATTTTCAAACTTTAATTGATTGCCCAACCTCGTGTTAATTTAGTGTGTGTTTAGCTACACTTATTAGTTTAAAGGGAAGATACAAAAGTAACTTCAAATAAATAAGTCGGCTTTTAAAAATTGGACAAAACTAGAACATTGTGGGGGTGATAATTGCACAGCATATAAAATTTTAAAAACTGTTCTTGGTAAAAATCTTTACATCATTTCTATGCAAATTGATATAACTTTACTAGGGCATTTAGCCATTTATCAAATTAGTGCGATGATGATTGTCATTTTACCTGAAATCAAAACGAAGAATGATAGCACATATATTTTGCAAACTTTGAATTAGCATCATGGGGCAATTTTTTTTTTTAATTATTCGGGTATTTTAAGGTGGCAGACGATTAAGTGTGAAAAAAAAGAAAGAAGAAAGTAAAATTTATCTCATATTATATCAACCCAAAAAAGTTTTGGTTATAGTCACTGCTTGAGGAGCAACATGAGAAAGAGAAATTGGTTATAGCCATTTTGATTTTGTTTTTTGAGGCATTGTTAGGCTCATACAGAGTCAATTTACGTCAAAACCGCAGGTTGTGGACATTTGATAATGACCAAGGAAATGCTAAAACAATGGAGCACCTATGCTCTCCTAAAGCAAAGGAGGTTCATACAATGCCTAACCAAGCAATTCAATCCATGCAGCAACAAGAAATAGGCACAACACAAGTATAAATAAGCCTCATTTGCTCCACCATTTAATCAGTGAAAACAAACAAAATGGCGAATTCCAATTACTTGTTTTTTCTTCAAATTGCATGCCTCATCATCTTGTTATCCTTGTCTCCTTCATCTGCTCATAATAAGAGCCGCAAGTCCATGGCACCTGCTCCAGGACCTGCACCAGTTTCACAAGTTGATTACAAAGGTTGCTTCTCCAAGGTTTATGCTTTCGGAGGCTCGTACACGGACACCGGAAATGCTTACTTAATGGGTGGTTTCCAATCCTTCATTGGTAAAATATTCTCAATGAACCCATTTGGCTCAACAAAAAAGTTACCTGGTCATAGACAATGTAATGGTCGCTTGGTCATTGATTATCTATGTGATGCTCTCTCTATGCCACCCTTGTCACCTTACAAAGACTCTTCCTCAAACTTCTCAAATGGTGCAACTTTGCAATAGCAGGATCAACAGCTTGCAATCAGCAGGACTCAACAGCTCTTTCATCTGACTTCTTCTCTCGTTCTCAACATTGGTAGCCCTGGCTCACTAATGTGGAAATCAAAATCCTGAGAGTTTCCAGACTCAAATTGATTGGTTCCATAATTTTGTTGCGGAAAAGGAATGCATGGGGAAAGATGAGGCTGCATGCAAAGCAGAGCTGGAAAATGTACTGTTTTGGATAGGTGAGATAGGTGGCGATGACTATTCTCGTCTTTCTGGCTCCTCTGCTGCTACTAAGCAAGTCACAGAGCAAGCTGTTGGTCATGTCTACGACCTTCTGAAGGTAAGCTGTGAGCCTGTGATACTACCATTTATGTCAAAAGCTTAAACTAATAAAATTACGATAACTGTAATCATTTAACCATTATTCGAACAAGCGTAATATTACATGGAGTCTTATTTGTCATATGATAGTCTAAAAAGTGATTTTTCGAGACTCAAAAACTGTAAAATAGACTCTCTATTTCAAGTGAAATGAAGAGGATTATATTTCATACTAAGCCTGTTTTCTTTTGACAGGCGATGTTGGACAAGGGTGCAAAGTATGTCGTGGTTCATGGGCTACCACCGTCAGGATGCTTTCCGTTGCATTTGACATTTTGTCCCCTGACTGATCGTGATCAAAATGGATGTTCAAAAAGTGCTAACTCAGTTATAATGGCTCACAACGAACTCCTCCAGAAGAAATTGGAAGAAATCCGGAATACATACAAAGATTGTATGATCATATATGTTGATTACTATCGTGCATACCAAACAATACTGACAAACCTTCAAAAGTACCAATTTCAAGAACCCTTCAAGGCATGTTGTGGATCTGGGAAAGGACCATTCCACTTTGACCTGCATTCCCTTTGTGGATCTATTGGCACCTCTACCTGCAAGGACTCCAGCCAGCACATTAGCTGGGATGGGCTTCACTTGACCGAAACTATGCATCAACACCTAGCCGATCTCTTCTTCAATCAGAGCTACTGTAAACCATCGTTTGCCGAGCTGGTGAAGAAGAAGAAAGGCTATTAAACGTCCGATGACTTTTTTTTTCTTTTGTGTGTGTGTGTGTGTTTTTGATAAATTGTGTCTTATGCCTGTTGCAGCTAGGTTCATTAGTATGCAATCCTGGCTGCATTCAGAGAGCAAGATATTATTTCTTGCTTCATGACATTTTGCTATGTATTCACCTTTTCTTTTGTTTCAAGATTGAATAAGATTGTATGTATGTTTCAGAAGATTTGTTTCATTAAAGTTTTCTTTCTCTCACTTAACCACTGTGTTAGTTATTCTGTTCAATGGCAAGAAGAAAATGCAATGATCCTCTTGATACTATTAACTCTATCTATCTAATTTAGCAAAAAAAATTACGTCTATCTATCTACATAAAGTTGTGTTGCTGCCTTGTTGAAGAACCTGATCCTTTGACTTGCAGCAGAACCATATTTCTCCTTTATAGGGTAACTAAAAATCAACCAGTATTGGATGTGAGGGTATCGAAAGTCAAGGATACAGCATAGAACATACCTTAGATTGTCAGCATATGGTAAACAAACTATGTTCCTTTGTGATATGAACATAGAATAATCAATTCATGGTTTCATATATAACAATGAAGACTACGATGAATTAGACTATGTCAAATCTTCCTGTATTCAAATGCAAAAACTATTACATTCGAAATTTTTTTGTAGGCTTTTTCAGCATAAAGAAAAAAAGAAAACGCATTATTGTTGCTGCTGGAGTAGTTGTTGAATGTGCCCTTCACAAGAAAATAATTTCACATAAGTTAGGTAGCTATGACACACAATAATTAAGGAGTCAATAATAGTGGCTTGATTAGCTGAAAGTAATAATACATTGCAGAGTTTGGTTCAACAATAACAAAGGTCAGAAACATTAAAGAAGCCAATCAACTTATAAATTTCATTCATAGATCAATTTCGTATATCTTGTCCATGCCAGTACCATTTCTGGCTGTCACCACTGCTCATTTATTATCATCTGCATAGAAAAAAAGCATTTCAATAATTCTTGAAGTCTAAATGAGGTTATTCAATATGAGACAATATATTTTGACCAAGCAACTGATTAAACATCACTCAAAAAAAGCAGTGGAAAAATTGCCCCTAACCACCCTTTTTTTTTTTCCCAATTATCTCTGTGAAGACAATAATTACAAAAATCCAATATAATGGTGCTCAAATGGTGTGACTAAGCCATTGGACTTCAAGTGCCACACATCATAATAGCAAGAGAAAACAGCACGAAAACATGAGACCAAAACATTGTAACACTTTATGCTATATTCAATATAATGGTTTATATAATGCTCAAAGGGTGTGACTAAGCCATTGGACTTCAAGTGCGACACATCAAAATAGCAAAGAAGAAACAGCACGAAAACATGAGACCAAAACATTGAAACACTTTATGCTATATTCCAACTTCTGCCCCATATTCTCCTCAGTGAAATTACTTTTTGTCACACTGATACCAAATTCTAATAAACATTACAAGGAGCTTTCAAAATTGGCAAACAAGAGATCCACCATATGCACAAATTAGAGGCAGGTCATAAAGTTTGACAAATCAGATAGTTTAAGGAAGCCAAATTCTGAACATGTTTTGCATAGATTTCTCTTCATTGTCATAACTGTTCAAAAAGGTTAACACGAGTTCTAGCTGAGAATCTACATATTTCATTGTGCATTATACTGAAATTTTAGTAGATTATTAAGATAAACAGCAAGTTCAGGTAGAAGGAATTTACCATTAATCATGAATAGTGTCATACACTGATGTTTATAAATGTAACAAGTACAATTCAGAACTTGTTATTCTGTGTAAAAATCCCAGAGAATTTTCCCTACCAGACTCTTTTCACAGTTGAAGGTCGGCCTATTCTATCTGCAGACTGTACAAATATCTTCTTATTTACTTCAAATCAAATCAGGTATTCATAATAAACTAAAAAAAGGGCGTCTGGGTAATCTTTTGGCAAGCTATTGATGTAGAGGTAGAATTGCAACACATCGTCCTTGGATACCGTTTCAGGATCAACAACATCATCATTACAAGTGAGCACCCATAAGTCTTCTGAATTGACTCTCTTTAAGCTACCACGAACAAAAAGGGCAGGACTCCGACCTTGTGTTCCTGCAATTTCGAAAGAACGCCATAAGAGTTAATAATAATGAACTCAAGTATTCCGTGTTAGCATAAGCAGCATAAGAGATATAACATTAGGATGGTAATTACCAATTGCGATAGCATTTGATGCACATTGCATGACAGCAATTAGGCAAAACCATTTTGGTGCAAGGCTCCAAGCAAATCCCACATTCATCTTCTCTGTCCAAATCGACATTGGCGAGTCTTCCATCTCCTTCCAGCCTCTTTTTGCAAAAACTTTCCGCCACGCAGATTCTTTTCTTTAGTAAGATCCAAATCATCCAAGCTACCATGGAGCCGTTGAAGAGATGGTAATATAACAGCTGCAAATTGGTTTTTAGTTTAAACAAAGATTAGAATATAAGCATTAACCATAATAACTGGAAAATTGTCAACTTTTTTTTCTAAGTACATAAACAGAATAAAAGGTAGTAATTTACATACCATAAAAGTCCCTAATGGTTGCCTTCCTGCCATGTGTAGATATGTTTGGTCTACCATCTGTATATACCTGTCCAATATAAGATGGGAAACAACAAATTCATGCCCAAGTTATTTAAAGCAAAAAATGAAAACTTTTTAAAACACACAGCTACAATTAACAACAGGGTACAGTTAAAGACCAACCTTGTATACAAGTATGACTGGGGAGTAGACATGAGCAAGAACAATCCAGCCACTGTAGTAAAAATAGATAGAGGGGAGCCAATTGATTGTACACCAATTTCATTTGAAGATGAGCACCACTCTTGGCTCTTGGGATTGCAGCAGCCCTAAAAATCCAGAATCCTAATTTAGAGAAAAGTTTGTTTAATAAAGCAAGCATCTACCTTAACAGTCAATCAATTACCCATCCATTAGTTCTTTACACTAATGTAATGATAGGTACTGAAGCATGAAACAAAGTCACAATCAAGGTGTTGACCCTTAGCGTTTTTGTTTTTCCTTCTTAAAATTCCAAGAGGAAACAAATTAATCAAAAAAAAAAAAAATCATCAGAGAATAAAAGTACAGCTTAACATAAATGAGGTTCTGCTTATTTAAGTTTTTCCCCTTCAATTAGCAAACAAGCTGAATAATTTACCAACATGTTGATCATCAAAAAGCCCGAGTATAGCAAAATTAAGTAAAAAAAAAAAAAAAAAAAACCCACTTCAGGGAAACAAAAATAGAAATGAATAATAATGGATTTGACCTGTGAATGGAACGGCGTGGTATGTTCTAGGACTCTGCTACTTTCACACCATGGTGTGAAACAGTGTTTTCACACCATGGATGTGGCAGTAAGTGATTGGGCCACAACAGAGATGGGTCCCGCGGGTCCCACAAATGCAAAATCAGCAAGTTTAATGAAGAATGCAACTATCTTTATTGCCAAACGCACTAAAAATTAGGCTAAAAATTGGGCATGGGAAGCACGTGATCCAGCATGCCTTGCTTTTTTTTTTTCCCTCCGCCTGGTCTTCTTCTTCAACAGGCATGACTGAAACAAACAGCCACTGAAACAGCCACAGCAAGCAGAAAGTAAAAATAAAAAAAAAAAAACACAACTTAGCCGAGAAGATCACGTCAGTTCTAAGGTTGGATTTTTGAAGTTTTGCTACTTATTATTTCTTGCCAATAATAATGAAACAGTAATCCTAAACATAGAAACTTTTTTCTGTAAAACAGTGTTGCTGCCATTGTTGGTTGAGCTTGAGCTTGAGCTTGAAACAAAGTCACCATTTGGAGCAAAGACAGAGACCAACATTTGAGATTTGGAGCAGCATTTAACGTGAGTTTTGGAGTTTTGGAGGTGCATTGCACTGGTGCATTGACTGCACTGTTCACGTGGTATGCATTTTTTTTTCCTCTTTTTCTTTTTTGTTAGTTGTGTATATTATTTAAGTTTATTTTTAGTGATAATCTGTACATATTGTTTTGTGTAATAAAAAATGAAAAAAAAAAAAAATTATGCTTGTTTTAGGTGTAGCAAAATATTCATGATTATTGTATTATGGCTATAGATGTTTAATGGGTTTTTTCATGTTATTTTTTAATGATAATTTTAGTGAGTGTGTGTTGGTGTGTTTGAATGTTTTCTGTTATTGATACTAGTCACAATGTAATACTTTAGGTTTAGGTTGTATATCATTATTGGTACATGATAAATTATTTGGTAGAGTTTACATTACATGTTATAATTAACTTTGGTATTTGGCTTATAGGTTGTTGCAGTCATGAGTACATAAGAAATGGATGGTGTTAGATCCTTCGGTGCTAGTAATAGTTTTGTGGAGGATTTACCACAGCCTGTTGAGGGAAACATGCAGGATACACCTGAGAGTGTGAGGAATTCAATGATTGAACCAAGGGTTGGAATGGAGTTTGATTCACTTCAACAAGTCATTGAATTTTATAAGCATTATGCTTATTCGAAAGGATTTGCAACAATGACAAGGAATTCAAGAAAAAATAAGGGCTTTAGTGAGACTTCTTACGTAAACTTGAAGTGTAACCGAGAGGGAAGATACAGTAGTTCGGTTGATGATCCTTCCAAGAAGAGGTCGACAATAAAAAATGCGTGTGAAGCTGGGATCAAAGGATTTCGATGGATATTACCGATAAAAAATGGATATTCGGATATTGATAAAAAATTGGAGGATATTGAGTTTTATTGAGGATCATAATCATGATTTGAGTCCTAGTAAATCTAGGCATTTTGCTGCTTTTCAGTATATAAGCACGGATACAAGGAGGAGACTCTTGATTAATGATAATGCCGGTGTTAGGATAAATAGTAGTATTAAGGCTTCCATCGTTGAAGCAGGAGGGTTATGAAAATGTGACCTATAATCAAAGAGATGTTCGCAACTTTCTTGAAAAGGAACGTCGTTTAAAGTGTAAGGAGGGTGACGGACAAGCCTTACACGATTACTTCGTTAGAATGTTAGAATGCAAGCTAAAAATTCTAACTTCTACCATGCATTGGATTTGGATGATGAGTTACGTGTGCGAAATGTATTTTGGGTTGATGCGAGGAGTAGGGCAGCATACGAAATCCTTCAATGATGTGATCACATTCACATTCACATATCACACATATTTAACAAAACAAGTATGATATGCCATTCGCCCCTTTTATTGGAATTAATCATCATGGTGAATCTATTATACTTGGTTGTGGGTTATTTATTGTCAAATGAAGACACGGATTCGTTTGTGTGGGTATTTAGGCAATGGTTGCAAAGTATGTGTGACATTGCTCCAAAAGCCATTATCACGGACCAATGCCAAGCAATGCGGCGGGCCATTGAAATAGTTTTTCCGGAAACTGTTCATCGTTGGTGTATTTGGCATATTACGATGAAATTGCCGGTGAAGCTTGCTGGGATTGGAAGCTTATCAAGATATAAAGCATTCTTTGCTTAAAGCCGTGCATGATTCAATGACAGTGGAAGAGTTTGAAGAAAAATGGAATCATACCATCACTTTGCATCATCTTGAGGAGAATGAGTGGTTGGCTAAGTTATATGAGGAACGGGAGCGATGGGTTCCTGCATTTCTCAATTCCAATTTCTTTGCGGGAATGTCGTCAACCCAACGTTCGAATGCCTTCTTTGATGGTTACTTACATAGCTCTACAACCTTGAAAGTATTTGTGGAGCAATTTGAGAAGGCAATGCGGAATAAGGTTAAAAAAGAAATTTTATCAGATTTTGAGTGTTTCAAAGGCAAGCTGGAGTATTCATCATCATCTCCTATGGAGAAACAATTCCAAGAAGCTTACACCCATGAGAGTTTTAAGCGAGTGCGACTAGAATTTGTTGGGAGACAAGGTTGTATCGTAAATGAGCTTGTTAGAGGTGGTGATGAAGTCAAATACAAGATTGAAGACAAAGCATGCCCAGGGAAGCTTTTTGAAGTGAGATTCAGTAGCTCCAAATGCTTGGTTGGCTGTGTATGTTGCATGTTTGAGTTTAGGGGGATATTATGTAGGCATGCCTTATTTGTGCTTTCCCAGGAACGTGTAACTGTACTCCCTGACAGGTATATACTAGACAGGTGGAGAAAGGATATCAAAAGAAAACACACTTACGTCTCCACTTGTACAGATGATGTACAACATAATCCTGTCTTGGAAAGGTACGAGAAGTTACATAGACTAGCAGTCGGTGTGCTTGAGATAGGGGTTGAGTCTGTAGAGAATTTCAATGTTCTAGAAAAGTTGTTAATTGATTTGAAAGACAACTTTTCTCGTTCATGTGATAAACATGTGATAAACCCTCGTCTCAGAGAAAGAATAGTGTTGGAGCTGCTCTTGATGTTGTTAGGACTGAAGTTGTAACGAGTCCTATGGTTGTGAAGCGTAAGGGTCGACCTAGGATGAAACGGCTAAAGTCATTAATGGAAGAAGCGGTTTCAAAACCAAAGAAGAAAAGGAACACTGCCACTGCTAGGAGTCTTGCTCATTCTACATCAACTACTGGGGTACATAATTAAAAGACCACACTTCTTTTAATATCCTAGTCTATTATTTATTGTTTATTAATTTTGGTTTAATTGTGATTGGATGGCCTAGGTTGGAGGTAGTGCTTATGGAGATGGCTCTACATCAAACATGGTAAGTATAGGTGATTTGCACTGTTATTATTCATATGTAGCAAAGATGTTATTTTGGGGCTTATAGTTGAATTTTTTTTATTTTTTTTTTTTATTTTTATTTTTATTTTTTGTATTGTAGGAATATCTAGTGTCCATGCCACATTCAAATGATGGAGTTATACACTTAACAAATCCAATGCCTTCGCAGAGTTTTGTGTTGTGAGGAGGTAAAGATATTTGTAATGTGGAAAAATTAGTTATTAAATCCTATTTATTGCATACTTATTATACTATGTTTTCTTTTACAGTCATTGTCACAGACTCAAGCTCATGAAGACGAAGACCAAGCCTTAAACCTTACTTGATTAGATATATGTAAATAATTTTTTTTTTGTTAAACGATCCTCCTTTTTTGTATTACGGAAGGATGCGTTGGTAGTTAGTTTTTTTGTATCATGGAAGGATCCGTCTCAATCTCCTATATCCTCAGCGTTGTTGTTTTTGCAAGAGGAAAGAGAAAGTGTAGGCTCCTTTCATTTCATTAATATACACCCATTGATTGTATTGTTTTTAGCTAGAGTGGATAATTAATGTATTTTGTCGTTCCAATGCAATGATAATGGAAGTGCATACGTATTTGAGTTATTGCTAGTGGGTTATTCTAAGTTTTTATATATGTATTCAGCATTGTCATTTGTTGTTTTTGATATAAGAGGAAAGAGAGTTTAAGTTTAGGCTAAGTTAAGGTTTCATGGTTCATTAATATACACCCATTGATTGTATTGTTTTTAGCTAGAGTGGATAATTAATTGTATTTTATGTTCTTTCCAATACTGTTTAATGTCCACACTAAATTGGAAGTTTGCATTTTTTTTTTGTTAAACGTCCTCCTTTTTTGTATTACGGAAGGATGTGTTGGTAGTTAGTTTTTTTGTATCATGGAAGGATCCGTCTCAATCTCTTATATCCTCAGCGTTGTTGTTTTTGCAAGAGGAAAGAGAAAGTGTAGGCTCCTTTCATTTCATTAATATACACCCATTGATTGTATTGTTTTTAGCTAGAGTGGATAATTAATGTATTTTGTCTTTCCAATACAATGATAATGGAAGTGCATACGTATTTGAGTTATTGCTAGTGGGTTATTCTAAGTTTTTTATGTATTCAGGTCATGGTGAATTTCATGAATATAGTAATTTTATGAAAGTTATGTTAGTGGTATACTTTGAACCAAGTTTGCAGAAATTGGCTAAGTTAAAACAGGTTTCTGGGTTGGTTTCTAGGTAAAGGTAGGTTTCTGGGTAATATGGTACTGTGCACCAAGTTTGTAAAAAGTGTGGATAATTTTGTCTACACTTTAACAAAATTGTCCACACTTTCAGGCCAATAGGAACACTGTTCACGTATACTGTTTACGTTACTGCTCACGTATACTGTTTACCATTACTCTTGTCCACACTTTGTTCAAATTGTCCACACTTTCTGGGGAAGAGTTTACTCTTCATATAAAACACTGTTTACGCATCTGACAGAAAGTGTGGACAAAATTGTCCACACTTTCATAAAATTGTCCACACTTTTATCAGAAAGAGTTCATTATTCACGTAAAATACTGTTTACATATCTGATAGAAAGTGTGGACAAACTTGTCCATACTTTTATCAAATTGTCCACATTTTCTGGGGATGAATTTTACTATTCACGTTTAAAATGTTCATATGGATAACTGTTCACCTGACTGTTTAGTGTTCTAACGTGCATCAAATTGCATGAATTTGCATGGACATTGCAAGAAAATATACACATTAATGTCCACACATTGATGCAAATTGTCCACAATTTCTGGGCAAACTTAAATGTTAAAATAAACATTTTTCTGGTACACAACACATTTATTGAATACATTTCACTACATTAATTCATTCGCATTCATTCAAATAAGCATCCTTATTCATTCAATCAAATATTGTCTAATTACAAAAAGTGGTAATGATTACACTACACATTTATTGAATTTGATACCATAATATAACAATAAGGCCCACAATTACAGCAAGTCACATTGTTAATAACTTTTTTAACGATTGGATGTCATCACGATGTACTGGTTGGACCATATCACGCATGCCACGCATCTCTGACTGAAGTTGATGCAAGTCCAGTAACAGTTGTGATGCATCAAGCAATTGTGATGCATCAACCATGGATTTAGAACTGGTTGCTTGTGATATCTCTTCCATTCTTTCACAGCCAGCTCGTTGGTTGATGGGCAAACACCAAGAAAAGAAACCGCATCGGTTGGCAGCACAACAATAATACAATTTGTTTTTGTTTAAACTTGATTCTGAAATCCTAACTGATGCTCTTTTGCCACAAACACAGTCTAAATTTCTAAATCTCAGCCCATCTCTAATTGCACTATTTACTGATGAGGAAGACATCTTTGCTGCAAAGGTATTAAAAATTCATATATATTATTAGGTTATTAAAAAATCATATAATATATTAGTTTATGTCAAAAAGTTTAGGGTTTTGAATATTAAGGGTTTGAATATTATTTAAGTTGAATAAATCATAATTAGGGTTTTGAATATTAAAATTTTCAATATGATTTAATTTGAATAGAATATGATGTAATTAGGGTTTTGAATATTAAGGTTAATTGAGGAATTAAATCAAGAACAAAGAGAGAGAGAGAGAGAGAGAGAGAGAGAGAGAGAGAGAGAGAGAGAGAGAGAGAGCATACCGAGACCTGAAGGATTCACAAAGTTGAACAAATAAAGAGGAAAATTGAAAACAACCAGCACCCCACTAAATTTCGGTCACAACCCAGTACAAATTTGGTCACAGCCCAGTAACAAAATCACATCCCACTGTTCAGACACCTAACACGCAGAGAAGATGGAGTGAGATTGAGAAGTCTTGTAAGCATTTAATGCTCTCTGCCAACCCAAAGACAGCTAACCCGAATTGAGAATGGAAGAAAGATGAAGAAAACATAAAGGCAGACAGCTAAGAAGAAGAAGAAGAAGAAGAAGGAAGATCAGGTTTTGTAGCTGAAACAACTTGAGGACTCTACCTTTTAGGCCAAGAACACAGCAGCAGGTTGCGCAGCAGTAGGGATGTGCAGCTCCAAGAAGAGGACAGTTCACCTGATGGGATTGCCGTGTCCTTTTGTTGAAGATCACATCAGCCCGTGTTTAACCAGCTAAGAGCCTAAGATTGGGCTGGCTGTTAAAGTGATACTGTGTAAAAAATGAATTTTGAACTCAAGGAAGTATATGCCGTGTAAGTGTGTAAGTAGGATAAGTTGATTTAATTTTTTATTTTTTTTATTTAATGGACCCACATTGACATGTCCTTGTGTTCAGAAGGAAGTATATGCCGTGTAAGTAGGAAAAGTTGATTTAAAAAAAATTTATTTATTTAATTGGACCACATTGATATGTCCTTGTGTTCAGAAGATCACATCAAGTCGTGTTTTTAACCAGCTAAGACTACCTGCATTTAAAGTGGTACTGTGTAAAAAATCTGCTCCTTCAAAAGAAGTATCTGCCGTGTAATAACAAACAAATTGCTAGTGCAATTGCAATTGCAAATGCAAATTTAGATTAGATAAGTGTGTAAAATTAAAACATGATAAGTTGATTTAATATTTTATTTATTTATTTAATGGATAAGATTAAAAGTGAATGTTGAAACTTTTAATCTTAACCATTCAAGTCAATTGCATGGGTGCAATCATGCAAATCCATGATCTCAATTCAGGTTTTTTATGCAATTGCATAGGTTGTTTAAAAAACTTTGCTGGTATTAATACAGTTCATACAAGAATTATGAATACATTTTATATGGTTTGTTTTTGTGGTTATAAACACAATTTTATGTTAGTATTATAAAAAGAACATTAGTATAAGATACATTTAATAATACATTTATAATTATTGAGAAAAATTGCATTAAATTTGTTATAAAGATTTGGTTGTTAATAATACATTTAATAATTATTGAGAAAAATTGCAAATATTCATTCAAATATTATTATCAATAAAAATATTGCAAATAATACAGTTAATAATTATTGACATAAAACGTAAAAAAAAAAAAAAGAAAATGTGACTTCAGAAAGTATGTACAAGTTAGATTCAGAAGTTGTAATTTTAAAATATGTCAAAAAAATATTATGAAAATTAGAAAATGAAAAAATATTTAAAAAAAGAAAGGTACAATAATGTATTTTACGTATGTTAGATTCAGAAATTGTAATAATCATGGTTGAATATGTTTAAATTATTTGTTGTTAACTAATTTATGAATTTCTTCATTACAATATATAACTTTTTTTAACAATGATAAAACGTAAACTTCAATTAAAAATGGAACTTTAGAAAGTATTCTTAACTTATACAAGTAATATAATGCAATTTAGCAAAAATAATAATAACATAACAATTTCTTTTCAGTTATGTGTGGTATAATTGGAAAACATTAGTCATCTTAGTCATCCACCTCTTCCCCATTAGGATAACCTCCTATCATATGTCGTCATCATCAATTATATCTCATATATTTAATGGTTAAGTTATAGTTAGATACAAGGAAAGGTATAGATCGTGTGTTGGTCTCTTCCTCGGATCAACCCTAAGCATACCATCCGCTATAGATCGGGTGTTGATTGGAACCATTCTAGTCATCCAACACTTTCCTGTTTGGATCGGATTTGCTGTTCACATAGAAGATGGCCATTAGTATACTGTCGTATACTTTAACTATACGGGTTTGTTCAAAAACATATATGGTGAGCCAAAACAAAGTAGTACTAGTGTATAAACCATTCTTAGTTATATAGTACTGTATGGAGCATTCTTAGTAGAAAAACATTACAATTTGTTGTTTAAATATGTCACTCAAATGTAATCGTAGTACCAAGGTGGTTATCAAATGTAAACACGAATACCAACAACATTGTATGACATACGTTTTTAATACGTTAGTTTGTATAATTACATTACATAAAATATCAATGTTACTTTTTGATAACTAAGATCTAAATTACTCAATTCCAATGTTCTACTTATATTTTTGGAATTTAAATATTTTTATTATAATCTTTTAATTTTTTGTCTTTACTGATTTTAATATAAAAAAAGTTATTAGATCTTATTATATGTATGTATGTTAGTGTCGAATTAGAATTTTTTTGGTAATTTATTGATTAATATTTACATGTAAATTAATTTAATTGAACCATCCTATTTTTTTAACATTTGAAAGCACTCTCTTATTGTAGGAGTCATGGATTTGGAATGGGATTTTTGCTTACAAATTTAAGAAGTTGAGAATGCTTAATGAATATTAAAATTTATTAGCAATGCTACCACAAACAAATAAATCTTTCTAAAATTTCTTACAAAAAATGCATGGGATTCAGGTTGTGTGTGACATAACTCTCATATATATAAACATTTTAATAACAATGTACTACTTGCACAAACATTGATCAAATTACTCATATACACCTTAATTTTCCAACAATGAAAAGATATATATAGGTGTGATATATGTGATGTAACTGATTGGTATTTATATTTAGCAAAAAAAAAAAAAAACTGATTGGTATTTTTTGATAGTCAATTCTGTATTGGTTCATATTTTTAAATTCTTGGTTTCCATTGACGATGAAATAGGACTTTAGCCTATGATCATTGAAGGATTTTCCTATCAGAAAGCCCAAATCTATGATAATTTAATTGATTAAATATTTAATTGCTTTAATTTTAATACATTAATATTAGAGGTTGTAAAAAAAGCCCAAATCTATTAGCCCATTGAAACAAAACTAAGAAACCAAAAAATTAATTTATTGATTAATATTTACATGTAAATTATTTAATTGATTAAATATTTACATGTAAATTAATTTAATTGATTAAATATTTAATTGCAAAATTTTAATAAAATATTAGAGGTTGCAAAAAAAGCCCAATCTATTAGGGCAAAAATAAGAAACCAAAAAATAAAGGTCCAACGTGCGAAATTTGGTGGGAAAGTTAATATAAAACGGCGCCGTGTTGGGCTTTTGGGGGGAAATATTAATCCCCAAAACGGTACCGTGTTGGCCTTATGGGGGGAAAGTGGTCCCCAAAACGGTGCCGTGTTGGGCTTTTGGGGGGAAAGTGGTCCCCAAAACGGCATCGTCTTGGGCTTTTGTTTGGGGAAAGTGGTCCCCAAACGGCGTCGTTTTTACAAACCTGCATGTCAGAAGCTTCCTCAACACGACGCCTTCTCTTTTGTCTCTTCGAAACTGAACTGTAACTATTTCCAATTAAAACTTAAACTCTCTATCTGACAGTCTTTCCTCTCCCTCTCTTCACGGTTTCCTTTTGCAAACATCCCCAAGAAACAAAGTCCACTCCTCTCAAACACTCAAACTCAAGCCAACGTGACCCATTCCCTTGCACCCGTAGACACAACAGCACAAAGGAACTGAGAAACCTCCTACCAAAGAGAAAGGTGAGTTTACATTTCCATTTTCTTCTGTGCTTTTTAATGTTTTTGAGTTGATACTATGATTGGACTAAGTGTGGACAATGTTTGGGTATTCTGGACAATTGTTTGGTTTTGTGGACAAAATTAGGGTTTTCTGTACAATGTTGGTCTTTATTTGTTGGTTTTCTGTGATTGTTGGGCTTCCTATAGACAATGACCTTTTAGTGCATTATAGGCAACTGATATATATAAATCTGCAGTACTTGAAATAAATTATAATGATTAGATGTATATAACAAAGTCTGAACTAGATGAGAAAGATGATGAGGGTTGCAAATCTTGTGAAGACAATGGTAATGGTCTTATGCTTAATGAGGATGAAATGATGATTATATACTTTAGGATTGCATTGCATTGCTTATGTTGGCATAGAAGTCAGTACTTACCATTACAGTGCTTTGTGGTCTTTGCCTTTTGGGTATATTTTATTTCAGCCATGTACTTCATTTTAATCATGGTTATCAAATATCATAGCTGTTTATATGATTAGTTGATCACTTGATTGTCCTATTTTCCATTTATAATTGTTTTCAAATTTACTACATTTTTTTTAATGTTCCCTTTAGAAGGCACTTGCACTTTGCACTTAAATGCACCTCACACTTTCACCAACACTGTTAATGTTAATCTTTATGATATCTTAGACACTATCAAGAGCCTTACATCTACACTTGTGGCTTTCTGTTCCATAAAATTTATTCTTTAATTGTTAGATGCTATCACGGTTTAATGTATACAATTCAAACTTTATTGTAACCTGCTTTGCCCATTTTAGTTGTGTTTAAATTTGCACCTTTATGCAGACCTCTTCACCAAGGATTACAACTTTGATCACAAGTTTACCCTATCGTTGCAAGGCTCATCTGGCTGGTATTGTGTCTGATCCTTCTTTCTGCTTTTAGATTCCTTGTTTTTTTCAGAACTAATGTTTTTTGTTAGGGCTGTTTGTTACTTATCAAAAAAAGTATAGTATGGTTGGGAGATTGAACCTCTCTGCTGTAATTTGCTGTTATATCCAATTCTTTTAAGCAATGATTTTGCTACATGGGTTTTTGAATTGTGAGTTTGTGACTCTCTGTTGCAGGAATTAGCTAAGATCAATCATTTGTAATATGTGTTTTCTCTTTCTTATATGGTCAAACAGCTTGTGTTTATGTGGTGCAGGAAAATATAATTGAAATTGCATTCACTGTGAATTAAGTGGTTTATTGTTGGATTTAGTCTATATTGGTTATATATATAAACATACACAACATTTATATGGGTTAAGATACTGGCACTGATTTGACTTTGGGGGACAAATTAGAACCAAAATTGGTTTATGCAAGTTGGGTTAGCTCAATCTGATGGAGTAGAATATAATCTAAGCTCAAATGAAGATTATTGTAACTAGCATTTGTCCTTAAACTGCTTTATGGAATCACATAACAAAATTGAGAAACTTTCTTTTGACATAATGAATGATGAATGATTGTGTACAAGAAGAATTACAGAAGCAAAAACTGTGTATCATATGTGTGTCAACTATGTAACATGCAGTGGCTGCAATCCCAGAGGCCAGCCTTCTTCCTATTAATCATATCAGTCAGAAAAAGCAATTCATTGACAAATATAGACAAAAAAATGAATAAGGGAACTCTATAATAAGAAACAACAAAGACAATGTTACAAAAAGTTGTAACATAGAGTCATACCACTAGGCTCATATTGGAAAAAAAAAAAATATATATATATATATATAGGAAATTACTGTAGAACTAGCTGAGAAACATGGAAAGAAAAACAAACCCAAATGAGTTAACTAAGAGAGAAGACAAATGAATACCTGTCCAGCCATGTGTGCCAAGTACTTGTATAGTAAATATAGTACTAGTGATGACTGATTATGTTTAAAACAACAAGGTCCAAATGAGGTCAAGTAGATAGGGACCTCAAATTTGGATAAATTACTTCTACATTTCAATTAAAACTATTATAAAGTTAGTTCTATTATAGTTCAAATCAAGTACTTTGCAGTCAACCTTTTCCTTCAATTCTTCCTCCATCTCTTCCATCTTTTTCTTTACTGCCTTGTCATTTTCACCTCCCATGCATTTCATGTTATTAATTTATTAACTTAGACTCTTTTGGATATTTCTTTGCTAGCAGGAAGTGCTTGTGGGTCCTTAAAACAGAACAGCAACATCTAACAGAAGTTTTCTTAAGGGTTAATCTAACAGAACAGCCCAGACAGGTATACTTGCTTCATGGATCTATTTATTATAAATATCCATTCACTTTAATTGATGAAAGCAAACATATTGACTGAAAATTATTGTTAGTCTATCTACTGTGTCTGTGTTTAAATTATAAAAATGGCATCTGCATTATACCAAATTATTACAATATCTTTTAAAGTGAGCCAAGGTAGATTGAGTTTAACAAAGTACTTTATGGAATGTTGTCACATCTGTTTTGTTTTTTATTTTTTATTTTTTTTGTGTGTGTGTGGTCATAGGTTGACTTGAATGTGACAAATATGTTTTGAATGGCCACATGTTTAAACTGTGATTAAAATGTATTTACTAAGACTACCTGACAGGCTTTGTTATATATATAGTTAGTATGGTTTTCTAATACTATATATGTAGATGTACTTGTAATCCAATTATCTGAGTTTGGTATTCAATGGACAATTTAAAGTCACATTTTCTGTACAATAGTGCTTGAATTGGCATACTTTTTTAATCCTTGTCTTGAGCATTACAGGCAGAAACATATAATGATGATTTATCTTCTTCTTTAAACTTGTTAAAAGAGCTTTAACATGTTTCAAATATGGGATTATCCTCATTGTAATAAAAAGGTGGACAGTTAGGTCTTGGGTTCAAAACCCATTGGGTCCTTGTGTAACTTAAAAAAAAAAAAAAAACATTTTGTATGACTTAAATGCTTGTGTGACATGCTGGCTTCAAGACATAGTGTCTTTGGATGAATATGGGAAGTTACTTATTCTTGTTAGCATCTATCCTCTATATCTTGTTGTTTCTTTTAATGATCAATGATTTTATGAGATATTCTAATTCTATGGATTTCCATTTTGCATGTGGCCAAGGCAATGGCGAGTATTGATGTCAACACACCCGCAGGCAACATAGAAGTTGCAACCTCGTATTCGCCATCATTGCATTGTTAGCAAATTGATGGATGTTAACAAGAGCTTATCTGAAGAATGTAAGAGCCAGCTGCAAACCACTCCATTTGGGTGGTTGTTGAATCTCCACTGCAACATTGAGGCCAGTGGACGAATGCTTGAAGTGATGGCTTGCAAGTTGGAATGCCGATGCAACGTGCATTCCAAGTGGGTGATAGGCTCATACCTTTCACCCTATATGACATTGCCCTCATATTGGGGTTGCCTGTGAGGGGGGAGCCAATTGATTGCAACCAGTCTCATTCTGGGGGGTCTGTGGTGGAGAAATTGTTAAATAGGCATTTGAAGACAACTTCACCAGAACGAACTCAAATTGGTGACATTGCTCACCAAACCTTCCATACAAAGTCCCAAATAGGGTTAGGTTGTATATTGCCCTAGTCTTTAAGCTATTTTTTGTTTCCTACCACCTCCAAAAAAGTCAACCACAAGCCTCCTACCATTGCTTGATGATAGAGCCAACCTAGGTAGATATGCATGGGGGAAGGCAGTGTATGAGTTCTTGGTTAGTGGTTTAAACCGCGCAGCTGCATCGATGCAAGCGAAAAAAGGTAGAGGCAACTTGCACATTCAAGGTTGCACTGCCTTGCTTCAGGTAAAATTTTTTTTATCCTCATTGTTTACTCCACAACCATTCTAAATTTTGTTTTATTCTTAAACTTACCATTGATGTCATCATTTATGCAGATATGGGCATGCGAGCACTTGGGGATTGGTCAGAAGAATGCTGAAATTAATCAACTTTTCCCAAGATTTTTAGCATGGACCCACCAAAGAATGTATACTAAGAAGGCAAGGGAGGCCTTTAGTAACAGTGCCAATGTAAGTATCTTACACTAAAGTTGCGTACTAGTTTAATATCAATATTAGTTTCTTATAAAGATGTTGTATGTTAGTATTTTAGTGTTCTAATTCATATAGTGCAATTTGCAGGTGCTGTCCGTGCTTGTAGCAATGCCATGGGAGCAAGAGTTCAATGTGGTAGAAGAAGCCATGGAGACCTTGCAAGAAACCCATGGCAGCTCGCACCCAACCATATCAAGGGATGATGGGGCTGGACCAAGCAATAGAACTCAAACGCCGTCCAATCAATTGCAGCTAGAGCTCCAAGCTGAGAGGGCTGAACGGGAAGCTCTAGCACGACAGGTTGGGCGCTTAAAGGATGAGCTTGACCATGTGAAGGGTCTGGTGGCCACGGTCCTAGAGAGTAGCCCCAATATTCAACAAAACCAGACCCCACCCTCACAAAACAGTCAGACCCACAAAACCAGCCCCCACCCTCACAAAGCCAGCTGCCCATTCAAACCCCCATTGTGGACTTGCCAAGTTCACCGTCCAAGGCTGTCAAGAGAGGCAAAGCTGCCAAAAAGAAAAAAGGCCAAGGTGGCGATGGTGGACTTGGCAAGCTGACCATCAAAGCGGGACAATGCAGGGGAGGCAGCTGCAGCTGCAGCTGTGGTGGATTTGGTGAGTTCACCATCAAAGGGGGCTACTAGTGTGAGGTATACAAGGGCGAAAACACGAGCCCACAAGAATCTAATGATAGTGGCCCCCCAATCGGAACCAGTTAGAAATGAGGTACGTGTGTTGTGTAATGATAAATTACTTAAGAAACACTATGAATGACATATGAAAATCACATATGAACTAACTTTATGTACTCCATATGTTGTTGCTTTATGTTGGGTTCATATGTCATTTAACTTTATGTTGGGTTAAATGCTCATGCTTACTTTATGTTGGGTTAAATGCTTGCTTTAACTTATGTTGGGTTAAATGCTCATGCTTACTTTATGTTGGGTTAAATGCTCATGCTTTAACTTTTTTTTGTTTAAAAATCACATATGAAATAACTTTATGTACTCCATGTTTAAAAATCATGAGCAGTGGGTGGATGCTCATTTCCTATACCAGCCAACAGCTGCTGATGAGGCTGTCTTGGCTGATTTTAGGAAGAAATGGGGGGGCGCGACAAGGCGGGCCACTAGGAGAAGGTTGTAACAACTCCTTTCTTTCAATTATGTAATGATTTATGAAGTGATTATCAATATTACCTCATACTGGTTTATAACACGTTTAAAATTTTCTAGGCCCAACGAGGTTGATAGCAATGAGGTGGCAATCTCGACCGAAACATATGAGCTCACGGGTCGAGAGGTGTCATCATTGTTAGGCGATCAAGCTCAGGACGATGGTTCTAGGTGGATATCCACCGCGGTAATTACATACTCATTTTGCATTTTAGATCCTTTATTTATTGCATATTTGAGACATGAGTTTTACAATTCCACATTGTTTACTAAGCAAGTGTGACACACGCAGGTGGTGGACACTTTCAAGGATGTCCTTATGCAAAAACTCACTGAAAGCGGCCACCCTCCACCGTACATAAACTTCATAATAAGCGTACATGGCGGGGTAAAATAACAAAATTTCAACCTTGGCAAATACTTGTTCATACTTTTACACTATGCAATGATGTCAATACAGCGAGCTCTTTTGTCGAAATAACTAACTATGATTTATGCAGACTACGATCCTGGGTATGAGCTCAGTCAACCTTCAACACAAAGAGGCAAAAGAACAAGAAAGGGTAAACAACCCATTCAGGATGACCAGCCTCAACCACAATCTGTGTTCCGCCCTAGTTGGGTACGCGCAATGCCGGGAACTTGCAACCGGGTAATTAGAGACCTTCTTCCAACTTTCATTTTGTCAAAAACTGTTGTTACATATCTATTCTGAAAAACCTGTGTATGACCTACCCTTTCGTGTTTCTTAATGCAGATTTTTGTCCCAGCATGCCACAGTGGCCATTTTGTTATGCTGGTTGTAGATTGTCTAGAAAAAGTTTTCTATTTTTTTTATTCTTTACCTAGTGCAACCCATAGAGCTTTGGCGCCAATATTGGTAAACACTTGTTTTTCATTTCAATTTTCTTGCTAACCCAGTATTTAACATATAATCCCACTGATACTACTTTCTGCTGCTTGCATCATAGAGAAAAGCTTTGGAGCAGATATGCATAGAGAACTTGGGCCATAAGGATGTCCATACATGGCTCCTAGAATACAAGGAATGACATACCAAACCAAGATAAATACGCGTAAGTACCAATATCTATCATGACCCCAAATATATTGAGACAAATTTGAGTGTAGATTGTGTAAGTAAGTTCATATTCTCTTTTAATGTGTTTTGATAATTCAAATGCAAATGTTGGTTGTTATGTTAATTGTTGGTGTTTTGATAACTCAAATGTAATTGAGATGTTGTTGTTGGTGATAACTCAAATGTAATTGTTGCTATGTTGGTTGCTATGTTGATTGTTGGTGTTTTGATAACTCAAATGTAATTGAGATGTTGGTTGTTGGTTGATAACTCAAATGTAATTGTTGCTATGTTGGTTCTGGGTTCACTTGAATGTTATTACTATTTTCCAGAAAATGTGGACAATAATGTCCAAACTTAAAGATAATTGTCCACACTTTCTATGGATGTTATGGATGTTACGTAGGTTGTTGGTACATGTTGGTTTCTATGGATGTTATGAAAAAATAGTTACAAAAAAATATAAAGTTCATAGCTTGTCAATTGAGAAACAGTACAAGAAATGAAAAACCAAAAAAGTCCTAAATAGCTTCATTTCAGAACATGGAACATGAAAACAGTTAAAAGGGTGTACCTGCATCTTCATGATATCTTGTTTACTCATCCTTTCTGAGAGAGAGAGAGAGATAAAGAGAAAGAAAGAAAGGAAATGGGTCTGTTAAGGCTGAACCTGTAAGCTGAGAATAGTGAGACTTAAGAGGTGGTATAAGAGAGAGAGAGAGAGTGAGAGAGTTCAAAGGCAGTTGGTGAGCATTAAAACACTTATCTTTAAGCTTTGTCTTTCTGTTTCATGGTTTTTTGAACTTTATTTTAACATGTTAGAAAAAGGCGGTTGCTCAAGCTACAAGAAATATCTTATAGTATATATAAACAATTGGAAATGGTTTTGCTGGACATTACTTTTTGGCTTAAAGTGGTTCACAGCCTAACTTGGCAATAAGGAAAGACATAATTTTGAGTGAAGTAAATTTCCATAAATTATGTTGATCAATGTTGATTTTTATGTACTTTTGCCTCAATTTTTCCAGCTCCGAACTGTGGGATTTTCATGCTAACATACATGGAATCCTTGATTTTTTTAAACAAGATAGTACAGTTCGGAGAGGTATGATTTCCACACCTTCATTTCATGATGCGTTAATGCGTTCATTTTAAGTCAAAACAACTAACCAATAATTTCTAAATGTCTTTTATGTTTTGTAGGCTGATTGCCCAAGAATAAGGCAACGCATTCTGCTAGAATTCTATTACAATTCCTTGCTGCCCAAAGCTGTACAAAGCTAAAACTGGACAATTCTTTACCGTGCTTGCTGCTGCCCAATTCTTTACCGGCATATAGTTTTATGTTTTGATACACATTTGTTATTTTTGTATTTACGTTTATACTTTTTGTATTTAAAATTTTGGTTGCTCTATTCTTTCTATACTTGAGATTGTATTAAAGGTAGTGAACAGAAACAATATCTTATTCTTTTGTAAATGGAGTAAATAAATAAATGAAATGGTGAAATTGGTTGGAAACATTTGCGTATATTTTAGGTTACCCATGAGTTTCTTTTATATTTAATGTTACCAGGAGCAACCTATTGCCATTGGAATCTTCACATTACTTGTTGTGAAAGATATAAAAAAAGGATGTCTAAAAATGTTTCCCAAATTGTGGTGAAACTAAATATGTTCAAACAAATACCCAGGAGCAACCTATTGCCATTGTCTACATTGGAAATAATAAAGTTTGGTTTTTTTGATTTTGAAGTGATTTTGGTTGGTTGAGATAAAAAATGATAAAATTGTTACAAAGATGCTAAGAAACATGTTTAATAGATGCCAAGAAACATGACCAATTCGTATGAACATGTTTAAATGTTCATACAATTTTCTGGAAAATGTGGACAAAAACATGAAATTATGGACAAAAACATGAAATTGTGGACAAAAATTTCGAGTCTACTTATGAACATTTAAGTGAACCCAGAAATGTTCATACAATTTTCTGGAAAATGTGGACAAAAACATGAAATTATGGACAAAAACTTGAAATTGTGGACAAAAATTTTGAATCTACTTATGAACATTTAAGTGAACCCAGAAATGTTCATACAATTTTCTGGAAAATGTGGACAAAAACATGAAATTATGGACAAAAACTTGAAATTGTGGACAAAAATTTCGAGTCTACTTATGAACATTTAAGTAACCCAGAAATGTTCATATAATTTCTGGAAAATGTGGACAAAAACATGAAATTATGGACAAAAACATGAAATTGTGGACAAACATTTCGAGTCTACTTATGAACATTCATGAACATTCAAGTGAACCCAGAAAGTGTATTTCATGTTTTTGTCCATAATTTCATGTTTTTGTCCATAATTTCATGTTTTTGTCCACATTTTCCAGAAAATTGTATGAACATTTAAACATGTTCATACGAATTGGTCATGTTTCTTGGCATCTATTAAACATGTTTCTTGGCATCTTTGTAACAATTTTATTATTTTTTATCTCAACCAACCAAAATCACTTCAAAATAAAAAAAAACCAAACTTTATTATTTCCAATCTCAACCAAAATCAACCAAACCCTCAAAAAAATATTAAACCCAACAAAACCTTCAACTTTTATTATTTCCAAACCCTAACAAAATCATCCAAACCCTCACAAATACAATCAAACCCCAACTTCAAACATCAAAACTTTGTTATTCCCAAACCCAAATAAAACCCAAATCTTTAAACCTAAATCAGATCTCAAATCAACACTTTCAAATCCCAAATCTTTCAAACGTCAAACTTCAATAGAGAACCCAAATCTTAAAACCAAATCAGATCTCAAATCAACACTTTCAAACCCCAAATCTTTCAAACTTTAATAGAGGAAAAACCTTTGGGGGAGAGAGATCCATGGCTTCATGAGAACAGATCGGGGAGAGGAGGAGCAAAAAATTCGGGAGGAGAGAGTAGAGCAGAGCATTTGGGAGGAGAGAGAGTGAAATTTTTAGAAATAATGGGTGTTTGGTTACAGGGATAGAGGAAATTGGAATAGCAAACCGAGAATAACCGGTTTGTCTTTTAGTGGTGGTGTGAAACAGTAACTTTCACACAGGGTGTGAAAGAAATATTTCCGATTTGGATTTACGGATCCTGCTAGATCAACACCATGGTGTGAAACAGTATTTTCACACCATGGATGTGGCTTCTTCTCATTGGTGGGCATAACAAAAGAGGGTTTCACGGGTCCCACAAATTAAAAGCAAGCCAAACCATTAAATCTATCCAAGAATTCAGTTGAGCTTGTAACCAAACAATGTAAATACATGTGAATTAACTGAGAAACACATGATTTTTTTTCCTTATCTTTCTCCTTAATCAGCAAGCCAAGAAACACAAACTATCATTTCTAAAAACATTTTCTGGGTAAGAGTTAAACTGTTCAACAAATTTCCAGAAATTACGGACATTATTGTCCACACTTTCATGAAATTATTTACATTTTCTAGACAGACCTAAATATTCAATCCAAATTCCAGGAATT
The DNA here is from genome assembly GCA_907173295.1 of Fagus sylvatica. Lineage (NCBI taxonomy): Eukaryota > Viridiplantae > Streptophyta > Magnoliopsida > Fagales > Fagaceae > Fagus > Fagus sylvatica. The sequence continues at coordinate 21,619,519 of OU015772.1, forward strand.
GTTCACAGTTTCTGATTAAGAGTCCACATCCTCAAACAATATTCCCAACATTGTTGTGTAAATAAATTTCCATAGATTTGGAATGAAGTGAACACAGTGAGGGATAGTCAGTAAGAGTCCAGAGAGAAAAGCGAAGATAAAAAGAGAGAGAATCCAGAGATCGTGGTGCAGTAGAAAGAGGAAAGGGAAAAAAGAAAAGAAAAAAGAAGACTAAGAAGAAGAAGAAGATAGAAGCGGAACTGAGAAGATAAGATAAATATGAGTGAAAGGATTTTAAGCAAACTCAAGTTAAATATGAGTGAAAAACAGAGCAATCAATACACTTCCAGCTTCAAATATGAAAACAAACAATAAAATAAACTCAGATCTCAAAATACAAAATGAACCTTTAAAGAAAAAGTAGCAGAAGCAATTCAACACAGGAATTCAAACAAAAGCTTAAATCAGATGCCAAATTTTTAAAAATAATGTGAAGCACAAAAGAGGTGGCAGCAAGGTTGTTTATGCCATGGGTTTTGTGCTTCACTATCAGATCTACAATTTCATAACTTTCGGTGGGTTTGGTCTTGTCTTGCCTATGCGTCTTCAAAGAAGGATGGCACTGGTTGTTGGCGGTGGCTTTGGTCGCCAGAGTTCTTTGTAAGGAGAGATTGACATCGCCGCCGCTCCATCGGCGAATGTGGAGGCTGGTTGCTGGGCTATGCAAATAAGATAAACTGAAAATATGATAATTGGTTTTTAATTGTTAACCCTGGTTGGTGTTAAAAAAATTGTGGTTAGTTGTTAAAAGATGACTAAACTCTTATTTGGTTAATTATAACACATGTCATCTAATTATTGGAATGGTAGATAGATGATGTGGTTCACCTGGTGGGCTGAATAATTTCTCGTAGCCCACGGGTCAAAAAATATTAAAATTTTCATTTAATTAAGATTAATGCTACAGACACAATATTTTCACATCAATACTGAGTTAGTAGATTTTTATTAGTTCTTATCCAGACCCACCAATTACATCACTTTATTATTTACCATTCACAGCTTGGCACCTCAACATTGTTGTGAACACATTGTGTTTTAGCTTAATTGTTTAACTAATATATATATATATATATATAACAAATATATATTTTATAGATATATTTATATTTATTAAGGCGGTAGAACCAGCCAAGTATATATATTAAAACAGTTTAATATAATGGATTAAATGCAGGAAATTATCAGAAAGTAATTACTTTATTGAAAGTAATAACTTACAGTTTATCAAAGGATTTAACTGATAGACCGGAAGCTGATAGTTTCCATAATTACAAGTTTAGTATGTGAATATGAGAACTGGAGGTAGCCTATTCTAATTCTGAAGCTTCAGCACATGAATGCTCAGAATATTACAAGAGATGGGCTAGAGGGTATTACAAGTTCTGAGTTTAACAATACAAGGGAATGCCATATATATAGGCAAACGCAAGAGATGAGTCTTCGGAAGAAGTCTTCAAATGCATTGGATTCCTTGAAACATCATCATGGAGGTACTATTTGCTTTTGGAAAATAGTCTTGGAATATCATCATGGCATGCAAAGATTCCAAGTCTTCATGATGAAAGGCAAGAAGTCAGGACTTCATAATAACTTTTACTATTTGCATTTTTGAAAAGCAAAGTGAATTGTTTTATCATTGCCGAAAGTGAAGATGTTGTCTGGCGTGCTTAATAAACAATCCAGGGGACTTTGTACTTAGCACAGAATAGCAGTGTTGGAGGGAACCTGCTATTGTATTCTGTACATTTATAGAATTTAATAAAGTGTTCCAGAGCTTCCTTGAGCGTATGAGTGCTTAGTGGAGGATCACTAGGTTTAGTAGGAATCTTGGTGTTCTAGAGAGTATCAGGGATGATTTCAGCTTGGGAACCATGCTTGGAACACCATTTAATAAACCACATGGGTGGCTGATATTCTGGTTTAATAAAATTATACTTCTCATGCCATTGGATGAACCAGGAATGAGACATATCATCAAATTGATACAACAGTATTTTGTACCATGCATCAATGTAATCATAGTATGAATATTCAATAGGGTGACCTTGGAGAGGTTTTCTGTTGAATGGATCGCCCCATTGTCTCATGTGGGTAAATTTAACAATCTCTATTTTGTGGTAGAGAAGCTTTTTATCATGGTATTTATCATAAATGGCTTTAATAACAATAGAACCTTCTTGTTGGAGAATGTTCTGGTAGAAATGGAGAGTTTTATGTGGTTCAGAGGGGCTAAAATGCTGTTGGACACCATCAGTTGGATGGACAAGAAAATAGCCTTTTATTAGGGAAAGGGGATTAGTGATTCCTCTACAAAAGAACTCTATGTAGAAGAGTTTTTCTGCATAAAGAGGAAGATAAGGAGAAACTGTTTTAGCATTTCTGGATTTAGCAGGGGCTGCTGGAGTGGCAGGGACCAATTTTTTTTTTTTTTTTAAATGGATCATAATCACTGGATAAGGCTTTAGCAGAGGATGTACTTTGTACAGGTTTACCAAGGGGTACCATCCTGGAGGATGATGGTTTATTAGGAGAGTTAATCTGAGTGATTTGGTGAGGATCATATTTAACAAGCTGGCTAGGTGTGATTAACTCTAGTTTAACATCAGGGAGTTTATTAGGTGGAATTCTGCTGGAGGAGGAGGCTTTTTTGGAATTCTTACCCGTCATCTTTGTTCTGCAGAAATTCACGGGTGAGGAAGTCAGGGATAGAATTTTGGCTTCCTTTAATATACTCAATTTCAAAATAAAAAATACTTAATATTGACTACCATCGGGCAAAAATGTGTTTTGATGCAATATTTTCAACATCTTTTTCCAAAACATATTTTGCAGATTTGCAATCAATGCGTATGAGAAATTTTTGATTTACCAAATCAATTTGAAATTTATCAATGCATAGTACTATAGATAAAATCTCTTTTTTAATAGTATTATAATTATTTTGCGCTTTATTCCAGACACCAGAATGGAATCGAACAATTTGTTAAGGGGAATCTGGGCTGATTCTTTGCTTTAGAATACCACCGTATCCAATATCGGAGTCATCGGTTTCAACAATTTTGAAGGAATTTATTGTTGGAATGCCAAGACAAGGCAAAGTCTTAACATACTTTTTAATATCTCGGACAATGGAAGTATGAATAGATGTCCAAGGAGGAGGATTTTTTTGAAGTCTATCAAAAAGAGGTTTGCATTGCTTCTTAAGATTTTGATAGAAATCAGCAACATAGTTTAATGAACCCAAAAATCTTTGGAGTTGAAATTTATCAAGAATTTCATCAGGAAATTTATCAGCAAATTTAATAACTCTATCTATTGGACTTATTTTTCCCTGATAGATATTGTAACCAAGGAATCGAATCTTGGTTTGGAAAAGTTTAATTTTAGGAGAGGAAACAACCAATCCATTACGTTTAATAATATCTATAAATGAATTCAAATGTTTCCAGTGTTCATCAATGGATTTACTAAAGATAAGGACATCATCTATGTAGACAATGCAGAATTTACTAAATGGATTAAAAATGTCATTCATAATATTTTGGAACTCACTCGGGGCATTTTTTAATCCAAAAGGCATTACATTCCATTCGTAATGGCCAAACGGAGTGGTGAATGCAGTTTTGTATTTATCATCTTCATGGATTTGAATTTGCCAAAATCCACTTTTAAGGTCAAATTTACTAAAAATGACTGAATCACTCAATCGATTTATCAAATCTTGTTTATTTGGAATTGGATACCTAATCCATTCCAGGACTTTATTCAAAGGCTTATAATTTATCACTAGTCTTGGGACACCTCGTTCTAGTTCAGCATTTTTCTGAACATAGAAGGCAGGACAAGACCAAGGGGATTTACTATGCCGGATTATCTTTTTCTCAAGCAAATCATTAATTTCATTTTTACAAAATTCCATGATTTCTTAATTCATTTGGATAGATCTGGCTTTAGTAGGGATGTTTCTTTCATTAAAATCTTTAACATAAGGGAGTTTAACAACGTGAGTTTTTCATCCCAAAAAGCCTTGGGAAAATTAGAACAAACTTCTTGGTTTAATTTTTCTTGAAATCTTTCAATTCTTTGTTGAAGGATTTTACAAGTTAATTGCTGTTCAACTCTTTGGTAGTGAACTTCATTCTTTTAAAAATTTCAAATGTTTTTCTTTATTTTTGATTAAACAAATTGATTGGGAGATCAAATTGTCTTTTAACATTTTAGCATCATTTTCCTCAATTCGATTGAGAAAATTAAATTTAACAGGCTGTCCAAAAGGAGCAGTTGTAATACCATCTACGTCTGTTGTAAAAGGTAATAACAAATGAATAAATGGTAATCCAAGGATTACTTTATCATTTAGATTTTTTGTCTTTGCAGACATGAGCATTATTAATTTCATATTTAATATGCATTTTGCTACCATTAGCAGAGTTTAATATTTCAGTTGATTTTTCAAAATATTTTGTGAGGATTAGACCTTCTTGGATGCAATTTAAGTCAGCTCCAGTATCTACTAGGACAATGACTTCAATTTCATGGTCTTCAATTATTAATTTAACATTTCTATGCCATCTAGCAAGCGTTATTTTGTTTAATAAATTACAATATCTTATTTCATCATCTGATTTTATCATTCTTCGAGAAGAAGATTCAGGTTTATCATCTTCTGAAGAAGAATCATTATTATCAATGGGTTTGAATATTTTATCAAGTTCAAGGACAGATACACGATCCTCCAATTTAACATTTTTACTTTCCATTTTTAGCATTTCCAATTTAGCATTTTGATTTTCACGTTGTTCATTTACAGCTTTTAATTGGATGATTTCTTTTTTAATTTGATTTATTTCAGATTGTAAATCTTCAAGGTTTATTTTCCTTGGTTTGAGTTTATTAAATCTTTCAAGGGTTTCAGAAAGACTGATTGTTGGCTTAGGTAATTTATCATCTTTAATTGCTTCTTTTTTATTTAACATTTTTCTGAGTTTATGAAGCATACTTGCTTTTAACTCTAGGTCATTAATTTTACTAATTGCTTCGAGGAGCAACTCTTCTTGTTCTTCTTGTTTAGTAAGAACATTTAGTGATTTGGTTAAAACATTTATAGATTTACCAGCACAACAATTATTAGTGCAATCAATCTTAATATTTGGGGTTGAGGATGATGAACTTGAGTATTCATCAGAGGAGGTTTCAATCTCATCTGGTGATATCTCAGATTCACTATCAGTATTTCTTAATTCAAGAAGTTTGTACAATTCTTCTTTTTCTTGATCATTTATTTGAAGTTGGTTAGTTTTTTGTTTAACTTTACAATCATTAGCAAAATGACCATATTTTCCACATTTAAAACATTTTGTTTTCTTTTTATCAAAATTTTTGTTATCATATTTTTTATAATTTTTATTAGATTTCTTAGAAAATCTTTTATTTTTATTATAATATTCATTTGGTTGAAAATTTTTCTTTTTCTTCCAAATTCTTCGTTGTTTATCATATTTCTCTCTTTTATGTTTAATATGTTTCCTTTGTGAAGGAGCCATGGGGAGAATTCCATATTATTCACAAAAATTTCCCATTTCATATTTAGCTTTTCTTTTATTATCACTTTGTTGTTTAGCAATTCTTTGTTCAATACACATTTTTAAACCTTCTTGTTTAATGGTGCTTATTATGTCTCCATATGTTAGGGTATCATAATCAATGATCCCGTTGAAGTTGCTTAACATAGCTCGAATTTTATGAGCAAAAAGATTAGGTAAACCATCAATGAATTTTTCTTTCCAGTATGGTTTATTACTATCTTCTCTTAACATAACTCTACAGTTAAAGACATCTTCATACCATCTAAAGTCACTCATGGTTGGGCATTTAAGATTACTTAATTGGTCATGGATCCTAGATGTAATGTTACTAGGTGTACCAATAAAGTGCCTTATTATTGTGAAAACAAGGGAATTAACTCCATCAGGAATTCCCATTCCAATTCTTTCATCGAAGATGGGGTTACCTTCTTCGTCTTTCTTAACAGAATGTTTAATAAGGTCTCTGGATTCTTCAGTGAGATGTTTTTCCCACCAAGATTTCAATTTACCAGAGAATCTTGTGACTAATAAATCAATTATTTCAGCATGGGTTAATTGATGATTAGTCATGTAGCTATTAGCAACCATGGTTAAATGGCTAAGTTTATTAAGAACTTCCTGTTCAGAAAGTCCATCAATGTTCCATTCATAGAGTTTATCAGCAGACACCGAGAATTGGTGCTGAAAGCTTCTTTCTTCAAATTGCATATCCAGAGGTGTAGGCCTGGGATACCAATTTTTTGTGAAAGTAGTTGGGTTTGGTTTTTTATTAGTTATTCTTTGGAGTTTACCAAAGGCTTTTTCAAGGTTATCAATTTCTTCTTCAGAAGTTGTTTCTAAATTTGAATAGCATGTTTCCATATTTACTTCATCATTTTTGTTTATTACATTTATTGTGGAGGGTTCTCCTTTTACTTTGTTTAATTCTTTTAACATTTGATCAATCTTTTTTCTAGTTTTTGTTTGACTAGTTTTAAAACTTAAACCAGTTTTTAATTCTTGAGTTTTTATTAAAGGGGTTTCTATTTTAATAGAATCTAGTTTAATATTGATTGAATCAATTTTATTTTCAATTTTATCAAGCTTGATTGCCTATAACATTTAAACATTTATTAGTATAATTGTTTTGTTCGATTATTTTTCTTTCTTCATCCTTTTCAGGAATTTTAGGAGGAAGTTTAAATGGGGAGACTTTTACTAAGTCTTTTCCAACATTTATTAAAATGTTTTCTTTTGGTGGATGAGAGGATTCAACAGTTGTTTTATTCTCTTTTGTCCACTTTGTTAAAACATTTAATTTTGAATAATAATTATCAACAAAATCAAAGAAGTGAATATTCATTCTTAGATCTTGCATTACAGATTTCCATTTATCAAAGATTAGTTTCTTTTCTTCTTTATTATGGGTTTTGCGATGTTTTTCTCGTTTACCCTTATTTTTCTCATAATCAAATTCTGAGTTTAACATATCCCAATTTATTTCAAAGGGTTTTTTAATAACATTTAATTGGTTATGAATTTCTTCTCCAAGCATATCAAACTGGGTTGGACCTATGGATTCATTATCAGATTCAACACACATATTTGCTTCATTATCAACCGTATAATAGGCTGAATTTACTTGAGAAGTTTCTTCTTTAACACCTTTTTGTTTAATATCTTTAATATCTTTTTTAATATTCTTTTCTTTTTGTTTATTAAGATTTAGTTCATCAAGGTAGTTTTCTAAATTTTTTTCCTTTTCTTGATCTTGATCTCTTTTACTAGTTGAAGAGGAGCCAGAAAATGAATGTCTTGAGCTGGTATATTTTACCATTGGGGGTATTCTTGGTTTACTATGATCAAATCTTATTTTAACAGTTCCATCATGGTACTGCGTAACAGATTCTAAATTATTTGTTTCAACAATGTATATTGATTTTTGAATTGTGGGTGGCATCTCGTTTGGGAGATCTCATTCTTTGGGAAGTTTGATATCTTCCCATTTTATCATCTTTGGAACATTTACATTAATATCTTCCCTACTGGCTTGTAATAATAAGGTTTGATCTTTTGGATCTTTTGTTAAAGCTTGAGGGTTCAAGTTTGTTTTGAATAGCTTATAATATATCCTATATATTAAAGCAAGATGACGACTTCCTTCTATCATGTGATATCCAAAAGTGTTTATTCTTAGAGTTAGTGCCTTTTCAGGGGCACCATCATCAAGACTTAGAGTTAAGTCTGGGTTAACATTGAAACTGATTGGGCCTTGGCTAATGTTGGCTTCAACCATTCCTAGGCAAGCTTGATTCTCGTTAGTGAATCTAGCATCAAGTAATCTTAATAAGACAGAGGCATTGATTCCTCGTCTGGTGAGGGGTTTAATACCAACTTGAATTAATCCAAGATGAATGAATCTAAAACCTTTATTTCTAAATTCTTTCATTTCCTTTTTTCAAAATAAAAGACATTATTCTCTATTTTTGTTAAAAGCATAAGCTCGTTCAACAGTTTTAACTTTATGTTCAGGTTGGAATACATCTGGGACCCATGAGGTCCTATAAACCTCTTTTTTATCAACTTTGGGAATACTCCAATTTTAGAGATCATTATCAGAATGAAGAATTTCATCTTCTTCATGCACTATATCACTTAATGATGTCAGACTAGATCTAGATCTAGTGCTAACAGTTGAGTTAGATCTGCGTAATTTGTTCAACATTTTAAGTTTATCAATTTATTGAGTTAATCAAATTAATCTCTTTAAAGTTTTCTCACTTATTATTATCTTATTTTCTCTCTCTACCTGTATCCTGTCTGCTCATGCCCACCGCTCATGCCACTCTCTCTTGGGACTTACTATTTGGAAAAAGGACTCATTGTTTGGGTGAGGAAACACAGTTTTGAAATAGACAAGATAATAACAAGAGATAGACAATTTCAAGATTAATAAGAAGAACAAAAAGAACTGATTAACAAGAAAAGGAGAACAGATTTAACAGAATATAACACAACGGCCAACAAAAGAGCAAGAACTTGGCTCTGATACCATGAAAGGGAAGCAGCGCATATAATAAAACAAATATATATTTTATAGATATATTTATATTTATTAAGGTGGTAAAACCAGCCAAGTATATATATTAAAACAGTTTAATGTAATGGATTAAATGCAGGAAATTATCAGAAAGTAATTACTTTATTGAAAGTAATAACTTACAGTTTATCAAAGGATTTAATAGATAGACTGGAAGCTGGTAGTTTCCATGATTACAAGTTTAGTATGTGAATATGAGAACTGGAGGTAGCCTATTCTAATTCTGAAGCTTCAATATATATATGTATTAAAAAATAGCAATAATCCCGAAACGGTATATTAGTATCAATCGGTATTGAAATATTTCATTTATCTAATAATATAGAAATGACCTCTTGTATGAGTATTGATAACTTTTGTTGGAATCATTATTTTTAAACTTAATATCTTAAAATTTTAGTTTATTTTTTTGCCTATTTGTCCCAACATGTTTTTTACTTAGCAATAGCAATAATAATTGGTTTAATTATTATTCTGGTCCTCAACCGATGACCTTTGTGTCAAAATGGTCATTAACGTTTCAAACGAGTCAAATTGGTCTTCAACCTTTCATCTTTGTGTCATTTTGTTCTTTCCCGTTAAGTGATAGATGTAAAATGCTGATGTGGCTAACGGTGTTATTAAATTAATAATAAATGATGATGTGGCATACCAACTCAAGAAAAGAAACAAAAAAAGTTTAAATTCAATAAAAATCTTGATGCCACGTCTACTTTTTTAAATAAAAGAATAAGAGCCAATGCACACAATCACACCCCATTAAAACTCTATCCAATTAATATAATAAAAATTAAAACTTCAGAAATCAAAAACCCAATTAATTTAATAATACCATTAGCCACGTTAAAATTTTCTATCCATCACTTAACGACAAGTACCAAAATGACACAAGGATTTGACACATATGAAACATTGAGGAACATTTTGACACAAAGACCATTGGTTGAAGACCAAAATAGTAATTAAACCATAATAATTAGACTTTTTTTAGAATATTATTGTACATATAATGAGATAATAAAATAACTTTTATTTGTTGCGACATTTAATACAGAATCATTCATAGATGATTTCAATAATTTTAAAAACATCGACTTTCATTTAATTAGATAATTGCATTGTAATGTATTAAGAAATCGTTATTATGTGTCTTTTCATTTGTTGATATTTTGTTAATACAGAATGGACGTTACTTTGGATTTTCATTAAGAAAAAATTGATTCATATTTCGACCTCTAGTCAATTGAAAATCCTGACTACATCACCGAACACAATGGTGACGTGAAGAAATTGTTAAAAATGTGATGCGAGAGATTAAGAGTGCAAATATACAAAGTAATAGGATTTAGCAAAAATGATATATAAAGTAACAGGTCCCAACATGTTCCCTCTCTCGCTCTCCCTCATTCTCTCAAATCTCATTTCATCTCATCTCACTCTTTAAAAAATGCCCCACAACTCAAAAAATTTAGAAGGATCCATAGTCGACTAGGAAGAGAGAGAGAGAGAGAGAGAGAGAGAGAGAGAGAGAGAGAGAATAAGTTGTTGTATAAAATAAAAGATTGTTCATGTGTGTCTAGGTGTTATTGATCAAAATTGTGCTTATGATATTTGGATCAACTAGCTTGTACATTCATATCGATGGTTGAAAATATATCGAGCCGAGCTGAATACGAAAAGTTTAAAATTGAGATTGTGACGTTGTTAAAATACATATCTCTTTTTTTTACAACCCTAATCAAACCATCCCTATACTACGATATGAGGAAATGTATAGTTCGTGTGTTGATTGGAACCATCCTAGCCTCTCTATTTAGTTCTTTCAATTAAATTGTCTTAATGTATACACTTTTTTTTTAAATTACAAATTTTATAGAGAATTTGCCGACCTCACAAATATTTGGAAGAATTTTGGCATCAATAGACTAGATGCACATTTTTTTTATTAAATAAAATTCATTTGTACCGTTGAGATTTACTTAATACTTCTAGCCCACTCAAAATAATTTTTTGGCTCCGCCCCTGTACACAAGAGTCCTTAAAAATACATAGTTTATACCTTATAATGTAGACATATTTTCATAAAATTATATATTATTATTATTATTATATTTAATTACCTAAATATATATTCAATAAAAACTTGTCAACTCAATTGTTGTGAAATATATTGTATAATGTATTTTACTTAAAATTTTAAGCCTTTCTAACAATTTTTAAGCTTGTTAATGCCAATAGAAACTAAACTAAAAAGTTCTACTTAGCTTGTCAATAGGAATAGAAACTCAACTAAAAGACTCTATTTAGAAAAAGAGAACTAGAAAGTTAGAGAATTGATAAATCAGGTGGGTAAAGATGTTTAGAGAATTTCTCTCTCACGGTTTGATAGAGGGAGTTTTTTTTTTTTAATAAAAGGAATTCAATTCCCAAAAAAACAAACAAAGTCTTTGCTTTTCTTCCTTTAAATTCACTCTGACACTCTATGCGAAAATCAATGACAAAGTGAGATCTTAAAGTGAATTTTATAGAAAGTATTTTCATCAGATGGGATATGTACAAGAAAGAAACAAATTAGGAGTGACTCATGCAGTAAAATAAATGAGACAGCTAGCTAGCAGTAGGTGTTGACTATATATTTCCTAGAGTTATGCAACAGGCCAACAACAATAATTCCTAGAGTCACAACATGGTACAGCTGTGGCTGCTTTGTAGTCCTTTTCAGTGAGGGGGAATTGATATCTTCTCAAAGTAAGTACATATATGAAAAGAAAAGAAATAATTAAAAAACAAAAGATTAATTAGGGAAAGAGTAGAGTGGCATGCAAATATTTTAGCAAGAAAAAGAGTGGCGGGCAAATATTTGTTTGTCTCGCCCAATCAAATTTGGGCAAAAAGTTAGTAAAAAAAAGAAAGAAAAAATTTGGCAAAAAGAAATTAAACTCAGAGAGAGAGAGAGAGAGGACCTTGAAGCATGGATAAGATAAGGAAATATTAGGACCCAAAGACCATACCTTCGAAGTCAGACATGGCGTTTACATACATGGAAGTTGTCGTTGGTACTCTCTTTCTCTCTCTCTCTCCCTCTCCAATGGGTTTTCTTCATGATCTATTTTTTTTTTCCTTTTTCTTTTAACGTTTTTATAATAATTCGTTCAATTAGGGATTTGATATTAGGTTTTTAACCTATTATATGTAGTTGATTCATTAGTGATAGGTTCTTAGTATTGTAAATGTTAAGGTTTTCTTTCAAATGTTTTCTCTGTGATTATTTTATGAGCACAAAATTATTTCTTTTTTTAGAGAAAATTTCAAAGTTAAATTTTTTTTTTTAGATTTATTTTACAACCTTAATTCTTTCAGATACTAGGTTTACTTGTATGAATAAATCTCTGCTTGAGTTTTGGGTTCTAAGAAAATGCATGTGAAGATGACAAATTTACGTTGAATGTAATGGAGTGGTTATTATTTTGTAATAAGTGGATACATTTTAGGCTTTTAGCTTAATTTACCCATTACAACCAGTGGGCATATTGGGAATGAGTTTTTCCATGATTGGTTAGCTGAAATAGTGAAGAACTAGGATTCAAAGTTAATTTTATGGCTCCCCTCCCGTTCAGTGGGGGTGGACATGAGGAAGCAGTACAGTCGAGGAAGCAATATCTCTGGAGGCTCATCTCTAATTTTCAGTGGGTATTGCTCAAAAAGTGATTAATCAATGTTTCTAGTAAAGTTTCCAGGTTGGTTCTATTGTTTGGTTAGTATTTTGGATTTGGGTTTTGTTTTAGATTGTATCTGTTTGGTAGAAATTGAATCTTTGCTGTTGTGAGGTCGTTAATGAATCAATGTCTGTGAGTTGGATGGATTATCAACATGCTTATGTTGGCTTTATATTGTTGGAATTAACCAATTTTGAAAGTAAAAGTCACAATTCATTAGCAAAACTTATATTCAAAATTTTCTAACCATTCTTTTACCACAGAAGATAGAGGAAAAGAGTTAAAAGAGAGCTCAAGTAGCAGATGAACGGAAGAAGAAGCTGACTAAACTTTAGGGTGAAGGCTGCAAAGGAGAAACTTGGCCTATAATCAGATATCCTTGCAATGGTCAAGTACTGAAATTTTATAGATTAGGTAGTTGCTTACAATTTTTTTCGAGGATTTTGTTGTAGTGAATCTCCTGTCAGTTTTGTTGATTTAAGTGGATTTTATAGAGCTCTTTTTGTACCTGAAAATTCTGCTGCTCTACACCTACTGGGTATATTTCGGAAGAATGTCTATTTGTTATGTGATCCTATGATATTTGTTGTTTACTAGGTTGCAGAGAAAACATATGTATTTAATGTTTGTAAATTAGCTAGATATGTTATAACCAATACGATGTATTTAATATTTCTATATTTTTCTCTTTGTAACGATTGATTATCTAGCATTCATATGGATGGAAATTTAAATATTGATTATTCCATATGATATTATTGTATACTATAAAATTGATTGGTTGGAATTCGAATTTTTTTTTTTTAATAAAAAAAAATCATGAAAATAATTTTGTTTTGAATGAAGCTTGTCTTGTATAATGAATTTTTTTACTATAAAATTGATGCCTTGATAATAACTCCCTAAACTTTTTGTACACAAATAAAACATGTGCAATTGCATCCAAAAAAAAAAGAAAAGAAAGGAGAGAGCCTATAATTCACAAATTGTGGGCTCATATCATTCACAAATTGCATGATGTCAAAGCTTATATTTTTTAATTTAAGTCACTACAAGAAAATAGGTCTACAGCAACAAAACCTTTCGTCGCACAAAATTCTCAATTTCGTCGCTTAATGTACTAGGCGACGAAATAATACGTTAGGCGACAAAAATCATTTCGTCGACTAATGTTGGTCGCGGAATAGTCCTGGCGACGAAATATTTTTGTTACTTTTGTCGCCTAATACTTTCAACATTTAGCGACGAATTTTTTGTCGCCTATTAATTTTGTCGCCTAAATAGTATTTGGCGACGAATTTATTTTTGTCGCCTAAAGAACATTTGTTGACGAAATATGGTTCGTCGCCCAAAAAACTAAAAGCGACGAAACTTATTTTTGTCGCCAAATAATCATTACGCGAGGAAATTTATATCCTCGCCTATTGAATTTCAGGCGACGAAACATTTCGTCGCCAATTGTTTTTTGTTTTTTTTTTTCAACCTGTTAGGCGACGAAAATGTGCGTCGCCAATATATATATATATAATCAGGTTTTTGTATTTTTAATATTTATACCTACTCATTACAACCTGTCATTAAGAAATCAATTCATTTTCAACAACATATCCATAAACAAATCATCCATATATTCCAAAAGTAAATAATATATAAGTTAATAATTATTACAAAATACAATCAGTACTACAATTAATACAAATGTAAAAGATGTCATCTAACAATACAAAAAAAAAAAAAAAATTCACAGGAGAAAATATGTCTTCATTCCCCCGAAGCTCATATAATCTGCACAAAATATTAAAAAAAAAGAAAAAAAAGAAAAAAAAGAACAACATTAAGATCGAAGAGTAATGAGAAACATATTTAAGCATACGTAAGACTAGTGACACCTTTTTTGTAAATTCATGTGTACTTTGGATCCGACGATCGTGTTTATGTAGGTCCACAAGCTGTTCTGTGGTCATTTTATATATCTTAAATCATCCATAAAACTGGCAAATGAAAAAGAAATCAACAAAATTATAACATATACTCACAGAGAAACACTGGCCCCACTCCTTGTCCAAGTAGTGTCTATCTTTGAAAAATTTAAGAAACAAAAACATGAAATATATACCCAAACAACAACATAAAAACTCATTGGCTATATACCCAATGATTGAAGAATGAATGTATCATATTATCAATCTGTAAGTTCTTATGTGTTACTTTGGTTTCGAATATCAAATTCATGTAGGTCCACAGGTCGTTCCATGATAGTTTTCTATTTTTTTCCATTTGATCACTCATTTCTATGTTTAAGTTTTATGAAACGTATATTTGCACATTTGCCCTTAGGGTTTGAATTGAAACTCATTCAATTCACATAGATATAAGTGCATGTGTCCTAAAAGTTTTAGCTCAAGTTTACTTTTCTATAATTTATTAAAATTCCCAAGAGTCAGTAAGCTCAATTATGTCAAACAGCCAATTCCAGAAGAGTGTAACACACTTATAAACTTCATTTTCACTATCAAAACACATCCACATTGGATAAAAATTTACAGAAACCTTTAATTATGTGTCTATAACAGACCATAAAAAATTTGGATCAAAATGAGCTTCATATAATTTTCTGAAATTCATACAACTCAGCAACATCGAATCTTCCATACAATTTCTAGAATTTTGAAAACAAATTGACTAAAAATCATATATTTATCAAATCACTGTAAATTTTTTTCCAAATTAACCTCAAGGGTGTTATCTTTCATTCTACGCAGAATTAGTCTCAAAATTCCCCATGTGGAATTTATGGTAAATTTTACAACACACGATGCACAAAACTGTCTTGTGGACAGATTTGACTAGTTCTCTTATAAATTCACAAATAAATATCAAACGATGATATTTTCTCATGAAATTTAATCCACATATACTAGACTCATGATATAATAATTCCCAAAAAACCATTTTGTCATATCTATTTTCAATAAAAACAGAATTTCAATTGAAATTTACTGTTCATGCAGTAGTTGAAAAATCAGCAACAAATTTAGTTCTTCCTTTTGGTAACTTAATAAATCTTCATATACATGAAACCAATTTCACCAAACCTCAACCAAAATCAGCCTAAAAATGTTTTAGAGTCATTCTAAATGGAAAAATAAACATTTTTCATGAAGGATACATGACCAAATTCTTCACCATTTGGAATTTGCTTCCAAATGATCATTTAATCAAACACTTGGTGGACAACTTTGCATATTACCTACACGAGTTTTCTTCACAAAACCCATTCTCCCTACATACATTTATAGAGTTTAGACACACAATATCTACTCTAAATGTGTTACAAATGCATTCTCAAACAACAACAGCACAAACCCATCACAAAACTGTCTTGTGGACAGATTTGACTAGTTCTCTTATAAATTCACAAATAAATATCAAACGATGATATTTTCTCATGAAATTTAATACACATATACTAGACTCATGATATAATAATTCCCAAAAAACCATTTTGTCATATCTATTTTCAATAAAAACAGAATTTCAATTGAAATTTACTGTTCATGCAGTAGTAGAAAAATCAGCAACAAATTTAGTTCTTCTTTTTGGTAACTTAATAAATCTTCATATACATGAAACCAATTTCACCAAACCTCAACCAAAATCAGCCTAAAAATGTTTTAGAGTCATTCTAAATGGAAAAATAAACATTTTTCATGAAGGATACATGACCAAATTCTTCACCATTTGGAATTTGCTTCCAAATGATCATTTAATCAAACACTTGGTGGGCAACTTTGCATATTACCTACACATGAGTTTTCTTCACAAAACCCTTTCTCCCTACATACATTTATAGAGTTTAAACACACAATATCTACTCTAAATGTGTTACAAATGCATTCTCAAACAACAACAGCACAAACCCATCACAAAGTGGAATACAAAAACCCAAAACATGTAATAATCAACTCCAAAAAACACAAAATACCCATAAATCCGAAAATTACATCAATAAATCTAAAACATTTTAAGATTGAGTGTTTAATAATACATACCTCACTTCTAGCACCATTAGAACAATGTTTTCGTATGTTTTGAAGCAAGGGTTGAATGTCAACTTGAATCTCTTATTCTTTACCATATTTGACTTTGAGGAAGAAGTTGAAACCATCAATGGTGGGCTGAAATTTCAAGAGAAAAACACAAGAAAATGAGTTATTGGTGAAGAAGAAGAAGGAATGTGGAAGAAATTTGAAGAAGACAAGTAAATTGGAGAAGAATGAAGGAAGAAGATAAAAACGTATTCTTCCCTCCTTCACTTTGAATTTTGGCCAGAACAAGGGGGGGAATGCTTCCCCCCTTTTCAAGCGTGTGTTATGTATTAAGTGGGTCTTGGCCCCACGTAAGACTTTGGTCAATCTCACTAACACTTAAAGCCAATTTTTGACTATTTCTGCTTTAAAAGCCCCAATTTTGGTCCAAATTAGTTTATGAAAAATCCTACTGCCCAAATATTTTTATTTCTAAGGTATTAGGACCAAAATTTTATTTTTCAAAATGGTTTTAAAAAAATATGGCCAAGCCCATTAAATTTATAGACCCGATTTTTTGAAAAAAAATTGGAATCACACTTTTTTTGCTAAAACTTTCTGACACAATTCTAATAAGAATTTTCACAACAACAAATCAAATTAGTTTTTGCATAGTAATGTAAAATTATACCCAAAATTTTATGAATTTTTTTGGGTTGTTTTCTACAGCATAATGTGGTCTAACTTTTAAATATGAAGAGGTTTTTTTTTTTTTTTTTTTTTTTTTTTAATGTGAGCAATGAAAGATGATTTTTTAACGGACTCTTTGATTTTATTTATTGAAAGAGAAATTGTTGTGACGTTTAGTACAAATTTAATTATAGATGATTCCAATAATTGGAGTGATTACGTTTAGATCAGAACTGCATTTTGAGGGAGGTAAGAGAGAGATAGAGAGACATATGGTGAAATTGGTGAGGGCAAGACCAGCTCCACCCTATAGGCAATTTAAAGCTTTTACAAATTAAAATACATGTTACTCTTGTTTTGCAAAAAAAAAAAAGCTTTTACAAATTAAAATTGTTAAAATCCTATCTAAGATTGACTATGTCACAATAAAAGATTAAGTGGATTAACCATAGTATCAATTGAAAAAGAGATGTTGGTTGAACTTGAATACAAAAACTTAATTAGTAATTCACATCTCAAAAAACAATAATAAAATTTTAACAGAAAAAATATTATATAGAAAATTAATGACATTTAATATATATTTAAATATTAGAAAATGTCTCATTTAAATTTTCGCCTTAGATCTCAAAACTTTCAAATACTATGGAACAAAATAAAAAACTGGCCAAACTTAGAGGGTGTAGAGTACATTTCAGTCTAAAATCAATGTTTCATAATTACTAGAAAACTTTGAGCTTTTTGAACTTTAATATAAATAGTAGAGAAGTAGAAAACAGTATTGCAATAGAAAATAGGGTTGCATGGGTGGGTTTTATAAGAAACAACCTATAAACGTATTGAAAAACCGTACCAACTTAGGTAGCAATTCACTGGAGTAAGGGCGACA
>OU015772.1:21637647-21718439 GCA_907173295.1 Fagus sylvatica
CAGTACCTATCATTACATTAGTGTAAAGAACTAATGGATGGGTAATTGATTGACTGTTAAGGTAGATGCTTGCTTTATTAAACAAACTTTTCTCTAAATTAGGATTCTGGATTTTTAGGGCTGCTGCAATCCCAAGAGCCAAGAGTGGTGCTCATCTTCAAATGAAATTGGTGTACAATCAATTGGCTCCCCTCTATCTATTTTTACTACAGTGGCTGGATGTCTACTCCCCAGATATCTAAACTTTTTCCACATACTTGTATACAAGGTTGGTCTTTAACTGTACCCTAGCTGTGTGTTTTAAAAAGTTTCATTTTTTGCTTTAAATAACTTGGGCATGAATTTGTTGTTTCCCATCTTATATTGGACAGGTATATACAGATGGTAGACCAAACATATCTACACATGGCAGGAAGGCAACCATTAGGGACTTTTATGGTATGTAAATTACCTACCTTTTATTCTGTTTATGTACTTAGAAAAAAAAGTTGACAATTTTCCAGTTATTATGGTTAATGCTTATATTCTAATCTTTGTTTAAACTAAAAACCAATTTGCAGCTGTTATATTACCATCTCTTCAACGGCTCCATGGTAGCTTGGATGATTTGGATCTTACTAAAGAAAAGAATCTGCGTGGCGGAAAGTTTTTGCAAAAAGAGGCTGGAAGGAGATGGAAGACTCGCCAATGTCGATTTGGACAGAGAAGATGAATGTGGGATTTGCTTGGAGCCTTGCACCAAAATGGTTTTGCCTAATTGCTGTCATGCAATGTGCATCAAATGCTATCGCAATTGGTAATTACCATCCTAATGTTATATCTCTTATGCTGCTTATGCTAACACGGAATACTTTAGTTATTATTATTAAGTCTTATGGCGTTCTTTCAAAATTGCAGGAACACAAGGTCGGAGTCCTGCCCTTTTTGTCGTGGTAGCTTAAAGAGAGTCAATTCAGAAGACTTATGGGTGCTCACTTGTAATGATGATGTTGTTGATCCTGAAACGGTATCCAAGGAGGATGTGTTGCAATTCTACCTCTACATCAATAGCTTGCCAAAAGATTACCCAGATGCCCTTTTTTTAGTTTATTATGAATACCTGATTTGATTTGAAGTAAATAAGAAGATATTTGTACAGTCTGCAGATAGAATAGGCCGACCTTCAACTGTGAAAAGAGTCTGGTAGGGAAAATTCTCTGGGATTTTTACACAGAATAACAAGTTCTGAATTGTACTTGTTTTACATTTATAAACATCAGTGTATGACACTATTCATGATTAATGGTAAATTCCTTCTACCTGAACTTGCTGTTTATCTTAATAATCTACTAAAATTTCAGTATAATGCACAATGAAATATGTAGATTCTCAGCTAGAACTCGTGTTATCCTTTTTGAACAGTTATGACAATGAAGAGAAATCTATGCAAAACATGTTCAGAATTTGGCTTCCTTAAACTATCTGATTTGTCAAACCTTATGACCTGCCTCTAATTTGTGCATATGGTGGATCTCTTGTTTGCCAATTTTGAAAGCTCCTTGTAATGTTTATTAGAATTTGGTATCAGTGTGACAAAAAGTAATTTCACTGAGGAGAATATGGGGCAGAAGTTGGAATATAGCATAAAGTGTTTCAATGTTTTGGTCTCATGTTTTCGTGCTGTTTCTTCTTTGCTATTTTGATGTGTCGCACTTGAAGTCCAATGGCTTAGTCACACCCTTTGAGCATTATATAAACCATTATATTGAATATAGCATAAAGTGTTAACAATGTTTTGGTCTCATGTTTTCGTGCTGTTTTCTCTTGCTATTATGATGTGTGGCACTTGAAGTCCAATGGCTTAGTCACACCATTTGAGCACCATTATATTGGATTTCTGTAATTATTGTCTTCACAGAGATAATTGGGAAAAAAAAAAAGGGTGGTTAGGGGCAATTTTTCCACTGCTTTTTTTGAGTAATGTTTAATCATTTGCTTGGTCAGAATATATTGTCTCATATTGAATAACCTCATTTAGACTTCAAGAATTATTGAAATGTTTTTTTTTTCTATGTAGATGATAATAAATGAGCAGTGGTGACAGCCAGAAATGGTACTGGCATGGACAAGATATACGAAATTGATCTATGAATGAAATTTATAAGTTGATTGGCTTCTTTAATGTTTCTGACCTTTGTTATTGTTGAACCAAACTCTGCAATGTATTATTACTTTCAGCTAATCAAGCCACTATTATTGACTCCTTAATTATTGTGTGTCATAGCTACCTAACTTATGTGAAATTATTTTCTTGTGAAGGGCACATTCAACAACTACTCCAGCAGCAACAATAATGCGTTTTCTTTTTTTCTTTATGCTGAAAAAGCCTACAAAAAAATTTCGAATGTAATAGTTTTTGCATTTGAATACAGGAAGATTTGACATAGTCTAATTCATCGTAGTCTTCATTGTTATATATGAAACCATGAATTGATTATTCTATGTTCATATCACAAAGGAACATAGTTTGTTTACCATATGCTGACAATCTAAGGTATGTTCTATGCTGTATCCTTGACTTTCGATACCCTCACATCCAATACTGGTTGATTTTTAGTTACCCTATAAAGGAGAAATATGGTTCTGCTGCAAGTCAAAGGATCAGGTTCTTCAACAAGGCAGCAACACAACTTTATGTAGATAGATAGACGTAATTTTTTTTGCTAAATTAGATAGATAGAGTTAATAGTATCAAGAGGATCATTGCATTTTCTTCTTGCCATTGAACAGAATAACTAACACAGTGGTTAAGTGAGAGAAAGAAAACTTTAAGAAACAAATCTTCTGAAACATACATACAATCTTATTCAATCTTGAAACAAAAGAAAAGGTGAATACATAGCAAAATGTCATGAAGCAAGAAATAATATCCTGCTCTCTGAATGCAGCCAGGATTGCATACTAATGAACCTAGCTGCAACAGGCATAAGACACAATTTATCAAAAACACACACACACAAAAAAAAAAGGCATCAGACGTTTAATAGCCTTTCTTCTTCTTCACCAGCTCGGCAAACGATGGTTTACAGTAGCTCTGATTGAAGAAGAGATCGGCTAGGTGTTGATGCATAGTTTCGGTCAAGTGAAGCCCATCCCAGCTAATGTGCTGGCTGGAGTCCTTGCAGGTAGAGGTGCCAATAGATCCACAAAGGGAATGCAGGTCAAAGTGGAATGGTCCTTTCCCAGATCCACAACATGCCTTGAAGGGTTCTTGAAATTGGTACTTTTGAAGGTTTGTCAGTATTGTTTGGTATGCACGATAGTAATCAACATATATGATCATACAATCTTTGTATGTATTCCGGATTTCTTCCAATTTCTTCTGGAGGAGTTCGTTGTGAGCCATTATAACTGAGTTAGCACTTTTTGAACATCCATTTTGATCACGATCAGTCAGGGGACAAAATGTCAAATGCAACGGAAAGCATCCTGACGGTGGTAGCCCATGAACCACGACATACTTTGCACCCTTGTCCAACATCGCCTGTCAAAAGAAAACAGGCTTAGTATGAAATATAATCCTCTTCATTTCACTTGAAATAGAGAGTCTATTTTACAGTTTTTGAGTCTCGAAAAATCACTTTTTAGACTATCATATGACAAATAAGACTCCATGTAATATTACGCTTGTTCGAATAATGGTTAAATGATTACAGTTATCGTAATTTTATTAGTTTAAGCTTTTGACATAAATGGTAGTATATCACAGCTTACCTTCAGAAGGTCGTAGACATGACCAACAGCTTGCTCTGTGACTTGCTTAGTAGCAGCAGAGGAGCCAGAAAGACGAGAATAGTCATCGCCACCTATCTCACCTATCCAAAACAGTACATTTTCCAGCTCTGCTTTGCATGCAGCCTCATCTTTCCCCATGCATTCCTTTTCCGCAACAAACTTATGGAACCAATCAATTTGAGTCTGGAAACTCTCAGGATTTGATTTCCACATTAGTGAGCCAGGGCTACCAATGTTGAAACGAGAGAAGAAGTCAGATGAAAGAGCTGTTGATCCTGCTATTGCAAAGTTTGCACCATTTGAGAAGTTTGAGGAAGAGTCTTTGTAAGGTGACAAGGGTGGCATAGAGAGAGCATCACATAGATAATCAATGACCAAGCGACCATTACATTGTCTATGACCAGGTAACTTTTTTGTTGAGCCAAATGGGTTCATTGAGAATATTTTACCAATGAAGGATTGGAAACCACCCATTAAGTAAGCATTTCCGGTGTCCGTGTACGAGCCTCCGAAAGCATAAACCTTGGAGAAGCAACCTTTGTAATCAACTTGTGAAACTGGTGCAGGTCCTGGAGCAGGTGCCATGGACTTGCGGCTCTTATTATGAGCAGATGAAGGAGACAAGGATAACAAGATGATGAGGCATGCAATTTGAAGAAAAAACAAGTAATTGGAATTCGCCATTTTGTTTGTTTTCACTGATTAAATGGTGGAGCAAATGAGGCTTATTTATACTTGTGTTGTGCCTATTTCTTGTTGCTGCATGGATTGAATTGCTTGGTTAGGCATTGTATGAACCTCCTTTGCTTTAGGAGAGCATAGGTGCTCCATTGTTTTAGCATTTCCTTGGTCATTATCAAATGTCCACAACCTGCGGTTTTGACGTAAATTGACTCTGTATGAGCCTAACAATGCCTCAAAAAACAAAATCAAAATGGCTATAACCAATTTCTCTTTCTCATGTTGCTCCTCAAGCAGTGACTATAACCAAAACTTTTTTGGGTTGATATAATATGAGATAAATTTTACTTTCTTCTTTCTTTTTTTTCACACTTAATCGTCTGCCACCTTAAAATACCCGAATAATTAAAAAAAAAAATTGCCCCATGATGCTAATTCAAAGTTTGCAAAATATATGTGCTATCATTCTTCGTTTTGATTTCAGGTAAAATGACAATCATCATCGCACTAATTTGATAAATGGCTAAATGCCCTAGTAAAGTTATATCAATTTGCATAGAAATGATGTAAAGATTTTTACCAAGAACAGTTTTTAAAATTTTATATGCTGTGCAATTATCACCCCCACAATGTTCTAGTTTTGTCCAATTTTTAAAAGCCGACTTATTTATTTGAAGTTACTTTTGTATCTTCCCTTTAAACTAATAAGTGTAGCTAAACACACACTAAATTAACACGAGGTTGGGCAATCAATTAAAGTTTGAAAATTCCTTTAATTAAATTTGTTACATCTATTACTAACCATAGTTATTAGAACCATACTGAATATTGACCCGGCAAGAGAGTGCTATGGGGGTTCATTGGTTCAACTGTTGGGTTATTGGTTAAACCATTGGATTAATAATTAATTTATTTTTAATATATACAAATTAAAAAATACATAAAATACAAAAAACTATAATAAAAAAAATTGAGTCAATATTCCATTTAAACATAAATATATGGTATACCAAAGATTGAAAGTTATTTTTTTAAAATATAGATAAATGACTAAATATGATACTTGAATTGATCTTTTGACTACTTATTTCAAGTTCAAAAGTAAAAGACTTAAAAGCACATAAATAAATGTACAAAATTAAAGGAAAGTATAGTTCTTTGATCAAAATAACTTAACAATAAAAACCAAACAATTCAAATAAAACCGTTTGGTGCGGTATTTTTCTACAAAACCGCCGGTTTTTCTTGGTTTAATCGGTTTTTTTGCAAATCAGGTATGTCTTTAATATTGAATCAAAATTTTGCACGATTCACCAATTCGGTACGGTTTTTATAATTATGTTACTAACAACACAAATTTTGGTTTAAGCTTTATGAATAAACATATCAAAGTTACTCTTAATATATTCAATTCTATTCTAAACCTTAATTATCTCCAATTTGGTCTAAAAAAATCAACCTATTCAATTCTAAACCTTTTTTGGTTTGATTAATATACTTAACCTAACATAATTGAAAGAGAGAAAAAGACAGCCAAACATGCAAACGAGAAGTCATTGTTTCTTCGCCACAACGATACTCAGTTTTGAACACATTTGGACGAAATAGAACAACACGTATGATTCATGATCATGCAATGGCACCGTATTTCTGCCGTTTATTTGTCTGGTACACTAGTCGTGTTACTCTTTTACTCTTACACAGCTCTGTGAAAACAAACTCTTTTACTCTTACACAGCTCTGTGAAAACAAACTCTTTTACTCTTACACAGCTCTGTGAAAACAAACAACGCTCATACTAACTAACAACTAACGCCAACAAACCCAAATAAATAAATAAATAAAACAACACATAAGTAACGCTTTGGAAATTTTTTTTTACTCCGTCAAATTTCACATTCAATAATAGTCAACCCCCTCTCAAAGTCGTCCGATTCAAATTGAAGCCGATTTTCAACGCTCCGATCTCCGTAGTTGTATAGAACATACGGCGCCGTTCCATTCACAGGTCAAATCCATTATTATTCATTTCTAGGGTTTCGTTTTTCGTTTCTGGATTCATAGCTCTCAGATCGAATTCACGGATTTTGATTATGAGCAATTGAAATGTCTGAGAAGAACTTTCTAGACCTGAATTCGGATCGTACTGAATCACTGGATTCGGAGCACAATCATGCTTTCCGAGAACCTGAAGAATCGAACGGGTATGACCATGACCATGACCATTTCGAAGTTCCGGTCGAGCTCGGCGATTCAAACCAGGTAATGAATTAGGGGAAATGAAAGTTTCAATTTGATATATATATGTTAGAATTTGTGCTTATTAGTGAAAAGTGAAAACAATTGCAGGAACCGGTACACGATAACGGTGTTTCGGAGGTGTTAGGAGATGGAGGTGACTCTGAAGAGACGACTGAGGAAGCGGGGAGAGACGATATGTTCGTTGACTGCCCGGACGAGTTAGTATCGAGTGCCGAAAAGGAAGCAGTTGTAGCAGTTATAGCGACGGAGGAATCGGGTGGTGGATTTCAAGAAACCGAGAATGTGGCGCGGGATGGTTATGTGATGGATGCGCCGGAACGCCTAAGCGTGTCACGGGAATACAAGGTCGAAAATATTGTCTAGTTTGGTAGATATTAATTGTTCTTTGTGATGATCAATTTGGTATTGGTATTTGTATTGATTGTGTTTTTTTAGTGCAGGAAGAGAGGGAGGCATTTGCTAGGGAAGTTGCTGAGCTTCGTCATGGTCTTAAAGCTCTGATTTTTAATCAGCAGCCGTTGCTTGGTGAGAATGGGAGTGAAGAAAATGATACCCCTTTGCTTGAAATGATAAAGGAATGTTCACAGCTTGTTAAAACAGCTTCGGAGGAACGATTGTGGGCCGAGGCGACAATTAGAGAAATTCGTGGTGTTGTTTTTACGAAGGAACGAGAGATTGAAGATCTCAATGCAAGGGCTACTGAGTATTTGAATTCGGTTCAGAATTCGTTGGAAAAGGATCGGTATGTAGAGTATGTAGCTAACGGGATGTTAGCTTCTCTAGCGTCAGTAGGTTATCAAGAAGAACCATTGGAGGATTCTATTAGTGGGAAAGTAATTCAGGTTGAGAGAGGAACCTCTTTGTTGATTGAGAAATATAATCAGATTCTTTCTGAAATTGATCAACTTAAGAATTGTTTGTTTGAGACTGGGATTGATATTAGGGTGCAAGAGGATCACGGGACTATTTGTGTTGCTGCGCGTGATGAGTTACTTGAGCTGAAAAGAAAAGAAGTAGACTTGGTTGAAAAAGTAAGACATCTAGAGGATGGAAATAGGAAATTGATGGAACAACTTGATAGAGATAAGGAAATGGTTGAGAAAGTGAATGCGGAACTTGCAAACACAAAGTTGGAACTTGAGCACGAGAAGGCTAGGTGTGCTAATACCAAAGAGAAGCTTACTATGGCTGTGACAAAGGGAAAGGCATTGGTACAACAGAGGGACTCATTGAAACATGCTGTGGCCGATAAGATAAGTGAGCTTGAGAAATGTTTGATTGAATTGCAAGAGAAGTCAAGCGCCTTGGAGGCTGCTGAACTAAGTAAGGGGGAGTTGGTCAAAAGTGAAAATTTGATCGCGTCTCTGCAGGAGACGCTATTGCAAAGGAATTCCATTCTCGAAAAAATTGAAGAAATCATGTTTGAGGCTGGTGTACCTGAGGAACTTCATTCGATGGATATTATAGAGAGATTTAGATGGCTTGTGGATGAGAGAAATGTACTGAAGGATGTTTCACTGGAATCTCAAAAATTGAAAGATGCTTTTTCCTCATTTGATCTACCGGAAACAGTTTCATCATCTGACTTGGAAGCTCGAGTGGGTTGGCTGAGGGAGTCATTTTACGGTGCCAAGGATGAAGTAAATAGTTTGCAGGATGAAATTGCTAAAACAAGGGAAGCTGCCCATAATGAGATTGACCGCTTAAGTGCTTCACTTTCAACAGTATTACAGGAAAAGGATTATCTCCAAACAGAGTTGGCTGATCTGATGAGCAAATACGAAGAGATTGTTGAAAAACAGCATCAAGTTTCACTGGAGAAGGACCTCTTAAGTGCTTCACTTTCAGCAGAACTACAGGAAAAGGATTATTTTCGGACAGAGTTGGCTGACCTAATGGGAAAATACAAAGAGATTGTTGAAAAAGAGCATCAAGTTTCACTAGAGAAGGATCAGATAATGAAAATGTTGCTTGAGGTTTCTGGAACTGAAATGGAAAATGAAGAAGGGGTCTATCAGACTTCCTCTGACAATTCCGTTCTCATTCGCAGATGCTTTGAGAAGATAAAAGAACAGAGCAGTGCCTCTTCAGATTCTTCCAATGTTAATACAGATTTGTTTGAAAGAGTTCAAAGCCTCTTGTATGTAAGGGATCAAGAATTGATGCTGTCTGAGAAATTACTCGAAGAAGAGATGATGGTGAGATCAGAGGTGGAAAAACTGTCAAATGAGTTAAAGTTGGTATCTGAAGAACTTGTAGCACTGAAAGAGGAAAAGGGCTCTCTACAGAAGGATTTTGAAAGATCAGAAGAGAAGTCTGCTTTGCTGAGGGAGAAGTTATCCATGGCAGTTAAGAAAGGCAAGGGATTGGTTCAAGATCGGGAGAACTTGAAAAATCTTCTGGAAGAAAAGAACTCAGAAATTAGAGAAGTTGAGGCTCGAGTTACAACAGCAAGAATCTGCAGTTGCTGACTGCAGAGACCAGATCAATAAATTGTCCACTGATGTAGAGCACATCCCAAAGTTGGAGGGTGATCTTGTTGCTATGAAAAATCTTCTGGGTGAAAAGAACTCAGAAATTGAGAAGTTGAGGCTCGAGTTACAGCAGCAAGAATCTGCAGTTGCTGACTGTAGAGACCAGATCAATACGTTGTCCACTGATGTAGAGCACATCCCAAAGTTGGAGGCTGATCTTGTTGCTATGAAAGATCAGCGAGATCAACTTGAGCAATTCTTGTTGGAGAGCAATAAAATTTTACAGAAAGTGGTTGAATCCATTGATGGCATTGTTCTTCCTGTTGATGCAGTTTTTGAAGACCCCGTAGGAAAGGTGAATTGGCTTTCTGGGTACATTAATGAATGTCTAGACGCTAAGACGCATGCAGAGCAGGAGTTGGGGGAGGTGAAAGAGGATGCCAGTACTCTGGCTAGTAAGTTAGCAGAAGCCCAAGCAACTGTGAAATCACTGGAAGATGCATTGTCAGTTGCAGAGAACGATATTTTTCAACTTTCTGAAGAAAAGAGGGAAATCGAAGTTGGTAAGACAAATATTGAACAGGAGTTACAGAAAGCAATAGAAGAAGCTTGTTCCCAGACTAGCAAGTTTGTCGAGGCTTGTGCAACTAGGAAGTCACTTGAAGAGTCATTATCACTGGCAGAAAATAATGTTTCTGTGCTGTTCAGAGAGAAAGAAGAGGCTCAAGTAAGTAGGGCTGCTGCAGTGACAGATTTAGAGAAAGTGAAAGAGGAAGTTTGCTATTCAGACCAGCAAACTAACAGAGGCCTACAAAACTATAAAGTCACTTGAAGATTCACTGTCTCAGGTAGAGACCAATGTTTCTTTGCTGACGGAGCAAAATAATGATTCACTAGTTGGTAGAAGTAATTTAGAGAGTGAGCTAAAGATGCTGCAAGAGGAAGC
Organism: Fagus sylvatica; assembly: GCA_907173295.1. Taxonomy (NCBI): domain Eukaryota; kingdom Viridiplantae; phylum Streptophyta; class Magnoliopsida; order Fagales; family Fagaceae; genus Fagus; species Fagus sylvatica. Next base: position 21,647,785 of record OU015772.1, read on the forward strand.
TGGGTCCCAGGCTAACAAGCTGGCAGATGCTTATGCAACAATAAAATCATTGGAAGATGCATTGTTGAGGGCAGAGAATGATATTTCTGTACTTCAAGGTGAAAAGAAAAATGTTGAAGAGGAACTATTGTCACAAAATTCCAAGTTAAACGCATGCATGGAAGAGTTGGCTGGAACCAGTGGCAGTTTTGAAAGCAGATCTTTAGAGCTTGCTGGACACCTTAATGATCTTCAAGTTATTATGAAAGATGAGGCTCTGTTATCCACAGTGAAAGAATGCTTTGAGAGGAAATTTGAGGGCTTGAGAAAAATGGATCTCATTCTTAAAAACATAAGGAACCGTTTTGTTGACGTGGATTTAAAAGACCTGCAAAGTCACCATGCCATGGAGGTAATATATATGTGCATGTGTGTCTGTGTGTATACATAAAAAAATTTTCTTGTTGAATGAACACTTTTTTGGGGTTTGTGCATGGTATTTTGGGAGATCTCAACGTGTATGCATTTTGATTTTTCCTTTTTGTACATGGATTTTTCCTTTTTGTACATGGATTCTGTGATCAATAATCACCTTCATTTATAATCATTTTGAGTGCATCAGCTTCGACATGCCAATCAGTCTGGGTCTCAAGTTGGAATCATTTGCTTTGACAAGTCATTTTCGTTTATAATTAGGATTGTCAAAGGAAAAGAATATACCAATGACTTATCAAAAAAAAAAAAGAGAATATACCAATGATCCAGAATTGCACAAGTAGATCACTTGTGTGCTTTTGAAAACAGATGACAGTTTCCGAGTTTTTGGTTCTTTATCAGTTGTTGACCTCTCTTGCTTGCCAACTTGCTTTGTTTTTCTATGTTAGAATGCAAAATGAATCTACAGCTTTTCTCTTCCTCCTAGATAATCTTTTCCATCTTTTCTCTGATTAGCTTGTTTTATTTATTCTAGGATGATTCGAATGTTATGAAACCTTTCTCAGATAGCCTCCACAATATTGTTGATGTTGAAATGGAAAACAGCTGGGTGACTGCTGCAGATGGTGACGGTATTTCTTCACATTTTAGAAAGACTGTGGAAGGGTTCCAGTTGAGAAACAAACATATTGCAGCTAAGTTCGAAGGTTTTTCATCTTTTTTGGATGAGTTTATCACAGCTTTGTTGAGAAAATTACAGGAAACACAGGACGGTGTAGTATTTGTACTTGAGCACATTGATACTTTGAAACAAAAATCAAAGAATCTGGAAATGTTTCAACAGGAACATGAGACCACTATAGCCATGTTAGAGAATGATGTTACGACTTTGTTGTCTGCTTGTACCGATGCCACGAGAGAACTGCAGTTTGAAGTGAAGAACAATCTATTGGAACTCAGCGGTGTTCCTGAGCTTGAGAAGTTGAACCATACTTTGTTCCTGGAAATGACGGAGAGAGATGGAGATGCCACACTGGAGCAGCAACAAAGGTTTGATGGCAGTAAACATGTCAAAGCTGCAGATGCGTTGTTAATTGCAACTAGAAAAGTTCAAGCTCTGGTTAAACAGTTTGAGAGCACAAGTAATGTGGCTGCTGCTACAGTTGAAGAATTGCAGAATAAATTGAAAGAAAGCAGAACAAGTCTTGAAAAAGCTATAGAAGAAAGGGATTTAAACCGAGATGTGATTTCCAAGTTAAAGAGTGAGGTAGAAGAATTACAAAGTTCATGCAGTGAGCTGAGGCTTAAACTAGAGGAGGAATATCAAATCAAAGACGACAAGTTAAAGGAAAGAGAGGCAGAAGTTTCCTCATTGTACAACACTTTGTTAATGAAAGAACAAGGTAAACATCTTTGATAAGATCTTGCTGCACAAATCTATTTTGGTTGTTAATATTTGCTGTCAGTTTTCTTCTGACTTCTTTGTTCATATTTGTTTTTGTTGTTTCAGAGGCAGGAGATTCCCTTCTGTCAGCATCCCAAGTGAAAACACTCGTTGAAAAAGTTGGAGGGATTGAAGTCCCTATGGCAGAGTCTGAAGTTGGAGTCCAGGCCCCCCATAATTCTGCTCATGTAAAGAAGCTCTTTTACATTATTGATACTGTTACTGAGTTGCAACATCAAGTAAAATTATTATCTCATGACAAAGAAGAGCTACAGTCAACCCTTACAACACAGATTCTAGAAATTGAGCATCTGAAGGAGGAAGTTGAGAGACACATCAAAGACAGACAAGATTCTGAAAAAATGATGGGTGAACTCTCGGAGCTCACTTTTGGTTTGGAGAAAATTATAGGTATTTTAGGAGGCAGTGATTTGGTTGACCAAAAATCTGCTGGTGTCAAGAGACTTCTGTCAGTATTAGAAAAGCAGGTTATGACCGTGCATTTGGAATTGGAAAAATCAAAATCAAAAGCTCAGGAGATTGACACAAAGTTGCTTGCGAGCCAAAAGGTTGTGGATGAATTGTCAATCAAAGTTAAAGTGCTTGAAGATTCACGTCAAGATAGGAGTGCTCAGCCAGAGATTGTTCAGGAAAGGAGCATCTTTGAAGCACCCTCAGTGCCTACGGGGTCCGAGATATCTGAAATTGAGGATGTGGTAATCATTGAATTATATGATTTTCCAATATAATTTTCTTCATGCATGCTATTTTTGTCTTTCTTAACAAAGTTTGCACAGATAAAAATTAAGCATACTGTGTCAGTTTTTGGATCTTAAATGACCGTAAATCTCGTAGATGTTCCTGCTTGACAAATTAGATTAATCTATATATTCGTATTGCCTATAAGTGTTATTTTTTGGTGATCAATGCCACCACCCTAATCGTTAAAACTTTCCATCTGAAAAGTTAAAGCTTTCTTCTCAATGTTGGTAAAAGCTTCAAGCGCATTTAAGCACATAGGCCTCTTGGAAATTAAAAGGCGCGCCTAGGCATACTTTGTGCTTCTTAGAAAAGCACTAGAAAAGCGTGCATGAGGAATGTTTCATTTAAACAAGCTTTGCTTTGGCCAAGTGTTTAAACCTGGGCTTTGAGCTTTAGGCACGCTTATAACAAAATTGTTTCTTCTTATTCTTCTTTTCTCTCCCCTAATTAATTTCAATTCTGAAGTCAGATATTAAAAAAATATGATGTGATTTGGGCAAAGGAGTAATGATGTTAAACCATTTATATAGATTTGCTTAAATCATCACTGTGCATTATCACCTTATGCTTGTTGTTGCGTGACTCAAAATTTCCTTTGCAAATTATTAAGAAGATGCATGTATAAATCCTTGTTTTCCTTATGCAGGGCTCAGTTGGGCAGAGTACAATGTCTTCTGTCCCCGCAGCCACCCATGTGCGAACTCTGCGGAAGGGTTCAACTGACCAACTTGCAATCAATATTGATGTGGAATCTGAACGTTTGATCAACAATGAGGGAATTGATGAGGACAAAGGTTTGCATTCTATCCTTATCCAAATAGTAACTTTAGAAAGCTCAGATAACTGATGTCATTTTTTTCCCCTCTTTTCCAGGTCATGTATTCAAGTCTCTGAACGCATCAGGTCTCATTCCCAAACAAGGAAAGTTGATCGCAGATCGAATTGATGGAATCTGGTAACATCTTATATCTGCTTAAGTTTATTATCAAGCAGGAGCCGGGGCCGGGGGGCTTCTGTGTTCTTAATGAGGATCTATTAGTTACATCTCTGGGAACATAGGACGATATACCCATAAGATGTGCTAAACTAGTAGGTCTAAAACAGTAGAAGTTTTATTTTATTCGTTAGCCCTTGCAACCAATGCCTCTCCATTGCTCTTTTAGTGGTCATCTTATATTTTCATCACTGTATTGGAATTTGGAACCTTAATCTGATCTGGGGTGAATTAAGTTGTAACTGAGTTGGAATAAGGTATATAAGTATGAACTTGATCCCAAGTTTCTTTTTAATCTGTACATGCAGGGTATCTGGTGGTCGAGTTTTGATGAGTCGTCCCGGAGCAAGGCTAGGCCTTATTGCCTATTGGCTCTTCATGCATATATGGCTGTTGGGAATGATTTTGTGACGAAGTCTCTGATGATCTATCCTCTGGATCATACCACAACGTTTTTCTGAGTCTGCAAGTTGTATCATATTCATAGATATATATCATTGCCATTTTTTCCCATTCTTTTATCCTCACCGTGGTTAACATGTTTATATACATATCACCATATTGATTCTCTGAAATCATATTTTAGGGGTTCAGGGAAGCCAAGCCTCTCTACTTTTAGAGAGATGTATCACATTAGTTACTTAAAAATTCTTTTGTCCTGTTGGAATATTGGGGTATAGTTTAAAGCATGGTAGATAAACATGAAATGTAATTGGTGACACACCTTTTGTTCTTTATCTCTTTCCAACGTTTTAACTATGTTTCGTGTATGAATCATTGAAGTCATGTTAGATTTGTGGAGTATTGAGTTATGTTGAGTTGAGTTGTAATACCATATATGTATGAAGTGGCCCTTATGATGGATTAGATATTCGCTCTGGGGAACTGTTGCATGATGTCATGGTTACTTGGTTAGCGTATGCAGCTTGATTATGCGAGACTCAATGTTTCTGAGACTTGAGGCATAATTTCAGACTCCATGCTCTTCATTACTTCCCAAAAAGAATGCTGTTCATTGAAGTCGGAAATTATTTATGAAATCTTTTAATTATTTACAACTTTTATTGTTCAGCGAATTAAAATTCATAAATATCCAATGTTATTCCAAATTTCCAACAATCCCTAGAGTGTGACACTTTCCCGTTTTGAACTAATTTCTGAATGCAGATGTTATCTTGTAATTACGTGGCTAATTCTAGAGTTGTAAAAAATAGAAAATTAAAAATAAAAACTAAAAACTATACAAATTAATATTTATATTATAGCTATAGGAGTTAATTTCTTCTCCATATAAGTCTAATGTACTCATCTTTTTCTTTATTTACTAAAAAAAAAAATAATTAATTATTTCCCTCCTGTTCAAAATGATGGGTTAGGATGCTTAGGAAGTGGTCGAAGATTATTCGACTGTAACTATTTGATTTGTCAAAAAAAAAAAAGTTGCCCAGTATTTGAAATTTCCGAAACTATACCTGGCCCACGTGGCAAAAGTTGAAAATTTTAGAGAGAATAATGAATAACGAAAAAAAAAAATAAAAACAAACGGTTGGGAAAAGCTGAAAGAGGCTGATTTTTCATTTTTGCAATCCTAGCGCTTGAACAGTTGAACTCTGTTGTTCTGACTTCTCAATTCTCATCACTCAGAGACTCTGAACATCTTTCTTCTTCCACCACCAAAAGCTGCAACGTTTCAAGCAAAACTGAAATAAGGTTCGTTTTCTCTGAATTCCACTTGCTTTGCTAACAATACTCTTTTATGTTGTTTATAATTGAAGTAATTGTTGGAATTAACAGACATCCAAGTGCACCCGTTTGGATTTGGAAGCTGTTATCTATGATGGGTTTGCTCACTATAAACTGTTGGTGGACCAGAACAAACAATATCTCTACAACCCTCTTATCTTGCATAACTTCTACCTTCATGGGTTCGTTTCTTCAAACCTCTTCAATATATATATCTCTCTTTATCTTTTCACCCACTATCATTATATTGCACACACATATATATGACATTGACATATTCCTAGCTTTGAAGCTCTATTTTTAGTCTTGCAATATTTCATTTTCATTGACAATGTACTTTTTATTTTATGATTGTCCAAATGTGATTACATGTGGTTAGGCAGGAAGTTCATTCACCTCTATGATGCTGAAAAGGTTGTACCTGCTAAGTTGTACAGTGTGAGATTCTCAATTTTCTGTAATTTGATTTTAAATTGGAGAAAAATTCTAGACTTGTTATTTTCTTTTATCTAACACTAATATACTCTCTCTCTCTCTCTCTCTCTTTATTTTTTTTGCAGGGTTTTAGATTTAATACAAGGGCTTTTGCAAGCCGGAAATCAGTGAAGAAATTGAGAAGAGATGGACAACCACCCAAAAGTGTAGCAGATAGTCCTCCCATAAAAGATGATTATGTTCAAGATGAAAACATGGCATACTCTTTTGAAAATTCAGTTGATCAGAATACTACAATAATCCCTTCCAGGAGTACCGTGCTTCAGGCATGTACTGTCACTTCTGGATTAATAGCGGCTTTGGGTATAATAATTCGACAGGTAGGCCTACTTTCATGCATCACTACCTTGGCATTCTACTCTATTTTTGTCTTAGAGTAACTTTTCTTGAATTTTAAGAGGTTACCTAGTCATACTCACATCACTTACCATCCATTCTAGTTTCTCGTTATGTTATTTGAATTAAATGTATTCACTTCCTCCTTTTTTACCTTGTGGATTCTTCCTTTTTTCTTTAGATTGAATCAGTACTTAAATATGAAATTAAAATTTTGAAACAACTTTGGAAGTTGAAGCTGGATAGCATTTTAATTTTATGATGATCTTAATGTGCTACAGCTAGTTCCCCTCTTTTCAACCTCTTGTTTGTGACAGACAATGCATCCTTGTATCCAGTTATATTGTGCGAGCAATCAGGGTCTATATGACTTTGTTTCATTGACTATCAACATTTTATGTTCACTCCAGACACCAAACATCAGTCATAAAACTTGGTTACTAAAGGCTAATCTCTTGGTTTTAGGCAGGACATGACAGTTTGGAGTAAAAGAGTATTCTCAATTTCAATATAATCAAAATAAATAAATTATGGGCAAAATTAAGCTTGGTCAATCATCTGCATCTTAAATGTTCTTCCCTAATTGCAACTTGCAGGTATCCCATGTTGCATCAGTGGAAGGATTGCCGATCCTTGACTGCTCGACAGAAGTATCATGTATAAATTTTGTGCTCACTTCTTGTTGAAAATTTTTCATTACAAATTTTGCTATTGTTCTCCCTTATTAGATGCAACATCCTGCTTCTTTCTGCAGAATGCATAGAGACATTTACTTTGTAAAACTGAGCAGACAGGATAGTGATAGTCATCTGATATATAGAGTTTTCCTAAAACATTATTAACATTTGTGAGATAGTAAATGTCATTGTTCAGAAAGAAATTTGTATGTTAGGGTGACTAATAAATTATGAAAAAATTGTTATGGATGTGTGCTACTTAAACGACATGGGCTAGGAGGCACAAAGATAGTTCTTTGCCCATATGTTAACATTAGAAAAGGATCAGGAAGGCAGCTCATTGCATTAATTTAACTTACCGATAAATTTTTCTGTTTGTATAAGTGTTGGTCTTCACTGCACCTGACTAAGCCTGACTTCTGGCTTCCTCATTTTAAAATGAATTAATGCCACCTATGACAAGAACATGAGCGACCCCCAGGACCTGGCTTATGCAAGAATAAGGTGGGGGTGGAAATGGGGCAGGTTTAGTTACCAATTTTGCTTTGCAAAACATGAATGAACAAGTTGGTAAAATGAAAATAATAAATGAATAAGCTAAAAACAGCAAAATGACAAAGGATGTCTATTGCTGACCAATAGTCGGTTTAATTTTAAATGCAGTGCAGTTAAAATTGCCCATGGAAGCCACTTCTTTTCCAAATTTAATTCTGTTCATACTCATCCATCATCCTTTCCAATGAGACAATGGACTAGCTGACACCAAATGCAAATCAAGTTATTGGCTTCATTTTTCTAGAATTTGAAAGCTCAACTGTGCTTTATCATGGATATGAAAGATAATTTTGGGATTTGATTTTCAAAAGAGATTTTACTAGATAATCAAAAAAATGTGCTCATTTTTTAAATCTTCTAAAAGGATTAGTTACTGTTGATAGATAGAGTACCAGATGCTTTATCGAAAAATTTTTCCTGATAATTAAATGATGTAGAGAATGTCATTCTGATGTAGAATAACCTTTCTGACAGATTTTATTTTTATACGCCCTTTCGCCTCTTATATATGTTGTAGAGTGGAATTAGGCATTTCATTACTTTAAAGAGTGTCATGTTTCCCGTGTACAGTTGGTTTTGAGATGTGGCATCTTGAGTTGATTACAGGATTAGTTGTACTGATATCATCATGCCGATATCTACTACTGAAGACATGGCCAGACTTTGCTGAGTCTAGTGAAGCAGCCAATCAGCAGGTAGCTGTATTGATTTTCCTAACTGTGTCTCCAGAGGGACTTGTACATGCTTCACTTTTTTTTTGTAATGAATTATCATCTCTAAAACTGTCAGCATAGCTAGAATTATATATTGGATTTTTTGCTTTGATGAATTCCAACAACATCCTATTTTTGATGCAGGTCCTTGCTTCACTTCAGCTTTTGGATTACATAATTGTTGCATTTCTGCCTGGTATTAGCGAGGTAATAAGCAAAAATATTTCCATCATTTTGTGTGTATGAGTTTCTTTTTTTAATTATGGTTCTATTAAGACTGTATATTTACATGTGTCGGTTTACTAGGAACTGCTATTTCGTGGTGCACTGCTACCACTTTTTGGATTCAATTGGAAGAGTGTCTTGCTGGTTGCCGCTGTTTTTGGTTTTCTACACTTGGGCAATGGCCGAAAGTATTCCTTTGCAGTCTGGTACACATCTTCTTGACTTGATGGAGATTTCATTTTTCCAAATTAATTCATGAATCAATTGCATTGACTGTCTAGTAGGCATATATCCTCTTCATTAGCTCCTATTAGTATTTAGTATGCACTTTTTGTTGTATCTCGTAGTTTCCATTTTCTAATAGCTCTCTATCTGTCAAAGCAAATGTGACAGCTTCACAGGTCCATTTAAGGTGAAAATAAAGCATTAAGTCTTCATCCATCATGTTATAAGTGAACAACTTTAACAGCCTTTAAACTTCAAGCCATGAATTTCAAAAACACTCCATTAGCGTAGTGCATATATAGTAAAAAGAAATCATTTTAATAATAGAAACTCAAAGAAGTTCTGGATTGTTTTAGAAATCATTTTAATAATAGAAACTCAAAGAAGTTCTGGATTGTTTTGTTTGATGTTCTCTTGAATAATCTTCAAGCTGTTCAAGAACCTTTGGCTCCAACTACTCAGGATTTTAATTGTTTGACATATTTCAGGGCAACTTTTGTTGGGCTTGTGTATGGTTATGCCACAATTGTGTCTTCTAGTGTCATTGTGCCAATGGCGTCTCACGCCGTAAACAATCTGGTTGGAGGGATTTTGTGGCGATACACCTCAAATTCATCAAAGAAGTTATAAGACAATTACAATCTGCCTCTTTGATTTTTTGATGGAATGTGCCTCATATTTAGTTAAATGTATGTAATTTAATTTGTTTTCAAAACTGGTCAATGTTGCATCTTTGCCTAGTTTGGTGTAAATATGTGGTATAATTGAATTTGTCACTTACTTGTCCTCTATTTGTAAATTCTTGTACAAACCATCTTAGTCTAATAGGCATGTGGTCATATGCCACAATATTAAGGCTTCTATTAAAGCACTCGCCCTATCAAGTTAGAACGTTTTTTCGTTCATGTCCTCCAAATTAGAACTGAGATATAGTTCTAACTTCTAAGGACCATTCAATTTATGTGGTGGTGGAATTCATTCTCCTCCTACCATTTTCACTCAAGTGAAAATTTGATTGAGTAAAAATGGTTAAGTTTACTTAGCCGGGAACAGCTTTAGTTTGATTCAAGATATGCAAAAACATTCGGGTTAATTATACTTTACCACCCTGAACTATCACCCATTTTTCACTTCACCCCCTAAACTTTAAAAAGTAACAATTGACCCCCTAAACTATTAAAATTGCATGGCCGTTACCACCCGATGCCAAAATCCAGTTAAAATGGACGGAATGGAGCCACACGTGACACGCACGTGCTCTCAGGCCCACCAGATTAACTTTACCAACTTATTTTTTTTCAAATCCCCGAATTACCCCTTACCCCCTTAACTAATCTGAGATAAAAAACAAATGAACAGCCGTATAACAAATTGGCCCCCAAAACCAAAACCCTCGATCAATAACCCCCCAAAACCGGCGTTGACCCACGGAGAATACCCCGATCTCACCAGCGCTGACCCAACCATTCAATCCCCGGCGTTGAAGCTCCGATCTCCATAGCCAACGTTGGTCCAGCTGAAGCTCCGATCTCCATAGCCAAAACACCTTCAACCTCGATCAATAACCCCCAAAACCGAAACTTGACCCACGGAGAATACCCAGATCACACCGGCGCTGACCCAACCATTTATGCGATTCATATGTTGATTATGTTCACTGCATTGCTTTGGATTAATCCGTTTACTGAAATTCTTGTAAGCAAGAACAATGATGGTGGTAAAGGAGTGCGTTTGGTTAGTGAAATTGATCGGCCACATTATTTAAAATATGTCAAATTATCTTTTCGTGAATCATATAGACAAATAACTAACAAAATTGTATAGAAAGATCAATAGAGTTTTTTTGGGGTTATTGATCGAGGGTTTGGTTTTGGGGCAAATTTGTTACACGGCTGTTCCTTTGTTTTTTATCTCAGATTAGTTGAGGGGGTAAGGGGTAATTCGGGGATTTGAAAAAAAATAAGTTGGTAAAGTTCATGGTTTTAAAAACCGGACCGGGAAGAGAACCGAAAAAGGGAGTGGTTCCCGTACCAGTGGTCCGACCGGGGTCGGACCGGTGGTCGAACCGGTGACGTCATAAATAGCTTTTAAATTATATAAATAAATAAAATAATTAATTAAATACATAAAAAAAAATTATAACCAGTTTTCTTTTCACATTTTATATTTAGTAAAAATAAATAAATAAATAAGCATATTAACATACAAAATAATCATCCTTAAACCATACAAATAACAATCCTGCAATCAAATAAATTGCACAACATATACAGATATACAAACCAACTTACAAATCACACCAGCAGACCAACAACCCAGAATCACAACAAATACAGTTGAATTTCAATCCAGAAGCACAACAAATACAGATGAATAAAAATCAAAACTTCATACAATTCACACCAGCAGACCAACAACCCAGTAGACACCAAATCACAGAGAAAATATGGGGAAAAAGAAAAACAACCCAGTATACCAACAACCCAGTAAACCAAAATTTGACAGTGGGAGTGAGAGAGAGAGAGAGCTTGATGGGGGTGCCGTGGCCCTTGGCTGGGTCAGTGGGTGAGAGAGATCGAGGACGGCGGTGAGATCGCAAGCGTGAGGCGACGGCGAGATCGAGAGCAGCGGCGGGATCGTGAGCAAGAGGCTGAGGCGGCGGTGAGATCGCGAGCCACTAAGGTGAGACGGTGAGAGATCGAGACCGTGAGTCGCGGAGGTGAGATCGCGCCGGAAGTGAGATCGTGAGAGTGAGAGACCAAGATGCCGGAGGTGAGACTGTGAGAAGCCGGAGGTGAGAACGTGAGAGTGAGAGTGAGAGACCGAGAGGCAGAGTGAGAAAGGGAGAAGCGGCGTGACTCGTGAGGACTGAGGAGGGAAGGCTGAAACTGAAAAAAAAAAATGGGTTTTAGGTTAGGGAAAAATGAATAAAACGACGTAGTGTTGGAATAAGTGGAACCGGGCCAAAACCGGTTCAACCGCTCCGGTTCGCGGTTTTTATGGTCGAACCGGCGGTTTCCGGTTTTTGGCCTATTTTTTTAATTTTCCGGTTTTTTCAGAGAACCGGACCGGATTAGGCACCGGTCCCCGGTTGAACCGGCCGGTCCGGTCCGGTTTTTAAAACCATGGTAAAGTTAATCTGGTGGGCCCGAGAGCACGTGCGTGTCACGTGTGGCTCAATTCCGTCTATTTTAACTGAATTTTGGCATCATGGGGTAACGGCCGTGCAATTTTAATAGTTTAGGGGGTCAATTGTTACTTTTTAAAATTTAGGGGGTGAAGTGAAAAATGGGTGATAGTTCAGGGTGGTAAAGTATAATTAACCCAAAACATTCTAACTGAAATACCCAATGTAGCTTTTCTTTTTTAAAAAATAAAAATAATAAATAGAGAAAAGAAATCTCATCCTTCGTTTGGTAGGGCTTGGAAGCGAAATTAACCCCAACTTATTCTTTTAGGTACAATTTTTTAAAATCTTACTTGTTTTTAGGTGCTACTTAGTCAAATCCCAACTTAAATGTGTTTTTGGCTAAGCTGTTTTCTTAACTTATTTTGGTAGGTACAGTTTTTAAAAACATCACTATTTTCTATATACATATATTTTTTTAATGCAAAATAAGCTAAAGAAAATAAGTTGTACCAAACCAAGAATAAAGAATCCCAATTATGATTTTAACCAGCTTAGATAGGGTTGCAAATGAACCGAGTTGTTAATAAATTATTAACAACTCAGACTTGATTTAGGAAAAACGTTGTTTATGTCTGTTTATTTAGAAAATGAACTAAGTTTAAACTTAAAAAATTAGGCTCAACTATTAAACAAGTTGGGCTCAAACATAATAATGTATTTGTGAACAAGCTTGTAAGTATAAGACTTGATAATATATATTATTATATGTTTATATGTACGTACATGTATAAAAAAAATTATACTTTGATATTGGATTGTGTATGTCTCTAAATAAAGTTCATAAGTATCAAATTATATATATATATAAGTTATTAGTATCAATTATTATTTTAATATAATAAATAGTCAATTTCGTAGTATTAATTTTTTACAAGGTTAGTGAATCTAATTTTATAAGTTCATAAATGAAAATTATTCTATCTAATAGCATAAATTTATGAAGGGATAATAAATTTTATTATTAGTGTTTATTATATATGAACCATCATGAACTTTTAATACTCTGTTCGACTTGACTCGTTTATAGCTTAGCCTATTAAAATAAAATAAAAAAATGAAATAATTATAAGAATCCTATTTATGATTTACCAAAATCTTTCACAAATAACTTAACGTTTTAATTCCTTTGACTAAAATCGAATAACAACAAAAAGAAAATCCCAATCATATTTTTAAGAGACCCAAGAAATAATTTTTTTTAATGATATATATTTTTTTAGTAATATCACTTTTTATATGTACCCACCACTAACACTTTTTTTATTATGCACTAATCACAAGATATTACATTAGCAGATATGACATACAAAAAGTTGTAAACATTGTATGTTCCTAGAATTATTGAGATGTAAATTGTTACAAACTTGTCCTTGCCAGCTGCAAAATTGTCCTCGTTAGCTGTGGTTGATTGTTAGTAACTTTGTATAGCAAGTTAGCAAGATTTTCAATGAAAGAACCAAAAAAGGTTAGCAAGGTTTTAATAATGGACCTTAGGAGGCTTGAATATGGAAAGTTGGTGGTCTAAGCGTCTGGCATTGCCAATTCTGGTACGGAGTGTCTTAGGATTATTCTTTCTTCAGTAAAAATTGGAAACAGATTTTATTGTCCCGCGTTTGAAACGAGTCCAATCCGTATGGAAACCAAAAATGGTCTCCTCCTCCACATATATAACATTCACTTCCAGTTTACCATTTCATCAAAAAAAAAAAAACCGAAAACCTTCTTCACATTGTTACCATCATTTCTCGAAGCCCAAATCCCGGTTTCTTTTTTCTTATTTCATCCTAGTTTCCTTCTATTACTCAATCATAATGTCTTCGGTAAGAATAAAAACCTCGTATTGTCCTACACATTATTGGTTGTGTTTCATTTCCCATGTGATCAAAACTTTTTGCTTTTGTTGGTGGGGGTACTGGGGTTTGTCATTTGTGGGACATGAATCATGATAATAAATGTTTTATGTTGTTCTTGAAACAAATGTTTATATTAGAGACAATCCCATCTTGTAGTTTATTGTTTTGAGTTCATGTGCAAGATTAAGAAAAACAAATAGAAATAGTGCAGCATTATTTTTATGTGATATTATTTTACGTGTCAATGTGTCATGCACAAATAGCACAATGTTACATTTTAATTTTATAGGGAGTTTTTCATTCTATTGCTATGGATTTCTTCAAAGATTCTTTAGCACAATGTTACATTTTTTTTTTTTCATTTGATTTGTTTGCAGAACAATATGGGTCGGCCTCTTCCAAAATTCGGTGAATGGGATGTGACCAATCCTGCCTCAGCCGACGGATTTACTGTAATATTTGAAAAGGTTAGAGATGAGAAGAAGACAGGTGGGGGGACTGCTAGTAATAAACCAGTGGGACGACCTAATTATGACACACCTAAAGGCAGTACTAATAAATACAAGCATTCCTCCAAGTCCAAGGTATCAATTAATTTCTTATTCTGCATATTTGTGTCTTTGTTGGTTGTAATCTAGTTTTGTACTCCAATTTCTCTTTTAATACTGAATTTTTACCTACATCTTGGATACAGAGAAAGTGGTTCTGCTGTGGTTAGGCAGGAGACTTGGCTGGCTATGGTGGTTGGGTTCTTGTGCAATCTCTAAAGGCCACTTGATTTTTAGGGTGGGCAGAGAAGAGGGTTGTGGTTGTTATTTGTTGTTAGTTGTTACCCTTTGCTTCTAGTCTTTTTTTTCTTTTCTTTTTTCATAGAAATATCTGAGCTGATTCTCTAGAGAATCCCATGATAAGGTTTTTATGGATGAGAATTCCCATGATGAGGTTTTTATGCATTATTATAGTTTGTACTCTAGGAGAGTTTTGTATATGTAAGAGTTTCCTTTTCAAGTGTGAAATGCATTTTAATTTCTCATGTGAAGCGGCAATTATTTGTGCTCTTTAATTATGTTGTACATAAGTACATTGTACAAGTCACACGTGACAAGCAGCACTAATGTTCTTTATGATACTTAAATTCATGACTTGAGTAGGTGGAGAATTGAGAAGCCTTTGTTAAGTTTGGGAAAAAAAAGGGGATAGAATTGAACATTCTTTTATGTTTAATTGTCTGGTTTTTGGGTTCATGAACAATTTTGATTATTATATTTTTTCACCTTAGTACCAGATTGCACCACCTACTATTTTAGCTAGAGTGACACCTCTGTCCTCTCCCTTAGCGGACGGTTTGTGTTTTAATTCCTCTCTCTCTCTCTCTATATATATAATTTTAGCATAAATGTCTTCTTTGTCGAATTTCATCACTGTTGCTTAAAAAAAAAAAAACCATAATCCTTTTTATTTTACAGTTATGATTTTATTTCTCGAAACAAATTGTTACATCATGTAACAATAAATACACTTTTAAATTTATAACATGTAATATAAATCATGAAATGAATTTACTTCAAATGAGAGAAGATGGTTTTTTTTTACGAAAGACAAACTTGTTAGGTTAGCCTACTTTTGCTGTGTAGCCACTGTATTTGGAGCACATGTCTATTACCCTTCTTTTATCTCCCTATTTTGGGTGGAAGATGACAAGCAATTAAGCATGTTCCTTGGTTGGCTTCTTTGCAACTAAACTGAGTTTACATTATACAGTACTTAAACGTCATTGTCCATGCCCACCTCCACAACTGCCTTTCACCAACAATGTGAAAACTTATTGAGATGTTATGTTCTGTAATTTGAATAGTTTCACCTTTTCATCCTTTCTCCAATTCTAATTTCATCTCATAAATGGGAATATTACAAAATTTTAGTATATATATAGCTTGTTGTTATCACTCTATTTATGTACTATGGCTAAGTTGGTATATTTTCCTCGGAAAAAATAATAAGTATAAAAGTTAAATACAATTAATCACTCACACATAATACACGTTAATATCATGCTCGTTACATTTCTTTATAAATTATTGATAGTGTTATTAATAATTTCCACATCTTTCATGCATGCCTTTCATAAATCTCTCTTATCTAAATCATTAACAATATATTCAGTTATTAAATCTAAATACATATAGTAAAGAAAAGAAAAAGAGCAATTGTATGGTAAATTAGTTTTTGGGTTTTAGTTAACTCAAAAATTTAAAATTTAAAACCTCTCGTCGTTGGATAAAAACCTGAATTCAAATCTTTTCTACATAAAAAAATCAATTGATAGCCTGATTAATGATTAGAACAATTATCAAGAAAAAAAAAGAAAAAAGGTTTTGATGATATGGGCAATGGCACTTTCAAACTATCAAACTAGTCATAGAATTCTGCGTCGATGGGGCCATCATCATTCTCTAAGTAAGCCACGTCCACACTTTGGAGTTTGAAGCAATAATTTTTAAGTCCTTTAAAATGTTGTCAAATCCGACTAACTTCATATTTCCACAGTCAAACTCAAACATCACGTGGAAATGGACGGACTCCATTGCCTTTACTTATGGGCAACAGCAATTAGATTGATATGAGTAGAATTTTACTTCATAGCCCAAAGTAGTTGTATCTGCAAAGAAGAAAATGACAAGCTGTGCAGTGGAAGGAGGCTGTGTCACCGATTACATAGCCATTGCCATATCCATCCTCTCCATGATCTTGTACGTTTTCCTTTTTGGGTTCTTTCCGTTGCCCAATATATGTGACAAAGATTTTATCTTTAATAGTAGAACTATTAAACAATTTGGTAGGGACGGAATTTTGTTACTATTTCTGCTTGCAGGGTGTGTGTTTGATGATATGTCTCTGTGAATTTCAGTATATGCAGAAGATCGCAAATTTCAGTATTTTTTTTTTTACTGTTTATTAGTTGTGAGCTTTGTTGGCAATGATTAATTGCGTTACACTTTATTATCTAGCCTCAGTTCAGCATATTGCTGATTTGTTCTGTGATCATTCTAAAGGGAATTTAATATGTTGCTTTATCATTTTGCAAATTTATTGTGCTAGCCTCTGCTCTAATCAAACAAGTTGTGAGACTAGTGTAAGCAAGTAATTGAGCGATTACTATTCCTCAAAATTCCACATGGGGGGTGGAGGAATCTCTTAAAGCTGAGGGATGATGCCAGAAGATTTATAGATTTAAGGTGGGTGATGGAAGAAAGTCTTCCTCTGGCATGATAATTGGCATCCGGCTGGAGCGTTATATTCTAAGTTTGGTTATAGGATTATCTATGATGCAACTAAGCTAGCAACTTTCATGCAAAAGTTAAGTGGACTCTGTCCTCCCAAACAGAATGTGGACTTGGAAACCAGCAAGGTCAGATGATCTTGTCAATAATCAGAGTCAGTTATGCCCAATCGATATAAGCATGCTTTTATTGAATGGTTGGTCATCAACAATTGGCTGTCAAGTGTCAACTAGAGATAGGCTACTCAAATGGGGTTATTCGGGTGACTGCTTATGTGTTTTCTGTATGGGCTGCATTGAGGACCGGAAACCACTTGTTCTTCGAATGCCCTTTTACTAGAAGAATATGGGAAGGTGTAATGGGGCTGTCTTATTTCAGATGCTATATATAATTGGGACCAGTTAGACAATTAGTTGATTGGGGGATCACTTTCTTGAAGGGAAAAGATTTCAGAGCTTGTTATTGTACATAAAGGCATGGCTGATCTGAGGATTTGATTTTGAAGAACATCAAGAAGGATGTTAGAGCTCAGATGGAATTCAAGGCAAAGTTTCAAAGATCTGCTTTCAAAGAAGTTGAAGGCCTGAAGGGGGAAATTCTGCAGAATTGTAAGCTGGGCTGGAGTCATTTATCACTTATGGGCTGAAAGGAGTGCAAGAATTCATAAAAGGAAAGATTTGTACTGAAGCTGAATTGGTGCAAGGGATTATTTCTGATATTAGGTGTAGGCTGTCTTGGTCTAAACATGTGAAAAATACCATTAAACACAGGCTGTTATGAAGTATTTTCCTATTTGGGGAATTCCTGTAACTGTGTTTGATACTTTGTTAGGCTGGGAGTTTAATAAGTCTAGTGTTGTCTGCAGTGTATGGCCGCTTGTTTGTACTGTGTGCTGGTCTTTGCAAGCTTAAGCTGCTTGTTGTACTGTTGTTTTTTTATTCAATGAAATTCTCATTCATCCAAAAAAAAATGCGAATGCATCAATTTTTTGTTGGAGGAGAGAGAGAGAGAGAGAGAGAGAGAGATGCAATGTCCTCGAACAAACTGGCGCGATGGAACTAGGAAATACTTTGTGTAGCTAGTTTCAAGTATTTAGGAAATCAAGCTTTTTCAAATAGCTTTGCAATTCACTCCTCTCTTAAGTGTTCTCACTAACAAGGATGTGGAACAAATTGTTTGTATGCTGGTACTAGGCTGACAAGAGAAGTTATTGGTAACCCCAAGGGGTTCGCCTAGTGTTTCTTAAGGCCTCATGAGATCCAAGAGGTCCTGGGTTCAAAACCTCTAGCTAGCATCTTGAGGCCACCGCCAATGAATTTCAACCTAGTGTACGTGGGACAGGAGGAACTACATATATCTAAGGGAATAGTCAGGGACTCGAGGAGCTATGGATACCACGTAAGCCAAAAAAAGAAAAAGAAAAAAAAAATGGAAGTTATTTGCCACATTTGTGATGAACTTGTGCATGTAAAGAAGATGATTCCTTTCCTATCACATGTGTATTTTCTTTTGGAGCTATTTGGTAGTGTTTCACAGGTAATCAAAACAATGTAAAATTAATTGAGCAGAAGGTACTGAGGTCTTAAAGTTTCTGATTTACTTGACAAGTTGATAATAGAGGTGGGAAGCATAATAGTTGGAAGAGTTTGAGGATCTCCTTTTGCTTTGTCTGATCAGCATAGAGAGATCATGTGGGATAAAAAATTCATTTCTTGGATTTTGTGCTAGTCTTTAGTTGCAGTTTTCTGATGCACTCCCTGCTTACTTGGAAGTCCTTGTGCGATTTGTGTAACTCACAACCACATATATAATGAAATGAAGCCACTTAAAGATTCGTTGTCTGTCCACTTGGTTCAGACTAGTCACTGCCTCGATTTTCTACATACATATTGCTTTCCTATATAGCCAATGAGCTCTAGATCAACTAGCACCTCCTCCCCAAATAAGTTAATAGTTATATATATTTCTTTCCTTTATAGAATCATAAAGAAAAAATTTAATTGGTCAATTAAAGTAAGAACTTTTGAAGGAAGAAAATCTTTTGAAGTAAACTTATTTTTTCTGTATTCCCAATATGAAGTGGTTTTTTTCTTCTTCTTTTGTTATTGTACTTTTTTTTGTTAACCAAAGAAGAGTTTATTTATTTAGAGACTAACTTCTGTCGTCATTAATTGTTTTGCATTGTTCTTTCAGGCTTCTCTCACGGTTAATTTTACCCTTTATGGTTCACAAGGTTCCTCGTACTAAGAACAGTGGCTTCTGGATTCCAATAATTCATGTTTTTGCCAGCTTCAACCTTCTGCTGTCAACTGTGGTAGATTATAAATCATTTTGCTACACTTACTATGTTTTTGATGACTTCATCCACCAGAAAAGTTGCATAGAGGACTTTTAGTTATAATTGTTACCATACTATAGACCCATGTTCCATGCAGGTGTCCTTCAATTTCCTTAAAATTCAAGAAGAGGCATTGGTGGCAGTCTTGCTATGTTTGGGCAGGTTTTTCACTGCTTCTATTATTGTTACAACCTTTTAAAAGTCCTTATTTAGTTTTTCATTTGTATCTTTTCTGCAAATGCTTATTTCTGTAGAACACCAATTTCAATTATCTTTTGCTTTCAGTTTGGGTCGAAGGTCCTGTTGGATTTGGTTTACTGCTAAGCTGTCGCATGACGCAGGCATTCCAACTATATTACATATTTGTCAAGTAAGTAGTTTTGTGTACTTTGGTAATTAATGCTTGACTGTAATTTTGAACGAAACTTGCTGTCAGGTTGCAACTTGGCCTTCAAGTCAATGATCTGACTGTAGATCGCTCCTCCCAATCCTACCCATTAACCACCCAAGCCAAGTTTCTTGAGACTTTTGTTTTGGGATATGGTTGGTTGATTGTTCCGTGACAATGGAAACAATAAACAGGTCGACAACATGACTTATGGGGACTAGAAAATATATTTTTTAAGGATGCAACTGTGTTACAAACAGACACATGTTTTACCCAGTGACTTTGACCTATTACTTCTTCCTGTCTTGGGCCTCTTGGCGAATACTTTTTTTTAAAACCATTTTGTGTCCTACTGCACTACTTTACTAAAGCTGTTGTTTATTTGTGACTAGTTTATCAGAAAATGCTCTACTTATTACTGCTATATTTCAGGAGGCGTTTACCACCGATCAGAACTTATATATTTCTTCCACTAATACTGTTGCCATGGATTGCTGGGGCTGCATGTAAGAGTCTCTAAATGGAATCAATTTAATTATTTGGGTATTTATCTTGTCAAATTGGGCTTTCTACAATGAAATTAAGATACATTTGGAGCAGTGACATTATTAATGAATGTAGTGGTATAGTTTCGAATGAAGTGATCACTTTTCTTTACCAGCCCCTTTTTATTGTTTAATTTTTCTTTAAATATTGAATATGTGTGAAGCCTCTTTAATGCAGATTCTTAGTCATTGAAAATATATTTGCTGTTTTGGGTCCTGATTGTCTGTTTTTCCTCTTATCAGTCTTTCTTCTTGTTTCTCTTTTTTTATTTTTTGGTAAGTCTTTTATCAGTCTTTTCTTCAACATACCCTATCTTTGAATAAGTGCGCTATTGTTCATATTGCTTTCTTTCTCAGTTTATAGTTACCCCATTCAGCAAGAGAATGCTTGTAGTAGCTAATTTTACCACTCAACTCAATTTTCCTTTATTACATGATTTGTCATATTTATGCTTACAACCAAAGCATAAATATGCAATTCTCAGAACTTCTGTTTTCTGGTTTACTAGGGCATTATATATATAGGAAACATTTTTATGAGGCAGAGGCATTACTATAGAATTGTTATGGAAATTTTCAAACCATGTCTCCAAATGCACTCATCCCAACCCTTTGTTATCTTTTCCTTTACTTTTTTGCCAAACTTCTGTTTGGAGCTTCAAGCTTGATTTTCTAGTACATGATTTTCTATTGCTTTCTTACTAAATATAATTAACTATAACCACAAGGGAGTTGGTGTAGTGGTCAATCAACTCTGGGACGAGCCGTAAACTCGGACGTCTTGGGTTTGAGTAGCCACTGCCCCCTTGTGGCCATTGGACTTGGGAAATAAAATGCCCCTTGAATTACCTGGGTGCACTTGTGGGAAACTTCTTGCCGAGGGCCTGTGCATCACTTAAAAAAGAAAAAAAAAATTCTTATAAAAAAATATATATAATTAACTATGAAATAGAGTTTAATGCCAAATCCAGTACAGATTATGAAAATAATTTATTATGCTTTTATTGTAGCAGGGGAAGACAATTTCCAAGTACACAGACACATTTTATCCTTGGAAGTTCTTGATAAGCAAGATATTCATACCAAAATTCATCAAGAACATTCTCAAATAACTATTGTTAGGCCCTATTTTCTCTGGTTATCACAAACACCTTCAAGTTATGATATACTGCCACTTAAATTGGTAACAGTGTTTTGGATTATGATCTTATAAGTGACCATGCAAGTTTAACACTTTTGGGATGGGCACTTTTTCTATCATGGAATTGTGTTTGACTGTCCATCGATAATGTGTAATCCTGGTCCAACATTACAGTAATTTGACTATGTATCCGAGTGTGTTATTTCACTTCATTTTATTCATGCAAGTTATTTTAAATGTTCTCCTGTCTGTATGACTTGAGTGATCTTGCCAACCAAAGTGTTGTTTATACATGTCATAGGCATCAGCCTAAAGCTCTTTGGAACTGGTCATTGATTGCGTAGTTTTTCATTCCCTCATTTGCTCTTTTTTCTCTACAGTTGGTAGTTTCTAACAAGATTACTGACATATTCTGTAGTTATCCATATGAAGCAGCCTCTAAATAATCGGTGCCATATGGGAACTCACTGGATTATTCCAGTTGTGTCTCTCCACACATTGTATGTTGCTGCTTTAGTTGTATGCACCGGGGCTATTCAGCATATAGAATTCAGATTTGATGAACTCAAGGACCTGTGGCGGGGGATACTTGTCTCAACCTCTTCCATTGGTACCCTTTTCTTTAGTTTTTATTCAAGGCTCCATATTTTTTAATTATTCTCTAAAAAAATATATGTATTTGTTCTATGTACATTGGTTATGATATATTCTAAGTCACTGATGGATAGTCTTATTTTGTAATTAGGAATTTATTGTATAGTCTATATGGTTTTGGCAGTTTTCTAGCTATTGGAAACATATTCACTCTTTTTTTCTAGCTATATGGTTTTGGCAGTTTTCTAGCTATTGGCAGTTTGCTGGTAATTACACACTCACCTTGTGGGTCTGGAAACACAACCTCACCCTCCACCATTGCTTTTACAAGGGGAAGAGGTGCCATTTGAGCTAGAGTTCATTGGCATTTTAAGAACATATAACCTAAAGTGGTATTCGCAGCTCATTGGAAAAAAGTTTTACAAGTTGTCACATTCTGATGGTGCACATAGGTTTTTACTAAAATTATGACAATGTTTGGGGTTTCTTGGGAATCATAAAGAGAATTTACGTGCAAAACTTAGAAGGAAGCTGACTATTGATGTTGGTGACTAATTTCTTAGGTGTCTATGAGTGAATGAAACTACTTAAGATGTCCAACTAGGAATCAATAATAATGCTTTTGACATGGAATCTTGTAGCCTCAATCATCTAACCATGTTTTCATTTATGCTCTATCTGTTTGAACAGATTTTTTTTCTTTCTTTTTTTCTAAATAAATCGTTTTCTAGATAACTGACTCGTTTTCCTATGTTTGGTTGCGATCCTAAAAATGAGTAAGAAACATTTTTATTGTTTGACTTGCAAGGAAAATCATTAATATTTCTTGTAATTCTATTCATAATAAAGTGACTAAATTTTACGCTGGCCGTCAACCTACTGCAACCCTCCTCCTTTATTCAGGCTTGGGACCATTTGTAAACAAAATATATGATACTAAGCGCGGACACAGGCAGAGATTGTAATTCCAAATAATTATATGAACAAAAACTTTCATTCGAGAAAATTAACTCCAAATAGTTTTTTTTTATTTTTAGGAGGGGGGGGGGGGGGGGGGGGGGGGGGGGGGCCTATTTAAGGGCCCTCAAATTGGAGAAAAAACCACAAATTCCGAATCTGCACAGACAACTTTTTCTGTCAAAACAAACAAAGCGTTAATTAACTGCAAAAACAACCACCCCGACGAGGAGGAAAAACAAAGAGTTTAATGCGTCTTGTATCTCTTTCTTTGATATCTCTTGTATGCATCCTATGTTTCTGATTTTGTAATAAAACATACAAAAAAATGATTAAATCAATATATCTCACCTTCATCTCGGCGTTAACTTGTGCTCTTTTTCACTTCCAGGAGTATGGGTTGCTGCTTACATTTTGAATGAAATCGATGATGATATCTCATGGCTTCAGGTTGCCTCCCGATTTCTCCTTTTAATAATGGTATGCAGTATGATTGGTTTGTGCCTCTTCATCTTATGCACCTTCTCCATCATTAGTATATTGAGGTTTAAGTTTTAGTTGTCTTCAGCTCATGCCTTCTTGCTAACATTTCTCAGGTATATTCTACAGGCAAGTATCCTAGTACTGGCTCTCTTCTCTTTATCAAGTTCACAACCTCTACTCTCACAAATCAGTTTAAGGAAAAGGGAACCTCAAGAATTTGAGACAATGGGACAGGCTCTGGGTATACCTGATAGCGGACTACTATTGCAGATAGAAGCTGCTCAAGTCATAGATCCTAATGAACCATTGGATAAGCTTCTTCTGGACAAAAGATTTCGGCAGTCCTTCATGGCATTTGCAGACAGGTGTTTTATTCATCCCCAAGCTTCCAGTATTTGGGTATACATTTATGAGGAAATATTTGTTAGGAAAGTTTTTATCATGAGAAAAAAAACTCCTGGTGTACTTAAGCTAAATGAAGAGAAAAATTACTTGCCATATCTTGAGTAATTCCACGGAAGATAAATGGAGCCCGAGAACCTAGAAGATATTTCCAGGACCTTTTTTTTTTTTTGTAGATAGAACTGGAGATAAGTAATAAAAGAATCAGTTGTTTGGAATAAACCTTTTGTTTTCTTTTCAATTACAGTTGTATGGCTGGGGAGAGTGTGCATTTCTATGATGAGGTGCATGAGCTTGGCAAAATACCTGTAGATGACCCTGTAAGAAGGATCTACATGACACGGCATATTATTGACAAGTACATAGTTGCAGGTTTGTGATTTTTATTTATGGGATTTTTTTGTCAAAGCCATTTATTTCTAAATGCCTTACCTCCAACTTGAAGTCTCATACAATGAACTAACTTTGTCCTGTTACCCTCTGAACACAGCCGTTTATATGGACCCTTTTGGGTTGCACATGCCTCAGTTATAGGAATTTTAATAGATAGTTGAAGCTTTGATGTTGGTGGTGACTTCATCAAGCAATATGTTCATCTGATAGTTTTGGCAAGAGAGAGATGTTTGTACATTTATACATCTTTAGGATTCTAACTACTTTTCATTTTTATCTTTTTACGATTTTAGGATGATAATTAAATAATTAGTGCCTACTATTCTCAGCTAAGACTGCTTGGCATGGAAAGGCATCATTGCATCCTACCTCACACAAGAACACACCTTATTTGGTAGGGTTGTGAAAGAAACCAAGCTACTCTGAGATCAACCCAGCAAGGGGCTACTCAAATAAAATAATACTTGGCTTGAGATAACTGATCTCAAACAACCTACCACTCAGCTCAACTTAAGTTTTAACCATCAATCTACTCAAGATCGGATTGATGGTTTGAGCTTGCTAGTAAGTTGAAGAAATCAAGCTTCAGTAGCTTATTGCTAGGCATGTTATAGTCCTACTCATGGGAGTCCAGCATTTGTAGTACCTCCGTTCATTTATTTCCAGTTATAGAGCTCTAGCATCCTGGCACTTGAGATATATATATATATATATATATACATATATATTCATCATGACTTATAAATGCACATTGCTGGAACAACTTCTACTAAAAATTAGAAATTGAAGGTTTAGCATAGTTTGTGTTTGTACTATTGAATAAAGAACCATGGGTACATCATAATCATGTCTGTTATAGGACAGAGCAGCTTTGTGGCACTGTCTGCTATAGCCTATCTCTTTCCATAGCTGGAATGCACTCTAGACTAGATTGTGTCGCTGCAAGATCAAAATATTCTTGGTTCTTTTTGGCTCAGCTGTTCATATCTTTTTCTTTTGAAGCTTATGTGAGTTGTCTTTATCTATTTACTTTTGCTTAATTTATATAGGTGCGGCAATGGAGGTGAACATTTCTCACCGAAGCCGACAAGAAATTTTGACTACTGCTGATCTGTCACACCCTAATCTCTTCAACAATGCGCTAAATGAGGTGATGCAATTGATGAAAATGGTAGGTTATTTCCTTGGGTTATTACAATATTACTGGCTCCTTCCGATTGGCATCGTGTCTGAATTTTTTTTCTTCACCCTCTAGAACTTGGCAAAAGATTACTGGTCATCGAT
Organism: Fagus sylvatica; assembly: GCA_907173295.1. Classification (NCBI taxonomy): domain Eukaryota; kingdom Viridiplantae; phylum Streptophyta; class Magnoliopsida; order Fagales; family Fagaceae; genus Fagus; species Fagus sylvatica. Next base: position 21,673,217 of record OU015772.1, read on the forward strand.
GTTCTTCATGAAGTTCAAAGAAGAAACCAGTATGAGATCTAATGGCCATGATCTGGAACAGCTGACAGGTTTGAACTTCTCTCCTCGGTTGAGTTCTGTACATGGCACTGATGATCCCTTTCACCAAGAACACTTTTCTAAGGGCTCAGGCATTAACAGTCATGATGATTCAGACACACAATGAACCAAGAATTTTGAATAGTTATGCACGAATTTTAGAGACCCCATTTTGACACTTCTCTGAAGTTGATATATATTTTACTCAAACAAAATGGCTTGGAAAGCCAATAAGAAGAAATTGAAAAATAACAGATGAGGGATAGAAGAAAGGAGGTTGAACTTAGTAGCAACTATATTAACATGTTGTATGTATCATACCTGTACAGACATGCATATGACCTTGTAATGCCCACTTGATTTGTTGACCAGATAGTATACTATATAGCACATTATTAAGCCTAAGCTAAACTCTCATGTGTCTTGGCGTGGTTGTACTTGTAAGTTATAATTACAACAACTACAGAGATGCATCTTTTAGGAGTTTGTTCAATTTTTCAATTAAAAAAGAAGAAGGTAAATTACAAATATCAATTATCACCTGAGTTGCAATATTCCCTTAAGGTTAAATTCCATGTAACTCCTTGTCATTCCAATTCCAGATCTCGTCAAATTAAGGGTAAATTATTGCACAAATGTGCCGCCAAAACAACAAAGAGTGAAACCAAAACCAAAGCTTTCTTTTAGCTATTTTTTCCCCCTTGTCATACCTCCTAATTTGCTTAATCTGATGGTAATTGGAATGACATGGGGCTATTTGGACTTTTAAGCGGTATTAAAAGGTTGAATACCCAATTTTAAAGTTTAAGGGAATGGATAAAAAAAAAATGTTCAAACTAGTTTGGGAGAATCTTCTTGTAATTTTGCATGGACACGTAGGGATGGAAATAATTTAGCACACTTTGTAGCTAAGTTTGCATCTTCTTCTAGTTATTTTGTGTGTAATTCGGAGAACATTCCCCAGGTTTTGTTGAATGCCTGACATTTGGATGTTTTGAGTTCTTAATTTTTCAATGAAATAGTCTACTTATCAAAAAAAAGAATCTCCTTCAACCCACTCAATTTTAAAGTTTAGTCAAAGTTTTCTTAGTGTTGGGTTACTTTGTTCCAATAGAACAGTATATTCTAATTGGGTTTTAATTGATATGGAACAAAAACCATGTGGAAAAGGTGAAGTCTCAAAAGTTTATGCACCAACATAAATTAAATAGGGGGGAGGGTGAATTGATTTGGGGTTTGTTGGCAGTTTATACTTGGTACAGTAAATGAGGTGGTTTAGCTAACATTAGAGAGATTATATAGAGCAATTTGCAAAGAGGCCTAGAGGTTGTTGCACCCTACAGCTAGAGTTTACCACCTAACAGCTCCTCAACAATATCATAAGCCAATATTCCGTTAGCAATGAACTCACAGGTTGAAAGAAGTAATCTTCCTTTAAGGAGAGGTTTGTAGTGGTGAAAGCAGATTGTTAAACACTAGCAAATGGATCAGCTGCAGAGACTATTGAGGAATCTACTTGGGCCAACATCAAACCCTCTCCATCACCAATAATTCCCATTACTCCGGTCAGATGGTCTCCTCCACCGAATGGGGTTTTTAAAGCAAACTTTGATGGCGCGATGTTAGCAAACCAAAATACTGTAGGTCTTGGTATCATAATCTGTAACCATTAGGGCACTCCAGTGGCCACCGTCTCCAGGAAAATAGCGCTTCCTGCATCCGTGGAAGTTGTGGAGGCACGAGCAGCGAAGGAAGCAGTCCAACTGCCTCTGCACTTATGCCTTGACTGAGTTATTTTTGAAGGTGACAACAATACTATTATGTCTGCCCTAAAAAATACAGCTCCATGCCTCACTCCATATGGACATTTTATTGATGATACAAAAACCTTGGTCTCTTCCTTTGGTTGGTCCTCCTTTTCGCATACAAAACGTCAAGGAAATACCGTTGCTCATATTTTGGCCCGTAAAGCAAAAGATTTGATTGATGTAAACCAATGGCTAGATCACATGCCATCTGGCATTGTTCCTGCTTTAGCTGTAGACAATTCAAGTGATCCCATTATCTAATATGTGATTTCTTTTTCTCAAAAAATAAAAAATTAAAAAGATTAAAAATTACGGATCTATCAATATATAGACTTTCATGTAATTTTAAATTTTAAATGATGTAACAGTGTATATACCGTTAAGATTCAATAAATAAAATCTGAACCATAAAATGAACAAATTAAGGGATTTGAAATGAATATGATCCTATCTAGGAGGTCATCTGGTTGGTTCGACAAGGAACCTTTGATGCTTAAGTTAACAAGGTTAGAGTTTAGGTTTCAATCTCACAAAGCGCTGACTATGGTTTTGTGTATAACTCGATCAATGCCAATATAATCCTTATACAACGTGTGTGATAGTTGATTTTGGAAGCAAATTAAATTCCTTGGTGCTTGCATGTAATTAGGATTCAAATCAAGGAGTAACTCCTGATAAATAAAACTCTGATAACCAATCTCACGATTCTCTGGACGATAGGATCCTTTCCCGAGTGGTCACTCAAGTCGGTTGATAGGTCAACTCGAGCTCATCTTTCCATCATACTCAGTCTTGGACACTATGGTCAAGTAAAGGAGTACGATAGAACTCATTCATGTCACATCATCAAGTTGTCTATCAATTTTAAATTTTGGGGTTTAATTTAAAACATATAATACAAAATTTAAAATTTAAAATATAAATTTAAAAAAAATGATATAAATGTATAGGAATTTAATTTACACAGGGGTTGTTGTGAATGGGCTTTAAGGCATACATGTGATCTTGTTGCAATTTTCATATGTTGCAAGTTCCTTCACAGTCACACTAGTCCATTCATAGTTTCACACTAGTCCATTAAGGATATGGATTGGGTCCAATGCTCCAGTCGTTGAGATGCAGATACGTGACCAAAATTGAATACGTGTCACGATCGCAATGGGTTCCAGTGCATTGGAGCATGGACCCAATCCAAGTCCTCCATTAAGCACATCACCAAATAAGAGTAAAATTTAAGTACAATTCTTTAGGTTAGGTACATTAGGTTCTCCAATTGAATTCAAACACATGGTTGCATTAACCAATGAAATACAAGCAATATTATCTTTTCCAAGAATATTTAAATTCAATGTATTTGAATTTAACTAAAAACTTAATATATTTGACATAAGAAACTATACCTAAGTTTTACCCATCAAATAATTGGTTACCTTTCGAGCACGTAAAACAGTTGGCAAATGAAAATTGCAAGACCTTTTCATTTATGAACGTACACCTCAAATTTGGGACCACAGACCTTTTCATTTATGAATATTAGGTGAGTAATTGAACCACGCAGTTTTTTACGTGTTGATGCTTTACCGATGGAGGATAGGTCATGCTCCGTCTAGTTAGTTTTTAGAAATATCACTGTCACAGAATTTTAAGAAAAACTATATCTTAGATTTTCTAATTAAATCTAGGTTATTTCCTTTGAGGTATTGCGAAACAACAATAAATCTCAAATTTGAGTCGAAATGATAGTCTTATGATCCCACCATTCAGGCTTGATATAAAACTATTATGAGTCTTTCTGTTACTAATCTTAACAGAATATTTTGTTTTTTAGAAGATTCTATTTTCTTTTTATTTTTTAAACACTCTCACTCCTCTAGTTAGAGCTTTTGTAGAAATAATCTTTTAAAAAACAGAATATTTCATTAACTCATTAAGGTTAGTAACCGAAAAACCCATGACAATTTTATATCAAACTTGAAGAGTAAGATTGTCATTTTGGCTCAAGTTTGAGATTTATTATAATTCTGCAATATCTTGAAGGAGGATAGTATAATTTGCCCTTAAATTTAATCATGCATTTACATATTGTCATTAGTAAATATAACATTCTTTGAATTGCATTGGTCATTATAGCTAATTGATTGAATTTAAGTTATAACATTTAAGGAACTGTGCTTAAATTTTGTTTTTTATACAAGTATTAACTAACTTGATTTTTTTATCTATTTAAATTATTGATTATGTGAAAAAATTTAAGGGTATGTTTGGTCACTGTTTTTTGTTTTTTGTTTTTCAAATTTGTATTTAGATATTTTGAGAACTTGTTCTCAAAAAGAGAATTAGTAGTTTTGAGAACCAAAAATTTGTTTGGCAAGTGTTTTTCACTTAGTTTGGAGTATTGTGTTTATTTATTTATTTATTATTATTATTATTATTATTATTATTATTATTATTATTATTATTATTATTATTTTGCATTAAACAAACATGTAACCAACAACCCAACATCCTCCACCGACCACCACACCATGTAGATCGATCACCACAAATCCACCAGAAACCCATCAAAACTCACGGTAAACCCACAAAAAAACCCATCAAAACTCACCGTAAACCCACAAAACTCACCGACAACCACCCCAGCCATGCCTACATCCTCCACCGACCACCACACCCTCCACCTGAAACCCATACCCGGTGTAGATCGATCACCACAAACCCACCGGAAACCCATCAAAACTCACCGTAAACCCACAAAAATCCACCGCAAACCCACCAAAAATCCACAACAAACCCACTGCAAAGCTCAACAGAAATCCAAGTTTATGGCCTCTGCCGCCGCAGCCCACTATGGCCTCGCCCCATCCTTCGCCGTCTTCGACGATTTGAGGAACGTCTGAGTGAAAGAGAGACTTGAGAGAGAGAGAAAGCAATTACGTTAAGGGAGATAGAAATGACCAAAAGAAAAAGAAAATATTATTATAATGAATAGCAAAAGTGAGAACATAAAACGAAAAGAGAACACATCAAAAAGTTGTTCTGTAAAATGTGGATTTAATACGGTTTGTACAGTAATTATTTTTGAATCCGAAAAGAGAAAACACGCACTAAACAAAAACACACGCGGTGGGACCCGCCATTTTTTGGTTTTGAGAACAAAAAATTGGATTGTAATCCAGCGACTAAACATGCTCTAATTCACTCATTCTTTAAAGAATTTTAATTCGCTCATCTTCATCAAAATAAAGTCAATCTTATCCCACATTTGAAATATGAAACTATATTGTATAAATCTTCCTTTTTCAAATATGTGAATTAAAGTCATATATCAATTCAGGCTGCAAGCCTATGAGTTGAACATCTTAAAGCTTGAGTATGATTAGTTTAACAAAACGTTCTTGAGTCTAAGTTTGAGTTGGCTCATTTTATTTAACAAATTGAGTCAAAGTCAAGTTGTTGATCGAGCTTTGATCGATCTGCTCGACTCCACTCATTTACAGTTCTATTACATTGTTTATCACTACAATTGATAATATGGCAATGAGACACCTCATCAATTATGTTGACAGTAACATTAGCCTAATGAACATAAGGATTGTATTCCTAAGAATAAATTTTTTATGGACAAAATTAGAACATTTTAACAATTAGAGATCAAATTGAAACTCATCCTAGTATTCTTGACAGTAACATTAGTCTTTTTCAGTTCAGATTCTAGACGTCTCATTAAAAAGAATGGCCCAAGTCATTACTCTCTGCAACTGTAGCAACACAGACCGACATAAATACATGAAAAGGAATCTAGCAAGTACTAGCAAAAACGTACCAATCAGGGATGGACGCAAGAAAAGACCGGTAGGGGCCATGGCTCATATTTGATGTTTTAAAAAAAAAAAAATTACAAATGGATTCATAAAATGTAAAAATAAATAAATAAATTAGGCTTTAATAAAACAAATACTAAATCTTGAACATTGCAAATCTCTAACTCTCTAGTCAAACAAATACAAATTCCAAACACTAAACACAGCAGTGAGACCAAATATTAAACATTTCTACCTATTACAATGTTTTTTTTTTTGGTAATTAACTTATCTCAGTAAACGGAAAGAGCGGCAAGTCAACATCTCTTAACCATAACAGTGTTGAGAGATGAAGACTGAGGAGGTAGAATTGAATCAAGGCTTTATGCTTTTTTCCGCAACAAATTCAAACCCTAATTCGTCCCTTCTATCAACCTTACATTCTTTTAATAACACCAAACCCCAAGCAATATTTATACCAGTAACTCACAGTCTAACCAAACAGACCACAGAAAAAATGCTACTAGCATACTTTCATCACCTTACAACCCAGCCCTCGTGGCTTCTCTTTCTCTCATTCATTGGTTTTCTTGCAATCCTCAAACACTCCATCTTTATTCTCAAATGGGTCTTCATCACATTTCTTAGACCTTCAAAAGATCTCAACAAATATGGTTCATGGGCTCTTGTAACTGGAGCCACAGACGGCATTGGAAAAGCCTTTGCTTACCAACTTGCCAGCAAAGGCCTAAACCTAGTTCTAGTTAGCCGAAACCACAATAAGCTCAAAACTGTCTTAAAGGAAATTCAAGCTGATTTTCCATACACCCACATAAAGATTGTTCCTTTAGATTTCTCTAACGATCTCTCACCAGGTATTCGTCTAGTAGAGGAGGAGATCAAAGCGTTGGACATTGGCATTTTGATAAACAATGTGGGGATTACTTACCCTTCGGCGAGGTTTTTTCATGAGGTGGATGAGAATGTGTGGATGAACATTGTTAAGGTGAATGTTGAAGGGACTACTAGGATCACAAAAGCTGTGCTGCCAGGGATGATTGAAAGGAAGAGAGGGGCCATTGTCAATATTGGATCTGGTGCAGCCATTGTTGTGCCTTCTCATCCTCTTTTCACAATCTATGCCGCTACAAAAGCGTAAGCGTTCATCAAATTTTCTCTTTTTTTTTTTTTTTTTTTTTTTTTTAGCGTGGCGTTTTCATATCTTATTCTTTAGATTATCATGTATTAATATATAATTGTTACTAGAAAATTTTATAGATACTATATAGCTTACCTTATGTTTTAGAGTCACCTTTCTCTCTCTCCACACATAGAACAACTAACTCCCCAATGGTCACTAGTTTGAGTTCCCTCAGGACCACTTGCCTAAAGCAAAGCGCAAGCCTAGCGTGATACACTACACGTGCTAATAGGGTGTTACGTGTTCCCCTAAGATTAGTCGAAGTACGTGTATCTACGGAAAACTAGGCCGAACACCCAAAGTTATATATATATACTTTTTTCCACGACTTATTAAAGTTGTAGATTATGATTAGTAGAAATTTTCACAAAAAAAAAATCAGTGATAAGATTATATAATAGTGATTATTTACCACTTATAATCAATCACATCGATAAATTTTTTTAAAAAAAATGTGTGGATTGTATTTTTATAAATAGTTGATAAACAGTGTCACATAGCTCTCTCACTCTCTCTCCAAACAAACAAAATTTATATATATATGTTTCATATATTCAAGTTAAGTAAAAAAAATAAAGCCAAATTTTATGTGTCAAAGTTGTTTGGTCATCTATATCATCCAATACCAATCAAAGATATCTGTAAACTTTATCACAAGCAACTGTTGTCGGTCATCAAAGATATCTGTAAAATTTATTACAAGCAAAAGTTGTCAGTCCACTACCTTAGAAGTTCCGTTGAGCAGGTGAAAGGTAGTGAATGAATGAGAAATTTTAAGTCCCGTGACAGAACATTAAAGGTGTCAAAAATTATAATATTTATGTGTGTTTTAATAAAATTTGTGTTCGTTATTGTAAATATGTGTAGTTTGTAATAAAATTAAATTTATTACAAATATCACTAATGTTATTGGAATTCACACATTTTATTTTTATAACAGTAGACATACATTTATCACTACAGACACAATATTTATCACAAAACACACCAATTTTATCAAAATTAACACAAGTCCCGTTGTAGGACCTAAATGTTTTCCCATGGTTATTTTATTCCCACTAAAAGCACGTAATGGATTAGTCAAAATAACCCTAAGCGTAATAATTTGACTTTAAACCTAAATTTTGGCCAGTATTGGTTGACATTGGCGTGAATAAAGAAAATTTTCAAATGAAACTATATATAAATAATTAAATATTAAATACAATAAAGCATTTATACCGATCTCAACTCTCAACGACTCAACCCTAGCTAGTTGGTATTCGTATGTGTGAATTTGGTTTGCAATTACTGTCCTTTTTCTGAGTACAATTTTCTTTTTTATTTTCTGGAATGAGATTTTGAGAATGATTGTTACGCAGTTATATAGATCAGTTATCAAGATCTCTACGTGTGGAATACAAGCACTATGGAATTGACGTGCAGTGCCAGGTACTAACATTCTAACTTAACAATTTTACACATCATTATTTTATATATAATTTTAATTTAAACTTTTCATTAGAATCTTGATACACACATCAATATTTTATTTTTTTTAAACGTAAAATATATAACTTACTAGTTTTATATACAAACACAATAATAATAAATTCTTATTAATAATTATCATAATTATCAATTTTATATTTAGACAAAAAATAAAAAAGAGAAAAAAATATATTATGAATTTTCTCGTGCATTGCACAGGTTACCGACTAATAGAAAATATAAAGAACATTGAAATATTTGTACAACATTAAAGAAGGATTTCAGTCACCAAAAAAAAAAAAGCAATGATTTCAGAAGATTATATATATATATATATATATTTTCTCTCTTTTACGTCTGAGTACTATATACTTATAACTAACATATTTTATTATCATCAGTATTATTAGTTGGCTGAGTATGTTTATTTAATTTTTAAAGCTATAGCAGCATGCTGCTGTTTGTCACGTTGATGAATTTGACTAGTCTAATTAAGCAAGGGTCATATGGGCTCAGGTACCATTATATGTTGCGACAAAAATGGTGTCCGAAGTAGCAGCAATTGAGAGATCATCCTTGTTTATACCATTGCCAGACGATTATGCTCGATCTGCAATTCGTCAAATTGGCTATGAAGCACGGTGCACGCCCTACTGGGCTCACTCACTACAGTGGTGCTTTGCTCGCTTGCTCCCAGAGGCTGTTCTTGATGCTTGGCGTTTGTCTATTGGTATTCGGAGGAGGGAACAAGTCATTACATGAAATTCTCTTGTCATACTTTGTCAATGGTGTAGATGAAGAACTTTAAGAAAAACTATTATTGACGTTTTTGGATCAGGCGGTATATTGCATCGTTGCTTGTAATACATACGAGGTAACCCATTATTCTTGTTATGTACATGATGCAGAGAACCAAGAACATGGAAATGCATTTGTTTTATTTATGTTGATTTGGTTGTTACTTGTTAATGTTTACCTAGGTATAGTGGTCCACTTTATGTGCATGTTATTTGCAAAGTAGGTCCTAGGTTTGTATTAGTTGGTTTATGGGTTATATTATTTTGGTAGTAGAAGTTGTAGAACTTTGTATATTTGGCTTTCAAAATAATTATCTGATTAATCATAAAAATATTTGTAGTCTTTAAGAGAGTACCAAGAACATGGAAATGCATTTGTTTTATTTACGTTGATTTGGTTGTTACTTGTTAGTGTTTACCTAGTCTTTTATATTCAATTATAGTGGTCCACTTTATGTGCATGATTTTGAAAATCACAATTAAGCGTTTGCAAAGTGGTTCCTAGGTTTGTGTTAGTTGGTTTATGAGTCCTATTATTTTGGTAGTGGAAGTTGTAGAACTTTGTATAAAGCCAACATTTGGCTTTCAAAATAATTATTTATTAATCATAAAAATATTTGTAGTCTTTAAAACTCTTGGGAGGTTGAGTTTCCTCGAAAAACCTATATCTAGAGGTCAAGATTTCTTCAGTTAAATCCATTTGAGGTCAAGATTTTCTCAATTAAATCCATATCTTTTCTTTTAATTCCTTGTTTTGCACCAATTCTATAATCCTCCTTTATCCAAAAATTGTGAACGTATCATAAACTCTACAAATTAATCAAAGCTAGGATTAAATTATACATGTTATAACTCTTAATTAATGGTATATCATTTAATAATTTTTATTAGATTAATATTTTAAAAATTCTACTTTTAGATTATAGATTCTCATTCTTCTTAACACATTATTGATTTCTGTGTGAGGAATCATCCTCAAGAGCCACATGCAATCAACCACAAAAGGACTCAAATTAGGATGAACGCTAAAAGCACATGTGAGAAAAGAAACCACAACAAATACATCCAATTCAATAATCAAATTAGTAAAACCCTCTATGAGCTCCTATCTAACATCATCATCTCTTACAACAAATCTTAGCTTTACTCAGACGTGTTCACTTTACATATCACATGTGCTCGGGGGCTGAATTTTGATGACTCTTTTTTCACATCTATGTGCGAATTAAAACACTTTTTTTTTTTTTGGATAATTGCCTATTAAAATACTTAATAATAATATATATATATAATGAAGCCCAAATGCATGGACCAAGCCCATGTGTATTTTTTCTTAGGGGAAGATACCGAAGCTTTGGTTTGGAGGGCATAACAGGACATTTTGACAGCCTTCTTTAGGTTCCATGAGTAGCCTTGCAAATAGGTTTGGAATGCTTTTGTTTTTTTGGCTGAATACGTTTGGAATGCTTGCAAGCCCATGAGAGGTATGTAGTATATAAGCTGAGTCACACAAAGGGTCTTACTAACCTGCTGAATAATTTCTCTCAACTATCAAATTATTTGAAAATCTTGCAAATGGGTTTAGGGAACCTGTAGAACCCAAGATCCATGAATAACACATTGTATAGTGACCTACAAACACATAGGAGACTCTTTTGTATCTGTTGAACAAACCATTTTTTTGTCATTACATCAAAAATTGCCAACCTAATCTTAACCATTAGTCCATTACTTTATTTTCGTGATCTCTCACATATAATAGAGCAAGAGGCATAAGAAAAATAGAGCAAAAAACACTTTGTAACACCCCGAGCAAAAAAAACATCAAAACCCCTCACCAAAACTCTTCACCAATTAAGTGCCATTTCTCTCCCTCTCTCACCAATCTCATGTCATTTTCCTTATTTCACTTAATATCCCATAAGAAGTGATTGGGTGTATATTATCTTTTCTTGTATTTTTCCCTCTTGTACATCACTACCACAGTAGGGAATAAAGACTCACATGTAGTTGTTGCCATTCACACTTGCTAGTGTAAATCCTTGGGACTCGACCTTCTTGCATTTGCCTCACATTTGTTTCGACAGAGAGACAAATGGGTTACTCTTTATCATCGCTGACATGTGCAAGCAAGATAAGTTTCTCTCTCTTTCTACTTTAATCTCCTCATTTATTGCTAATTACCTTTATATGATACTATTAAATACATTTATTGGTTTGGATTTTTTGCTAGATACATTTACTTCAAAAAAATGTTAAGCCCTACCTCAAGCGCTCAAGCGCTTGTAGCTTTGTAATCCTCAAGGGTAATTATAGAATACTCCAGGAGTACATTAAATGCATATTCTCTCCTCTCACATAAGTGGTGGGTCCTGCCAATTAAATACATAGTGGGACCTACCACTTATGTGAAAGGAAGGAGTACAAATCTTATGTACTCCTAAAGTATTTTATAATTTTCCCTTTAAAGATAGAAGCCAAAGCTTTAGTAAAGTTACAATGGGAACAACAATCATATAGCACTATTTCTAGGTTGTGTGGTCTTCAATATGGTTCTCACATTTTAGCTTCAAACAACCTTTTCTATGGTGGTGCCCTTGAAATCCTCTCCAAAGTTGTTGGCCTGAATTTTTTTTGTCCCTGTCTTTATTTTCCTTTTTCCTTTGGTTGTTTGTTGTTAGTTGTTAACCAAATAGTGAGGTAACTACTAGGATGCTGACATTTCCGAAGATACCACGGTTATGAGTTTTCGTCCTTACATCCATTATGACAAAGCTAAACAATTGGAAACGCATCTTTTAACAATATCATAATCTCAATCGATTACAGATCATGGCTTAGAAGAATTCCAACTCATTCTTCAGTATTTGATAACCTGGATTATATTAATTTGCACACACCCAAGGGCAGAGTTGACATGTGTTTAATAGGATCAAAACGATTTGGAATTAGTTGGAACTTAATGGACACATTAGCATAAAATATGGGCGGAATAACTTATTTCAAAATGATTCATAATGTTTGGGATCAAATTCAAATTTTTAAATTTTAAGGGATAAAATCAAATGACCCCAACCTTTAATTGTGTAAATTACAATTTAATCCAATTATAGTTTTCCCAAAAATAAAAAGGAAATAATTTATCTACAACTCAATTTAGAGGAATCCTCCTCCAACCCACAACGTGGCAATTAAATAGACTATCCATGTGTATTTTTAGTCACATGACTTTTTTAAATATTACGCGTAGATAGTTTATTTAATTGACATGTAGTGGGTTGAAGAAGAGTTTATCCAAACTAGATTGAAAGTAAACTCTGTCCAAATAAAAATATGTATAATATTTAATTCCTATCGTTAAAGGGATAAAGAAAATAGTATTTCTCAAATCACCTTGTAATAATAAGCTTATAGCTTTGGAACGTTGGTATGTGATATTATTAAAGTCAATTTATCAATTCCATACTATATTTCCATAATTTGTCGTCTAAACTTCCAAAAACAACCTGCTTGATTTGTAATGCTCAAGAGGAAACTGCTTTCCATATCTTCACCCAATTCTCTCTAACCCAATCAATTTGGCAGCTTCCTCTTGGCCTATACATCTAGAACGACTCCCCTTCCCCTACTCAGTTAATTGGGTAAGTTTTATCTTTTACTTAGGGAAACATTTAAACCTCCAATTGTAGGAGGCACAATCCCTTACTCTACTTGCAATGCATACACTATGTTATGTTGTTCGTGGTAACCTGCTTTGGGCTGAGAACAAAGTTGGACTTCTTGCTATACTAGTGCATCCTCTGCTGGCCTCAACTACATCATTATTAAGGAGTTGCTCTACATCTACTATATCATAGGCGACATTAATTTAGCTACTAAATCTTTTGTTTGTTACTCTTTCTCTCATGTGCTTTGATGTGCTAATGTACTCTACATTTCTTAGTTGTTTGAGCCTCCTTTTGTGATTGTTATGGTATTATTCTCATCTCCACTTTTTCAGTCCTTTTTGTACAAGCGTCCATGTGGTCTCACAACTAACTCTTAGTATTAAATATTAACACAATATATCTTATTTCAAAAGAAAGAAAAAATAAAATCATTCTAAATATTTATTCATAAAAAAATGAAATTACTAGGACCTCAAAAGGAATTCAAAAGCAGTTTTTTTTTTTTTTTTTATAATCCTAAGAGTGAAATTTGATTAAATTAGAAAATACCAATCAAATACAATTTGAAAATGGTGCACCTGCTGCAGCAAACTACAGTAAAGGCTGTACAGCTTCCACGTTTTATCGTCTGAGTCGCTGACTTTGTTGTTAATTGCGGTGGTTTTCCGCTCATCTACTTCAACCAACTCTTTCCTCTCTCTTGCGCTTGCATAAATTGAATGCTTGCTACTCTCTCTACCTGTACTATCCCATACTCTGCATTTAGCATTCGTCACGAACCAACTAAATCTTGTCCTGTCCCCCATTCTCTCGCTAAATCCGTCCCTCTTCAATCAATTCCCAACTAACTTCATCAATTTCAAATCCTTTGAATCTCTTCTGGGTCACTGTGATTAATCTCTCACTACAAAACCCATTTCTTAGATCTCATATCATTCCCTCTCAGATCCAAACCAACACAAAAAAACATTCAACCATGGAGACCTGTTTCCTGAACAAGCTCAAGACTCAGCCTTTATGGGTTCTCGTGCTGTTCACTTTGGGTTCTCTCTCTGCTCTGAGACTTTCTCTCACTTTCCTCAACTGGGTCTACGTTAATTTTCTCAGACCACCCAGGAATCTCAAAAAGCACTACGGCTCTTGGGCACTCGTTACTGGACCCACTGACGGTATTGGCAAAGGTTTCGCTTTTCAATTGGCTCGTGCGGGGCTTAATCTTGTCTTGGTGGGTCGGAATCCAGAGAAGCTCAAGGATGTCTCGGATTTGATTCAAACCAAGTACGGTAAAACCCAGATCAAGAACGTTGTTGTGGATTTTGCCGGTGATCTTTCTGAGGGTATTAATAGGATTAGCGACGCCATTGAAGGTTTGGATGTTGGGGTTTTGATCAACAACGTTGGAATCTCGTACCCTTATGCCAGGTTTTTCCACGAAGTGGATGAGGAGCTCTTGAAGAATTTGATTCAGGTCAATATTGAAGGTACTACAAAAGTTACTCAGGCTGTTTTGCCTGGGATGCTCAAGAGGAAGAGAGGTGCAATCGTCAATATGGCTCTGGAGCTGCCATTGTCATTCCTTCTGATCCTCTTTATGCTGTTTATGCTGCCACCAAAGCGTAAGCATTTCCTTTGGCTTTGTTTTCTTATTATAGTTTCATTTGTTCACTTTAGATAATTTGAATTTATTTCATTCTATAGATTTTATGATTTTAAAGGAGTTACTTTTGTTTGTGATCAGGTATATTGATCAATTCTCGAGGTGTCTCTATGTTGAATACAAGAAAAGTGGGATCGATGTCCAGTGTCAGGTATTAAGCTCATGTCTTAGATCATATTGCTTTTTTTGGTTGAGGATTATTTATGTTGAAATTTTCACTTAAATTTTTTTTCTTTTTGGATTAGCAGTTCCTGTTATTTTTGTACATTTCTTAGATTATTTCAATGATACAATAGTTTTCTTGAATTTAGATTTTGTGCCAATGATAAAAAGAAGTTCAATGTTGAGTAACCATGGATGGTAGATTTTTGTTCTAACTTATCAACTGGAGTGTCTGCTCCTTTTTGAGGGTATTGTAGACAAAGCCAGCTTTTGGTGGGCTTTTTGTAGCGAAATTAACTGACATTCAACTTGCAGTAGGTCATTCAACAATCCATGTTTCACCTTCAGATGGGACTGTCAGCCACCTAAGAAATTTAGTGGTATAATAGAGCAGTTCTGTGTCCCATGCTAAAGGCAAGTGACTGTGATTGGTGAATTATATAAGTATGGCCTTTTGCCATTCAACATACAGTACTTCATGCACTGAGGAAGGAAACTCAATTTAATCACAACCTGATTTGCTTACTAAAGTATTAGGTAAAGTTTCTTTTAGATTGAAAATTTGTGCAGTAGACAACATTGCTTGTCTTGATAAGCTTTTTTGACCTATTAGGTAAAGTTTCTCTTTCATTGATTTCCTTTTCATATTAATATATCATTTTAAAAAAGGGATGAAGGATTAATAGATTGATAGTTTAGCTATGGAGTGTAAGGAAAACAAAAGAAAAAGAATGCCTTTGTAGACGCAAAAATGTTGTCATTTGTGTTTTCTTTTTCTTTCTGGTTTGAGGGCAACGATAGGATAAAGATTAGGGGTGGCCCTTAATCAAATTTCTTTTATTATTTTTAGAAAGTTAATGTTAGGGTGTTAGGTAGGTTCATATATTATTGTATTATGATATGGATGATATAAGGGATCGCTGTCAAGTGCAATGGTAAAAGGCTTGGGCTGTCAAAGGCTAATGCATGGAGTCAAGCATTGAGAGCAGCCACTTCGTGCAAAAAATGCTAGGGGGTAGGACTGAATCCAGGTCACCCCTCCCAGGACCCCACTTAAGTGGGACCAGCATTGGCTAACACCTAATGACCCTATTTTTTTCTTATATTGATAAAAGTAAGGTTAAACTCTGCCCACCAATCATAATTACAATTTACAATATTCTATGCAAATTATATTTTCCCTATTGGTCATGAATTTTACATGATACCTTCTACATGGTCAGATTTGGACATTCCATCCACACCCCCCCCCCCCCCCCCCCCCCTCCAGGGGGCCGGGCCCCCCTTTCCTCATATCAAGTTTGTTTTTAAGTTGGACTGCTCACTTTATGTTGGTATCATGGGGACTTTCTTTTATATGTTTAATGATCAGTTATGGGATGTTGATGGGTGGAATGAGCGGATAATACAGTTCAAATTCGAGTGCATTTATGAGGAGTTCGAGGCGGCTTTAAATAAGTGACAGATAAGCAAATATCAATGAGATGGTTAGTGAGCAATTGATGTCAGCTGTAATAAGGAATGATAAAGAGCTAAATGAAAGATCTAATAGAACAAACTCCAAAATGATGTCAGTTTAGGTAATGAAAAATGGATTAGTAATGATATGGTCTCACACATAGAGTGGAGCAATTTACACAGTGAAATGACCCAATGCTTTAAGATATATGTTTTTTTCTTTAATCAGTAAGTTACATACACATGCAATGGATCTTGAACCCATGTTCTCACTTTACATCCCATTATTGTGGGAGGATGGAAGAAAATGTCATTTGAACTAGAGTTCATAAGTAGATGCATGCTTTTCTTTTGTGTGACTATATATGTCAAAAGCATTTAGCTTATCAGCATTTCTTTTGTGTGGCTATATGTCGAAAGCATTTAGCTTAGAGAGAGGCAAGAAAAACTGTGTTGTGAACTTTTGTTGGCTTATCACACATATATTGGACAGCAATTTGATAAAGTAATAAAAGCTTGTCTCTTGAGCAGAACCTTTGTAATGATTTTGCTTTGGTTTATGTTCTCTGATCAATTTCTCTGGATGCAGGTTCCACTCTATGTGGCAACAAAGATGGCATCAATCAAGAGGTCCTCCTTCTTTGTTCCATCAACAGATGGATATGCCCGAGCAGCTTTGCGTCACATAGGCTTTGAGCCCCGTTGCACGCCTTACTGGCCCCACACCCTCCTCTGGGCTTTGGCCTACTCCTTGCCAGAGTCCGGTGTTGATGCCTGGCGCCTGAGGTTTTGCCTCGGCATTCGAAAGAGGGGACAACTCAAGGACTCTAGGAAGAAGGAATAAGGCAGCATCTTGCTCTAACTTTCATCAGGGATGTCTTAATAGTCAAGTAAATTGGTGGATTAAAATTAAGAATGCTGATTGTATGATTGGAGTTCACTTTCCAATTTCATTAGCATGATGAAAGTTTGGTTTCATCATCGACTGTTGTTCATTTTTCTTCATCTTTTAAAGATTTTATGAATGTTGTCAATGTGGCGCCCAAAGAATTGCAATCCTATTACTGTTGCTTGTTGGGATATTAGGTGATGTTTTTTTTTTTTGGTGTTCTATTTCTTCATATGAACCCCTTGGCGCAAGTTTGGCATTATACTTGATTGTTTTAGTAACTTAATAGAATATTTTGGCAGTGTTGCTTACGCTAATGATTTTCCATGAGGATTTCGTTCACGTAAGTGAAACTAATCAAGCACGCAAGCCAGGTCCCACTAGTTGTTGGATAAGTGTAATTTTGCACTAAGGTTGTTAAGCTTCCCATAAAGTACAATTGCAAGGACAATGGAACATACATAGCGTTAGTGCGTGACTGACAATACCGTTGAGAAGAGAATCTAGATTCTAGCATAGATTATATGGCACATAGCGTGATAATATCACCTTAATTTGAACCCATGCTTTTGGCGTGATAGTATGTTTCTGGAGCAGGATTTCAAATATATCTACTCACAAAAATTAACAATGCAGTACATTTTTTTTAAGAACAATACAATCATGATGTGACTTATTGACAATGCAATTATATAGTTGAATTTAATTAGTGAACTTATTATACAGTATCTAAGGAATTGACGAACCTGAAAAAATAAAAAATAAAAAAATACAGTATCTAAAGAATTTTTCCTCAATTTTCCAATTAAAAATATAGTTAAAAGTTAAAATATATTATTATTGTTGTTGTAAAAGTCATGCAATAAAATGCTATATTGCATTATTGACAACTAACACCATTAGTTGGTGACCGACTTACCTATGCCTATTTAATAGGCTCACTTTCAACATACAATCTCTTACAAGTTTCATATTAGCTTTACTATCTATATGTTATGAATGATCATGGGGTCCCACATGTTTTGAATTGATTAACAATAGCATGCTTTGTATGAAGAAAACATGAACAAAGTTGGTTCAATATTATTCACGCACTAGAATATGTCAAAAGGCTATACAATTGATGGTGGCCAGCTTGGAGAAATAATGGTCAATGTTTGTGGCTGTCATTTAATGAGATTTGTTGGAAAACTTCTATATAATAGAAGGTTGTCTGTGTGTGCTTACTGCTTAGTAGAGAAAGAAGAGAAATACAAAGAGATATAGATTTGAATAAAATTTACAATATGTGGATGACCATTGAATGAAAGAAAATTCTTACAATATTTTCTCATTTTCAGATTTATTTTCTCTTTACTATTTCCTTTTATTTCACAACAATTATTTATTAGAACTTGGGATTTTGCATGGATTTTTTTTTTTTTTTCTTTTTTGGGATGGCATGAATGAGTTCAAATTATCAGAACCAGGAAAATCTAGATTAATCTCGTCAACTGGAAGCTTATTATCTATACTCATCAAACATAAAAAAAAAAAAGTGGCATCCACAAATCACATGTACATATGCCCACTAAAATGGGCCACTGGGACACCCTCCTCGGTCCAGCATTTAAGTTATTATTACTTCAGCCCTTGGGAACAAATCAAGCCCATCAAGGAATACAATGTTGAAATCTGGGCTTCCTCGACCCAAAAGTGTAAAAAAAATATATATTTATTTATATATTACTAGAGCATGCGAGCGAGCATTGCGCAGCTGTGTTTCGGAAAGCTTGTGGAACTTCCACTTCCGCCACATTCCTACTACAACTACATATGCTGCCGCCATACAACAAAGTTTAGGCCTGCCTCCTCCACAACAATCTCAAAGTCTCAATGATTCAATCAACGCCAAAACTGGATTCTGGGTCCGGTTCTGATTCTAATAAAGACTCGCATAACGTTGTGTTTATAGACACTAACCTCGACACCCACTTGGCCTTGATTCTCTCCGATTCCGATACTGTTTCCGATCTCAAAAGTAACCCTCTTTCTTCATCACCTTTATTTCTCTTTCTTTCTTTTTGGGTTTTCTGCTACATGTTTGGTTGGCATTTTGGAGTGTTTGCTTGTTTGGAAGATGAAATTGTTGGTCTTTTGCTCTTAGTATCAAGAATAATTGCTTACGTAAATTCATAACCTAGATGAT
This sequence comes from Fagus sylvatica, assembly GCA_907173295.1. Taxonomy (NCBI): domain Eukaryota; kingdom Viridiplantae; phylum Streptophyta; class Magnoliopsida; order Fagales; family Fagaceae; genus Fagus; species Fagus sylvatica. The sequence goes on from OU015772.1 coordinate 21,692,372, forward strand.
GTATAAACGCATGTTGAATTAAATTCAACACCTAAATTCATGAATAATTCTTGGGTTTTGCACTGAAATAATACATTGTTGAGCTTCATATTGTGAATGGGTAAAACTTAGGTGTACATTAGGTTCCCAATTAAGTTCAAACACTAACTACATTGAATTTCATTATTCTTGGAAAAGAAAGCATTTTTTTTTTTTTTTTGTTTTATTGATCAATCCAATCATGTGTTTGAATTTAATTGAGGAATCTAATGTACTGTACCAAAAGAACTGTATATATAAGTTTTGCCCATTGTGAATATGTTGTGTGTTTGGTTGCACTCTTTTTCCTAGACCTTTTGAGGTTGAAATGCTAAAACTAGGTGAGATTTGAGTTGTGTCTTCAATTCATAGAATGGTTCTAGCTAATCTCTTCTTAGCATGGATCCTTGGCATTTTTTATTGTTAAGAAAGATGTTAATTATGCATTGAATCTATGTTTGGCAATATGAAATCCTCACATGTGCGAGAAATCTATCTCAACCATCCAATTAAAAGATTGAAGTAAACATAGTTTGAGATGAATGTATTTTCTTTAGAACTCGTATTTTTAAGGGAGTAATATTGACCTCTATTTAAGGCCAACAAAATTTCAATAGAATTCAATCATTGTGATTATCTATCTTGAGGGTGTATCCTCCCATAAGAATGGGGTGACGGCTAAGGTTAGGATTCACTAGTGCACATGTGACTTACCAATAGAAAAAAGGGAACTTTGCCAGAAGGACGAAATCACTCAAATAGATGGATTAGAAAGTCAAGGCTTTTGGAAGCCAACTGCCAATGAGACAGAATTATGTTATGTTATATTTTGTTAACTAGCAATATGCCTATGCATTGCAAGTATTAATTAATAAAGCAAATGCATACTAAAAGAAAGGGATAAAATGAATGATATCTTATATTTATAAACTTTTCCAAATGTGAATTTGCATTGGGCTGGATAACACTTTTGATAAGACAGAAAGAAAAATATGATTTTTTATTAATTATAATATTTAGTAGTAAAGGTTTAAAATAAAAAGTATTAAATTATTAATGAATTCTTAAAAATAGCCAACCCCTATGCTTTGGGACTAAGGCTTTGTTCTTATAAAAAAAAAAAAAAGAAGAAGAAGATGAAGAAGAGGAAATAACCATTGAGTCACATTGTTATGTCTACATTGAGTGTATAAGACTCAACCTTTATTATATCACGGTACATATGATAAAATTTCATTTTTATGCAATTTAATGATGTATTTGTGGGCACTTTATGGTTCTTCACTGTTATGATCTATGCAACTCCTAGATAAATTCCAGAAAAGTATGAACTTTGAATGTCTCACCAGCCAGTCTTTAAAATGTCTCTACTAATTAAGCGAGCAATTATCATTTGTCAGTTTCTATTCCTAATGACCTATACATGGTGTTGATGTGCAGAGAAAATTCTTGATGAGCACCCACTGTGCTTTCCGAACACTGGGAAGATACAAATTCATGCTCTAAAGGTATGCTGCTTTAACATGCAGAACAAGACTGTTGGACTTCTTGCTTTATGAATATATTTTATTCAGTTGACAAAGTCTTATAAACTTGGCAGGTAAAGCGCAAAGGATACTTTTACCACTTATCAGATTCCATGTTTGTAAAAAGTGCTTTTGATGGAGTCAAGAAGAATTGGTTTCTTTGTGTTGATGCTTCTCGTTCAGTGGAGCATGGTGAAAATCAGCACTGCCACATTCCCGGTTCTAACAACATATTATCCTGTTTTGGCTTTAAGAATAGTACTTCATTTGATAGGGTTGAAGTTCCTCATGATGGTCCTCTCAAAAGGCCATCCAATTTTGACGATTCGCCACTGCCTCTGGTTGGGAGCAACCAGAATGTGAAAGAGAGTGTTCCTATTGCTGACCAGTATGGTTCAAGTGATTTTGGTATAGAAGTTTTAAAAGAAAAAAATGCTTCAGTTCATGGATTTGGCAAAGATGCATCACAACAAGATATTGCAGTCCCAGAATACTCTTTAGATAATGCACGTAGAGAAGTTTTGTTTGATATGAGGATGGGGAAAAAAAATATTGCTGATGAACCTTGCAGGAGTTCATCATCTAATATTAGCAAGAGGTCAGTTTCTAAAATACAGAGGACTAATCATCTGAACAAGGAAACTGAAGTTACAGAAAAACTCGGTAATTGCATAATTGACAAATTTAAGAATGACATGGATATGCAATGCAATAAGTCATTGGAAGAAGCTTCACAATCCAGGCCTCATAAAAAGAGAAAGCGTAAGATTGAAAAGAAAAGTGGAGATGAAGATTCTTTGAAGGAAAAGAGAGTTTTGACTTATGATTCTAATAAAGAAATCTCCAAGGCAGAGAGTGCATCTCAGCAGTCTGTGGTGGATAAACTAAAGGCAAATGCCATCTTCGGCAGTATATCTTCTGCACCATTGGAGGATACCCAGTTGTTAGAAACTGGTTCAAGCAGTGGGAAGAGTAAGAAAAGGAGAAAGAAAACTTCAAGTACTCTTAATCAGGAAGTTGCTGCAGTTCCTTCTTCTGGGAAAGACGTTAGAGAAGAAAACTCTAGGGTCACTGTGGGAATTAACCACAAGGATTCAGGTGGAGAACCTGGTGCAGCATCTATTCCGGCACAAGATGTCCAGGGTGCAACTGTAACAAATTCTGAACTATGTGGAATTTCGTTGAAGGAAAAGCAGGGTGATTCTATCCATGAAGTGAGGGAAAATAATACATTACCCTCTTCACTAGTGGACAAACAGAAGACAAATGCAACCATAGACAGTTTAGCCACTGAACCTTTGGGAAATGTAGATTTGCTGGAAACTGACTCAAGCACGGGAAAGAAGAAAAGGAAAAAGAAATCTTCAAATTCCCTTAATCAAGTAGTCACTGCTGTTCCTTCGGCGAAAGATGCTAAGGAAGAAAGTTCTAGGGTCACTGTGGAAATTAACCAGAAGGATTCAAGTAAAGAACCAGATGCAGCATCTATTCTTGGAGATAGTGTTCAGAATGCAATGACTTCTGGACCTTGTGAAATCTCTCAGAAGGAAAAGCAGTGTGATCCTGAAGTGGGTGAAAATGACAAAGTGCCTTCACTAGGTGATTCTCCCATCTGTTGTATTGATATGTGATTTAATGTAATCTTGCTTTCATTTAATTTTATTTTATGTTCTTCGAAGACATCTGTTTAATTTGTAGGACACTTGTGGAAAATTGGCATGTCAGAAACTTTTTTAAAATTATAAAAGAAAACACCTTTATTACCTCAAAAAATGTGCATTATTACAAGGATGCTGTCATTTTTGGCAAGAAACTCATACATAGATATTATTTTCATGATAGTTTCAATATTTATGTTTTTAAAATATGCAAACCCTGTATATGTTTATTGTGCCTTTTGCTGATACATGACACTTTGTTGGTTTTCAGAAATCATAGCATCTTTTCTGATTACGCTGCACCCCATATATGTTTATTGTGATAATTTCACTAAGATATATAGATATCTAGCCGCGTCCTTGATGCTACATTTCTTATAATGCCACGTCCAACACCCCCTGTCCTTTGCTGATACATGACACTCATGTTGGTTTCCTGAAATCGTAGCATCTTTTGCTGATTATACTGCTGATTCTCTTGTAGATCTTGACAAGTGTGACACTGATGCTGGCAATGTGAAAAGAAAAAGTGATGTATCTGGAGAGGAAGCTGCAGTTAGAGTTGGGAGGAATATAAAAGATAGTTGTGTAGTTAACTTGGAAGACCATCCTTCCTTTGTCGTCAAAGAGCTGAATAATCTCCCTATGCTTTCCAGGCATGAGACCTGCATCCTTAATGACAATGACAATTGTGAAACTGATCAGACTGACGGAGTTGAAGAGAAAAGAGAATCGTCACATAACAGGGATCCTAAAGGAATGCTGTCAGAAAAGGACAAACCATCTAGTCGGGGTGAAACAGACATGAATGCTAAAGAAGTGATTGTCACTTCTAAATTGTTGGATGGACCTGGAATTGTTGAGCCTACGAAATCTGGTAAGAAAAAAAGGAAGAAGAGAAATGCTGAGGATTCAGAGCATGTTAAAGGTTCTGAACATGAAATATCTTCAGCAGAGCCTCATAAAGCTGTAAATGGTGATCATTCCACTGATAACACTAAGAAGGAAGAAAGAACTTTCTCTCAAACAAAGGGGATGGAAGTATCAAAAATAAAAACATTGAGTACTTCTCTTTTGGCTTCTGGTGGGGAAACTGGTGACGTCAATGGAGATGAGGTGGAATCCTTGCAGCAAATCAGCAAAACTCAAGCAAATGCAGAGACTATGGATGAGAAAATGAGTAAGAAATCTAAGAAGAAACAAGATGCTGCTGCAAAGAACCTCCTGGATTTGCAAACAAAAGATCAAGATGTTGGTCATAAGGATCCAACACCTTCAAAAATAAAAACTGGTGGGGAAACTGGCGTTGTTAAGAACTTCTCTTTTGGCTTCTGGTGGGGAAACTGGCGTTGTCAATGGAGATGAGGTGGAATCCTTGCAGAAAATCAGAAAAACTCAAGCAAATGCAGAGACTATGGATGAGAAAATGAGTAAGAAATCTAAGAGGAAACAAAATGCTGCTGCAAAGGACCTCCTGGATTTGCAAACAAAAGATCAAGATGTTGGTCATAAGGAAAAATCTAAGAGGAAACAAAATGCTGCTGCAAAGAACCTCTTGGATTTGCAAACGAAAGATCAAGATGTTGGTCATAAGGATCCAACACCTTCAGCTGATAATCAAAGGGAGGTGGAAGCTTCATCCAAAAGAACAAAGAAAACTAAGTCAGCAAAAACAAGGTCCAAGAATAAATTAAATGAATCAAATTTGGAGCATGAGAAAGATTCGGGGGTTGAAATTGATCCTCTTCAGGCTCATACGAATTCTGGGACTGACAAGTCTCCCCAAGTTTCATTACATACAACTGAAGGCAATTATAAGGGTAGGCCAGTTGAAGATAAATGTGCTGAGAACATGCTTCCTCCTGCAAAGAAGCTTCCAAAGACTTCTAGAAGTGGCTCTGGAACTGACAAGTCTTCCCAAGTTCCATTACATACAACTGAAGACAATTATAAGGGGAGGCCAGTTGAAGATAAATATGCTGAGCAGATGCTTCACCCTGAAAAGAAGCTTCCAAAAGCTTCTAGAAGTGGCCCAACAGCTCTGCAATCCAGTAAGTCTGATAAGTTCACTTCCATTCCTGAAGAAGAAAGAAGGCCGAGCACTCTCAATGCTACTGAGACCAGTATTAATTCAGAGAAAAAAAGTGAAGCTTTGACTGTATCAAACTCTAAGTTGGGAAATTCTAAGAGTAGAGTTCGCCAAAATAAATTAGGTAATGAAGGCCAATCAGATGCAGGCCAGGGTGTTAGAAAAGCTTCTGTTAATGACATTGGGGAAGTTGTAAATGGGTCACAAAATGACAAGAGCGTGCTAGCTAAATTAGGAGCAATTTTCAAGGATGATAGTAGTGGGACTTCCGAAGATGAAGATGGAGACAATTCAGATGCCAGCACCAGAACACCATCAGATAATTCATTTTCATCTGACTACTCAGATGGGGAAAGCAATGTGAATCTCAGCTCACCACGAAATGGTAATCCAAATTCTATCTAGATTTTCTTGCACCTAACATTGTTAATTGTATCAGGAGGTTATATTTTCTTGTGCATCGCATTATAGTTTCTCTTGCATCTTTTTGAGATAAATGAACAAGTAATGTCAGACTTTTACCCTGTTCTTTCATACTTCTCAAGCCTCACTCTTTAGCTAGTTTTATAAGGCTTGATAGCAAACTCATTGTTTTTGTTCTATTTAAAGCTCAAATATTTAAGAGTAATCGGATGTGACTTTGATTGTCTCATGGTAAGTCTACTTGAATTATCTATCTTGGTCTGATTCAGATATCAGTTGTGGACAGCATATGAGAAGGTGAGATTACAGTATTTAGGCCCTGAGGCAACAGAATACTTCTCTTTTATAAACTGGATGGCAATTTCCTTAAGGAATGCTTGAAACCTCCTATATGTGTGTCAACACTAACTGTAGAATATCTCTTAATTTAAGTATTGAATGTCAATTCTTGTCCACAAGTTGAAGAGTTTCAGTATCTTTTATTGTTCCTTTTACCGTATACTGAGGCTATTAGATAAAATTGCAAGAAGTTTTTGGCATTCCCCGAAAGCTTTGATATGCACTCAAATTTGGGTCTATAACATGAATGGCATCATCCTCAATTTCTATGTTACTTTCTGTCTAACAACTTTGGTATGAGCTTATTGGAGCTAATTTTTATGTTTGAATCAAAATTGCCTTAGGATCTTATGACTCGAAAAGACATAACAGTGGTGGAAGAAGCGTCATTAAACAATGGTAAGTTCTCTCTCTCTCTCTCTCTCTGCCTACATCCTCATGAACATTATTTCACTGTTATGTATATCTTCAACCTATCATTATCTCAAAAACTTAATATATTTGTGATCCATGGAGCAGCTCTTCAAATGCAAAGAATATGACCCTCGATTCAATCCTTAGAAGTTCGAGCAGCTACAAGAAGGCTAAACTAACTGCTTCTCAGTCGCAGCTGGAGGACTCTGAAAGCCAGCCTGTTGATTTTGTTCCAGACAGTCTGGCTGACTAGTGCTCCCTTGCTTGAATGTTATTTGTTCTGTGTCCAGGAGTTAAATTTCTTGGTCCTTATTCACTTGAAGCTGCGCATGGCTCTATAAACTGTTGAGAAAGAGGCATTAGGCCAAGAAAAGATTTTGAGAAAGAGAGGCATTAGGCCAAAGAAAAGATCATACAATTGCTCGTGCAATTGATGAACATATCGGCTGTTTTTTTTCTTTTTGGTAAGTAACATATCTGCTGGTTTTTGAGTTTGTCTCCAGTAAATGGATTTGGCCTAGAATATTAGATAATGAAAGGAACTGAAATGGTTGGCTTTTTTTTTTTTCTTCATTTTCTTTTCTCCCCCCTAATAAATTATTTTTCTAGGCATTGCATGTCATTCAATTTATGCCGATAAGAGAATATAGCATGCCAACATCGAAACAAAAGCTATATACACCCCATCTAATTTGAGTTATAACTGTTTTCCAGTCTTTTTTCTTATCTGGGGGAGGGTTTGGTTGGCTACGTTATCCAAATGTCATCATACAGGCATTGTCCAAGTTCAGTTTACATGAACTAAATGGAGCCATGTATTTTCAACAGTCATCACGAATGAATATGCATGCATTTGTACATAACCAAATTTAGAGGTTAGTGAATTTATCGGTTTCTAGGTGATACATGATACTTGTTATTTGATGATTGAAGTCAAATAAAAATATTTATAAGTTTATAGTATAATTAAAATTATTAGGCTAAAATAATATTTACACTCTAGGTTTGGATTCATTTCTAAAATCAGTCTCAAGTTCTTAACTATGAAAACTTATAATTTACATCTTGGGTATTACAATAATGTTGGTGTCAATTCCATCAACATAATTTTAATTTTGTTGTTAACTCACCCAAAAAATCATTTTTGACAAGAAAAAAGAAAAAAATGATGTCATTTTTTTTTTTAATAATTCAATAGTTGGGTGAGGAGGGATTTGAACTCTAAATATTTTTATTGAAAACACCAGTTGAGTTACTATCTTGATAAATGATTTTCATTTTTGACAAGAAAAAAGAAAAAGAAAAAATTGTTGTCATTTTTTTTTAATAATTCAATAGTTGTGTGAGGAAAGATTTGAACTCTAAATGTTTTTATTGAAAACACCAATTGAATTACTATCTTGATAAATGAAATCATTTTTAGGCAGATTAACATTGAAAATGTATGAAACATATCGAAAAGGCATATATTGATATCGTGCGTTGTAATAATTGATGGTGTAAATTGAAGTTTTAAAAATCGAGTGATTGATTTAAAAGCAATTCCAAATTTAGAGGATGTAACGGCATTTTAGCCAATTCATTGAGTGTAAAGGCAAGGGTAGGTTGATGTAGAATATCAAATTTAGGTCCCTCTCCCAGTCACCATATATGTGTGTGTATATATATATAGCTCTTTAGAATGGACCGGAAAGGATTCTTGAAAATAATGATAATTAATCTCTGGTGAAAGCAACGTTTTTTTTTTTTTTTTTTTTGGGGAGGGGGGGGGGGGGGAAGTGACAGAAAGGTTGTTGATCCTCCATCTCCATGGTTTAGCATATTCCATCTTTGGATGCAGGCATCAACAAGGAAAGTAAAGCATGTTTACAATCATGATATAATCAAATTCTTTTGTCAAATCGGCAATCTTCCACTTAGATCATGGCCTTTTTATAGGCTTAAGTGTATTAATGGTGCTTGATGATAGGGTATTACGAAGTTTCTTTTTGTCCCATAAAGTCTCAACCAGTTGATTTTATTTACTTCTCGGACAGTATGAGTATCCTTTATTCCTCTTATCTTTACGTAAATTTCACCTAACGTACTCTTATTATCTTATAGTATCATGCATTGGGCCCCAATTAAAATGATCCCAGCTTATTCTTTCCTTTGATAGGTCCCCTAAAATTGTAACTTTTTGTATATAATAAAGTAAGTTTATGAATTAAAAATTAAAACAAAGCCAAGGATTGTGATACCATCGATGGACACAGCTCACCAACATCACTAATCATACTCATCCAGCATTATAGGATTAGTTGACATGGTATTTTCCAAGAAATGGATATATATATATATATAGAGTAGTGCTCTCGAATATGAAAAAAATAAAAAAGTATTTTATGTAATAGTTACATTTTTTGCTAAATATTTTTTTTTTTTTTTGCTAAATAATGTAATAGTTACATAGGACATTTGACACACTCTTATATAAAATAAGTGTTACATATAACTGATATACAAGTTATCATCTCAAAGATGACTTAGTATATCTTATGGATGGTGGACACTAATTCTAATTTTGGATTTTTAAAGCGGTAAATGAATCTATAGTTTAAATGTTTTAGAAAAACAAAGAACAAGAATTCAGTTTGAATGTGTATTCCTCTTTAAGCCACTAAAGGGTTTTGTATAAAATATATATAGTAATATAAGTACAAATGAGTTTATCATACACAGATAACAACAGAAATATTTAAAATACATTAGGATAGCATCATAGCAAGATTCATAACAATAATAATTTAACTGACAATTTTCTCTTAGTGAAGGATATACATTCCAGCATGCACCAACACAATTTTGGTGGTCCTACACGAGAGATTTATTAAAAGTGTGCCGAACTATTAACTATCCATTGTTGAAGGTTTTTTTTTTTGGCCTCCTCTTTTTCGCTAATCCTATCTTCAAGTTGATTGAAATGTCATGTCATACACTTATATATTTAAACACTAACCAAAGTGGTAATATTAATATCAATTTTAATATAAAAGTTTGAACTTGGTTGGAATCAACATTATCATTCGAATGCCATGAAAGACTACTTTAGCCTCTCTCACACAAAAGTTAATACCAATTGATTTTCAAATGAGATAGTTAAAAGTTCAATCCAACAAACTTACAAAGGCAATCTTATCTAAGCCACCACCTTTCTTTATACTATCTTTTCTCACTTCGTTCAAACATACTCAAAGAAGTATATAACCAAACTATTTTGAAACTTTGAATCAAGCAATGTGCATTACTTAAAACAAACAAAAAATAAATCTTACATAACCGACATAAAGCAAAATACTAAATCTCAACATATATCCATTTGATCTTTTTTTCTTTTTCTTTTTTCCCTTCAAAAAATTGGGTAATTAACTAATTATACAATATTCCCTAACTACATTAATCAGGCAATGGGATCGTTTTCTCTTTTTCGGAACACGATCTCAGTATCCAATCCAAACCCATCAACTTTCTAAATATGAACAACCTCGGATCCCTTGAACATCTCCACCAATGGTTCCACACTAAAAAGATCATTGGCAAAGCACTTATCAGTCCGTCTAGATAACGCCACGTGTCTCCCATCAACTTTCTAAACATGAACAACCTCGGATCCCTTGAACATCTCTACCAATGGTTCCACACTAAAACGATCATTGGCAGAGTACTTATCAGTCCGTCTAGATAACGCCACATGTAAGACACATACCCCATTAGGCTTCAACGTCCGTTCAATCTTGGAAACGAACTTGTGCGGGTACAGCGCATGATCGAACACGTTCGAGAACTCGAAGTCGAAGGTTTCGTTTTCGAAAGGCTGGTTAATTATGGAAGTCTCCTTCGATCACAAGTGGAGGACACGGCACCAAGTCGATTCCCATCGAGTCGGACACTCCGACACGTCTCAGGGCTTCAACTTCCTGGCCGACACGGGCCCCAACAGAAAGCGCTTTGGAATGGTTATGGAGGAGGTTTTGTTGCTTTAAACATTGGAAGAATTATGCAAAGACTTGGACATTGCGATCCCAGTCCTGGGTTTTCCATATTTTTCTGAGTTTGGGGTCGAGGGTCTTGTTGAGTTGGTGTTGTTTGTAGGATTCGTAGGAATCGTATTCGGGTCGGATTTTGAGGTCCCCGGAGATATAAGTTAGGTTTTTCGATGATGGTGGGCGATGGTGAGATTGGAGAAAGAATAGAAGGAAGAAAATAATGAGAAAAAGGAGAAGAGGAAGAAGGAAGTGGGTGGAATATACCATTATCAATTGAGGTCTTTTTGGGTTAGTTTTCATGGTTGCATGAGCCCTCAAACACTCTATGTGTGTTATAAGGTATGAAGTTGGATATTACTTTTTTTACTGTTCTACTTCAAGTTAAATTCAAATACATACATGTTCCAAATTTATATTAACAAATGTTTGAATTTGATTAGAAATCAAAAACCCAAGTTTTGACTAATTTTTTATTCATAGTTTTCGCCTTGTACACAAATAAAGGAACAATTAATTAGATCACCTGTGCAGATATAGGAGATCCATTTGTTTAGAGTATTGTAAGGACTAAGGAGGGAAGCATTTTGACTGTGACAGAATAAACGAATAATAGATCCATTTACTTGTATTGTATGTATACAAGCTAGATGATTAGTATATAAATACGATGCTTCGTGAAATGAGAGAGTTCTCTGACCTAGGGAATGATGCAGTCAAACCCTAGCCGCCAGTAGAAGTTTTGTCTTGTCGCCGGTACAAGTATAGTTTCTCTAGTGTATAGACATTAGTAGGCTCCCAGTTGGTTTCTTTTCTTACTGTCCCAGTGTGTTTTTGTCCTTTTTCGATTTGTTTTTCCCCCACACAACCCTTGTCATCTAGCTTTATGGAGTCTCTCACCAGTTAATAGGGAAAGTTTTCCCTCTCAGAGACTGAAGGAGACATGGCAGATCTTGTCTCTCAATTAGACTCACCAAAAAGTTATCTGGCAGCCAAGTTCCTCACTCGCAGAGTCTTGAATGTGGAAGCAGTGGCACATACTCTAACACCATTATGGAGAACGGATCACGGCTTTACGATTCGAGATATGAACGAAAACAGACTTGTCTTTGTTTTTGAGGACGAGGTAGATCGCGAAAGAATGTTGATGGGCGAACCATGGGCGTATGATAAACATCTAATTGTTTTCAAATGTCTAGAAGAAGAGGAAGCCATTGAAGATGTGGAGTTTAACAGGACATCTTTTTGGGTGCAACTTCATGGTTTACCTGTAAGACGAATGAATCCTGAAGTAGCAACCACCCTTGTCTCACCCATGGGCACAGTTGAGAAGTTGGCAGATGGTGAAAACAGTGCTGATGGTGGACAAGCAATGCAGATCCGTGTAAGCATGGATATCACCAAGCCATTAAGCCGAGGGAAAAAAGCCAGACTTGAACAAGGGCGTGAAACCTGGATCTCTTTCAAGTATGAAAGACTTCCAAACTATTGTTACTGGTGTGGACTGGTCTCTCACAGCGATAAGGACTGTCCATTATGGCTTCGGAACAAGGAAAATATGAGAATTGAGGATCAACAATTTGGGCCTTGGCTGAGAGCCAGCAACGAACGCCCATGGAGGAAGACGGAGGTAAAGGTGGAAGGAATTGTTCAACCAAAACCCCAGAAATACCCAAACCCGCCACCTACCCAGAAAACCAAACCAAAATCCACCCCACCCACATACCCATCATCACCAACCCACATACCACCATCTCCCCCGATCCAAGCACCACCAGTACACCAGACCATTCCTTCATTCCCTACCTTACTTAACAAAAATCAACCATCTACACAACCAAACACATCCCCCCAGCCTTACACCACTCAAGCCCCACCACCCACAACAGGGATAACCATAGCAGCCGAAGAGGAAGGTGATGTGCTTAATATGGAAGTAGAGGACAATCCGGGCTTCATGATATATTCTAATGACAATCAGATAAATCAGGCGGGTCTTTTTGAGCAAAATTTACGGGATATTGATTCGGCGATAGGATTTTGTCCTCAAGTCACAGCTGGCACCATGCTTATTCCGAGTGGTCAACCCCTCATAACCTCTCCCCATATCCCTCCACAAGATTCACTATCCATCCCACGTGGTATTCTAGTAGATATCACAAATCCCATGCAACCCGAACCACTCTCCACAAAGCCACAACCACGGAAGAAAACTTGGAAAAAAATGGCACGAGAAGCAGGGGTGCATGCATGCATCTCCATTGAACCATTACAAGGCAAAAGGCAATCTAGCTCACAAGATGGAGCTGGTTTAAGTGAAGAAGGATCAAAGAAGTTGAGAGGAGAGTTGAATGACTCTATACCGGCGGAGGCTGTGGTGCAGCCCCGCCGAGAGCCATGAATTGCTTAACTTGGAACTGTCGTGGGCTTGGGAACCCACGTACAGTTCAGGAACTTGCACGGCTGGTGTGTGCACAAGATCCCACTGTCGTGTTTTTGATTGAAACATGGCAGAATGATGGTCCGTTGGAAAGATTAAGGTGCCATTTACAATTTGATCATAAATTTGTCGTGAAGAGCAGAAACAAGGGTGGTGGATTGTGTTTGTTCTGGAAATCTGAAGTGAAACTCAAAGTCCAAAGTTTTTCAATATCCCATATTGATGCAATCATAAACGAGACCGAATCAGATGCTTAGCGTCTCACTGGTTTCTACGGTGCCCCGGAGACGCAGCATCGTGAAGATTCGTGGGTCTTGCTTCGACGACTCAACTCGCAATTTTCGCTACCATGGTGCTGTATGGGGGACTTCAACGAAATAGTGCAAGCGGATAAGAAACAAGGCCGCCTCAGTCGATCGAAAAATCAAATGCAACGATTTCGTGATGTTCTTGACGATTGCAGGTTTCTAGATCTCGATTTCACAGGATCGAGCTTCACGTGGACTAATAACAGGACCGGTGATATGACTTGGGAACGGCTTAACAGGGCAGTAGCAACTCCAGAATGGCTGCTCCAATTCCCAACAGTTCGAGTCTACCACTTGGAAGGGCGTTGGTCAGATCATAAACCACTTTGGGTGGGGACAGAACAGGTACGGCAGCAATATCGGAAACCATTCCGATTTGAGGAAATGTGGACCTCGGAAGCAGGGTGTGAACAAACTATTGTGAACTCATGGAAGACAAAGAAAAGTGGTGTGCTGATGTATCAAGTATGGGACAAAATCCATACGTGCAAAAAGAGTCTTCAAGTTTGGAGTAGGCAAAGCTTTGGCAATGTGAAACAGCAAATTAAAGAAACCAAAAAACAACTAAAACAAGCAGAGGCAGAATCTATGCAAGGCAAAGACCACCCCAACTTCTACTCCATACAGAAAAAACTCTATGCACTGTTGAATAAAGAAGAGAGGATGTGGAGACAGCGCTCAAGAGCGAACTGGCTGAAAGCAGGAGATCAAAACACCAGGTACTTCCATTACCGAGCAACGCAGAGAAGGAGAAGAAATTATATTAACTGGATCCGAGATTCGAATGGCTCCTGGACTACATGCCCATCCCAGGTACCAAGTCATTTTGTTAACTCTTATTCCAAGCTATTTACAACCTCTCTCCCAAACCAAATAGAGCAGGTGGTTGATGGGATCCCTCAAGTTGTTACCCCAGAGATGAATAAGCTTCTTACCCGAGACTTTGGGGCCATTGAAGTAAGTGAAGCAATAAACCAAATGTCCCCAATTAAGGCCCCGGGCCCAGATGGCCTACCACCAGTATTCTACCAAAAATACTGGCATTTAGTTGGTGAAAATGTCACAAAAGCAGTGCTTACGTGCCTCAACTCAGGAAAGATCTTGAAGGCAATTAACCACACCCATATCACTCTTGTTCCCAAAGTCAAGAATCCTGAAGCAGTAGCAAATTACAGACCAATAAGCCTCTGCAACGTCATCTACAAAATTATCTCCAAAGTACTAGCCAACTGCCTTAAAAGAATTTTGCCTCAAATAATCTCAGAATCTCAAAGTGCCTTTGTCCCAGGGAGATTAATTATAGACAATATACTGGTGGCTTTTGAGACGCTCCACCATATGCACCACCAAAGACAGGGGAAGACTGGTTCAATGGCAATAAAATTAGACATGAGTAAGGCGTATGATAGGGTGGAGTGGAGGTATCTGGAAGGGGTTATGCAGCAGATGGGTTTTCATCCTACATGGGTAAAAATTATGTTGGAATGTATTTTCACTGTATCTTATTCTATCCTTGTAAATGGTGAACCCCATGGCTATATTAAACCCTCACAAGGCCTAAGGCAGGGGGACCCATTATCTCCTTACCTATTTCTTTTGTGTGCAGAAGGTCTCCATTCACTTCTACAAAGAGCAAAAAATGATGGGGCTCTCCAAGGAATATCAATCAGCAGGGGTGGTCCAAAGCTTACACATCTATTCTTTGCTGATAACTCCCTGCTATTTTGCAAAGCATCAACAACTGAAGTCTCATGTGTACAAGATCTTCTTACAGAATATGAACTTGCTTCCGGACAACAAATTAATCGCCAAAAGACTACTCTCATTTTCAGCAAGTCTACCCCAAGACATATTCAAAACAACATTCAAGGCATGCTGGGTGTCCCTGTAATCCGGCAATATGAGAAGTACCTAGGCCTCCCATCTTTTGTGGGGAGGGCAAAGTATTTAAATTTTGCTCAAATAAAGGAGAGGGTGTGGAGTAAATTAAAAGGTTGGAAGGAAAAACTGATATCTCAAGCTGGAAGAGAGATCCTCATCAAATCAGTAACCCAAGCACTCCCTACATATGCCATGAACTGTTTCCCTCTTCCTAATCGTTTGATTAAGGAAATTGAGGTATTGATCCGAAGATTTTGGTGGGTCCAAGTAGGGGAAAGAAGCAAAATGCATTGGATTCCTTGGAAGTCCCTGTGTAAATCAAAGAAGGGTGGCGGTTTAGGATTCAGAGAGTTGGGTTTCTTCAATGAAGCCCTCCTTGCTAAACAAGTTTGGCGTTTAATGCACAATACTACTTCTCTGTTCTATAAGGTCTTCAAAGCCAAATACTTTCCCTGATGCTCCATCCTAGAAGCAAAGCATCATACTAGAGGGTCTTTTGCTTGGAAAAGCATAATGGGGGCTTGAGAGCTTATTCAAAAGGGATCTTTTTGGAGAGTTGGTGATGGTACACAAATTCAGATATGGGAGGATTGATGGCTGCCAACACCATACCAGCACTCTATCATAACACCATGTCCACAAAATACTCCATTAACTCATGTCTCTCAGCTCATTGACCACCAGACAAGAGCATGGAAAAAGGATGTGGTTAGGTCCACTTTCATTCCTTTTGAAGCAGAAAATATACTGGGCATACCACTAAGCCACACACAGTAGGAAGACAAACTGATATGGGGTGGAACAAAAACAGGTGATTATGTGGTCCGTAGTGGGTATCACCTGTTGTTAGAAGAAAGCCATAGCAGTGATCCGGGATCATCAAATACAGCTTCTCAGGCTCAAATGTGGAACTCAATTTGGTCTCTCTCGATCCCTCACAAGGTATGCCACTTCCTCTGGCGTGCTTGTCATAACTCTCTGCCAACCCGAAAAAACCTGCACCACCGGCATGTCATAGATGATCCAAGATGCCCCAATTGCACAACTTCGATAAAGGACACCTATCACGCTCTCTAGAACTGTAAGAACCTGCAGGAAATCTGGCAAGCTACGGAGTGAGGAAGAAAGTTAAAAGGAAACCACTATGTTGATTTCATGGAACTCTATTGTGCCATAACACAAACTTTAAGAACAGAGGAACTTCAGATCTTCGCTATGGCAACATGGTCTATCTGGTATCGCA
This sequence comes from Fagus sylvatica, assembly GCA_907173295.1. Classification (NCBI taxonomy): domain Eukaryota; kingdom Viridiplantae; phylum Streptophyta; class Magnoliopsida; order Fagales; family Fagaceae; genus Fagus; species Fagus sylvatica. The sequence continues at coordinate 21,708,733 of OU015772.1, forward strand.
GAAACCGTCAACGACTGGATCAACCAATCGAGGAGATTCACCGTCTCCTCCCGAGATCGATTGAACTCCTCATGGAATTCCACCAAGCCCAAGATGACATGTCACCGAAACCAGAATCCACCAGACCAGCTTGCCACGCCAAATGGAAACCTCTAGCTGTAGGAAGTTATAAGGCGAATTTTGATGGTGCTATTTTCATTGAAACGAGTGAGGCAGGGATTGGTGTGATTATTCGCAATGATTAGGGAGCTGTTATGGCATCATTAAGCCAATGAATCTCATACCCCCACTCGGTTGAAGCAGTAGAGGCTTTTGCTACCAGAAGTGCTACCCAGTTTGCTCTTGACCTTGGCCTCAGAGATGTGATTTTCGAGGGAGACTCCTTGAAGATAATCACTGCACTGCAACATCACTCCCCCTGCAACACTCAATATGGACACCTGATCACTGACACCAAAACCATAGCCCAAAACTTTATTTCTTGTCATTTTGTGCATGTAAAACGGGAGGGCAATAGAGTAGCCCACTCCCTTGCTAAAAGAGCTCGACACTATGAGCCTTTTAAAGTTTGGATGGAGGCTGTTCCACCTGACTTACAACATGTTACTTTGTCTGATTTCCATTTGAATTAAAATGTTTGATTCATTCTCAAAAAAAAAAAAAAGATGATTAGTATATAAAACAACATGTAAAATTGACTTCTTTTGTGAATATACATAAGTTGACTTTGTATGCAAATTAAATTGGCAACTTGAGTGGAAGTATTTAAAAGTTGAAACCTATTCCTTGGTTTTGAAGTGGTTGTAGAAGGGCACGTCTTTTTGTGATCATGATATGTTTGCACATGGCAAATTGTGCATGGGACAGCTGTCACAGCTCAGATAAGAAAGCACTACTCTCTTGAAGTTGGCCAAGTAAAGGCGCATGCTGTTTGACCCCATAAAAGCCCAGACAGAACCTCGTAGAAGAAGCTCGATGCTGTTGACCATCAGTTGGAAATCAATGCGAGCTGCGTCATAAGATTACATCATTTTGAAGAAAGAAATATGCAACTATGAACTATTATGGGTCACTCAGCAAAATTTAAAAAAATAAAAATAAAAAAAGCTATTATGTGTCACTAGTAATATATAATAATTTATGCACACTATACATACACAGAACTTAAGCATCAAGTAAAAGACATTACCAGCCAGAATAATTATGGTTAACAATCATTTATAATGTTTAATCATTAATATTCAAAAAGGCCAGGGTGGCAATTTGGTGCCTATAGTGAATCACGTCTTAAAGTAGTATTTGATTAGGGTTCAAGACCTTATGATAACATTGTTTTTTTTTGGGTGAGAATACTTTTTAAAACTTTAGTAATTAAAAAATTAGCTTGAAACTTTAAAGACCAAAAATCACAACCACTAGTGCGTTTTTTAAACATTAGTGTCCAATGACCAATTATGTGCGTTTCAAATATTAGGGACTAAAAATATAATTTTTACAACTCATTCTTTCACTTCACACACACACGCACCAAAAAAAAAACTAAAGCCCTACAACTCCATAGGGTTATACTAAGAATGAACATAAATCTGAATTTTTAAAATCATCTTAAAAACTAAATTATTTTTTTTAAAGAATAAGATTAGGATTTACACTTACAAACTTATATAATTCATTCTCCTTCAGTTATTCATATACTATTCTAATAAGAACTTTCACTATTGCCGTTTGATCATCGGTTCAAGCGTCGTAAAACGGTTAATTCTCAAAAGCAGGACCTAGTATATTCTTTTTGACTTTTCAGCCGGAGGGCCGAAAGTAATGAAGAATTAAGAGGCATACATCATTATCATATTGTCTTTTAGGTGAAGCTCCAGAGAATAACCATTAACACATGCGCATCTTTTACTATTAGAATTTTGAAACAAATGGACATGCAAAACAAAGAATTCTATAGATTATGATGGGGTTACCACTTAGCACTTAGAACCAACATTTTCATTTCATTCCATTTATAATGTAACATTTGAAGGTAAGGCCGGCCATTTTGTCACACAGTATAATTAAAAGGAATTGAATGGACACCCATGCACTTAAAATTAAATATTATAAACAAACTCATACTTTAGGCTACCACCCAAAAAAAGCAAAACAAAATTTTGATTTAAGGAACACAATTCAAAAAACAATAATCAACGAATTAGATCACTGGTTTTTTTTCCTGAACACAACCTCAGTATCCAAGCCGAAACCATCAACTTTTCGGACGTGAACAACCTCGGAAATCTTAAACATCTCCACCAAGGGTTTGACGCTATACAAATCATTAGCCGAATACTTATCAGACCGTCTAGACAAAGCCACGTGTAACACACAAACCCCACGGGGCTTCAACGTCCGTTCGATCTCTCCAACGAACTTGTGCGGATACAGCGCGTGATCGAACACGTTGGAGAATTCATAGTCGAACGTTTCGTTCTCAAATGGCTGGTTGTGGAAGTCACCTTTAATCACAAGCGGAGGATACGGCACCAAGTCGATCCCAACCGAGTCGGACACGCCGACACGTCTCAGGGCTTCCACTTCCTGTCCGACGCGGGCTCCGATCGCAAGCGCTTTGGACTCGTTGAATAGAAGCTGTTTTTGCTTTAAATCTTGGAAGAACTGGATAAAGACTTGGATTTTCCGGTCCCAATCCCGGGTTATCCATATATCTCTGAGTTTAGGGTTAAGGGTCTTGTGGAGCTGGCGTTGTATGTATGATTCGTAGGAGGTGTATCCGGGTCGGATTTTGAGATCTCCGGAGCTGTAAATCGGGTTTTCGTTTGTTGGGTTTGAAGTGTTTTGTTGGTATTTGAATTGGAAAGAGAGTAGGAGGAGAATGAAAGCGAGAGAGAGGAAGAGAGAGAGAAGGAAGTATTTGAGTATTGGTGGTTTGGTTTGGTTGGTTTTCATTTCTGCATGTTAATTAAAGCCTCATCTTCTTTCTTCTTCTCCCTCTATAAACTTATTTTTTCTCTGTTCGATGATGTTTGACCGTGTTTGTTGCATGAGAAGGAACAAAGATGGAGGGAAAATAGGGTTGGAAACTTGGAATGAAGGAAAAGTATGGAAAACTATGATGGGTTTGTAATCATCATAAACCGACCAATGAGGAACATGCATATATATATATATATATATATGGTGGGGTTAAGTGCGGCATTGATAAGCTGTTTATTTACAACCTTGATTGATGCTTATCCCAAAGTGGGCTAAACGTGGTTGGCCCTGGGTACCAATCTACTGGTCCATTCCACAGATAATTTATTTTAAGAATTATATTTGGGAGATAATTGCTTTTCACAATTTTTTAAAATAATAAGTTACTAAGTTATAGTTGAAGCAACTTTAATTTCATCTGTATTTATTACTAATATCATTTATATTATATACCGATCATAATATCTCACGTCAATAATTATGAAAAAAAATTGTGTCGTATCACTCAAAACTTTAATGAGTCACAATAGAAATGCAATAATTTTACAAAATGTAAACATATGTTAAGCCACTTGATACAAGCACGTAAAACACAAGTTTTATTATAATAATTAAAACATAAAATTATGATAGTTGATAAAATTATTATAATAAATAAAAAATTTAATTTTAAATTTCTTAAACTTTTGATAATAGAATTTTAGTTACAGTATTTTAAATTTCTTAAAACTTAGGTACGTAATAGAGTTATACCTCAAGTATTTTATCTTAACAGAGTTATACCTAAAGTATTTTATCTTAACAATTAATAAGTCACTTGATAATTGTTAGTAGAGTTTCATCTAAAACAAATCATCTTATATACTTTCTCTCCTCCCCCTTCTCAATTCGCTTTGAAATGTCTGAGAACCAATTCTTTTATAAGGCCAATTAGACATTTGCATTTCCAAATAAAAGAAGGCCCCAAGTGAAAGAAACCTTTGAGTTTGGTTTTTAATTTTTATATCTGGCCTTGGTGATGTGATCTAGCTATGGCAATATAAGAACTGAACAGACAAATTAACAGGATGAATGATCGAGCTAGACAGATTGGCATGTCCTAAGCTTAACAGCATATATGGAGCACCAGAAGAACTGCATGTATTTCAAGTTTTCAACCTGTCTCTTTGCTAAGTTAAAATTTTTGGTACATGAACAAATTTTTTCATTGATTTTGGGACAGACATTTCTAGAATTTGTTAGATAAATATAACATCAGTGTAGAATTAGTTTACCCTGAATATCTTGTCAGCTAGACTAGAAGGCCAGCTTCTTTGATTTTTTATGTGATGACCAACATCTTTCGGTGGAAAGTCATACCCGAGTAGTTGAAGATGGTAATTATTGTATAAGCCACATTTTGAATTGGCTTTTTTCTTTAATCAATTTTAGAAATTGCATCTCCATTCTAACACATAAAGTTAGTTGGTCTATCTATCTCTGTTTGTACCTTGGGTGTCCGTGTCAGCGACTCTATTAATCTCAGAGGGACACGCAAAACCCTACTAATCCAAGGGGGACACGCAACACCTTACTAGTACGTATATCACGATAGGCGCAAGACTTTACCTTGGGTAGGTGTCCTGATGAAGCTCGAACTAGTGACCATTAGGGAACACATCTAAGACCGAACCAGTTGAGTTACTCCTCAAAATTATTAAACTAATATTCAAAGCATTTAAAAAGGAATCGAGATGACATTAGACTATAGATTAATCTGTGTTCATTGAATGAAAAACATGTAGACCCAATAGGAAAAAAAAAAATATATATATATATATATATATATATATATATATATATATATAACATAATTATCAACTAGCCTACCACCTTCGTAGGCTTTTTTTCTTTTTCATTTTTTCATTTTTGTTTTTTCAGCTGTAGTTAATTCGTCAAAAGCAAATATATATAAAACATAAAATAAAAACATGCTTTGGATTATTTATTTATTTTAATTTTAATAATTTTGTATCGAGTATACTCCTTTTTTTTTGTTGCGTCAGTACTATGCTCCACTTTGAAACAGAAAAGAAAACTGTCCAATATGCTCCACAAATAAAAACGTGAGTAGTGTGGCGTCGAACACTACAAGCATATAATTCAAACCTAGATCCCATCCACTTGAAGTTTTAAACTAGGCTAAGTCAGCCGCCCCATTTAAATTCTTCCCAAAATGAAAGGATAAGAATACAATGTGTCCTATCATCAAGTTGCATACCTCCATTGTCATGCCGGCTGTAATGACTTTGGATGGGGACAGTCCCGTCAGGTATAAAAAATTGAGGTGATTATGAATAGGTTTAAATTTAAGGAAAAAATTGTTAGTATTCGTTTATAATAAATCAAGTTCAAGTTTAAAACTCAAAACATAATATATATATATATATATATATATATATATATTTTGTTAAAACAAACATAAGATATTCATAAGGGATAAGGATCTTCTCCATTTGAAATAAAATAGAGAGTCTCTATTTTATGGTCTAGATTAAATATCACAGATCTAACAGTGTACAGATTGCCATGTTATTTAAAATTTTAAATGACAAGGCAGTCTATATATCGTTAGATTTGTGAAATAAAATCTGAACCATGAAATTGACAAATGGAGAGATTTCCAAATGGAGAGGATCCTTATCCATAAGATCTTGAGTTTTTCTATTTATATATATAATTATATTCATAAGATATCAAGTTATTATTGACATCCTCAGTTAAAGAAATCTCCTTTGAAAATAAAAAACAACTCACACGTTGCCATCGAGACCAAAGACATACTAGCCCTACCTCTTACCACCCAACCCCAAAAAAAAAAAAGCTTTCGATTTCTACCTGACTCATGCACACAATTTTGTAGATAAATCTTGTAATGGTGATGCTATAAGTATGCTAATTTGCCTAGTTTTTTTAATGTTGTTGAGACCTGGTTTGGTGAGCTACTACCAGGTATTCCTTAATGTACATGTTGTAAATATTTTACTTTGAAAAAAGCATTGTTGCTTTTAACTATAAAAAACAAAACTTTACACTCACTAAAAGTGAAAATTTCAGAAACTTACAATTAAGTGTGGATGTGGCCATGAAAGAGAGGGTTAGGTCGTGAGTGGGTGTGATGATGGCAACGTGGGGATGAAGACGAAGATGGCGATATGAAGAGAGGTACAATGACAACAGCGTGGTGGCAACGTCTTGGTGACAACAACAATGGGGTAATCTAGAAACATGCTATATGAAGCGAAAAATAATGACAATAGTGTGTTGGTGATGGTGTGATGACAACGGAGATGGAATAATCTAGAAATGAGAGAGCTTTGATATAATTTTTTATTTTTGAAAAAAGTGAAGTAACACTATTTTTCCTTTTTCTTTTTTTGGAACTAGTAAAGGCATTACCCCCACCTAGTAAACGGGTAACTAGTAGAACTAGCAAAGATGAAAGTATAAGATTTTGTGGGTACAGTGTGTTCTATAAAATGATCACGACTTATGATTACCAATATGACAAATTTTAAGCACAAGAATGAAGTTTGTGCACAAAAGATGCCGAGTAGGGGAGAGATTGTAGCAACACAATCAAATTGCACAAGGATCTGTTCTATCCCACTAGTATTATAGGCGCCAGTAAGCTGTAAATGAACTTTAGTGGAGCCATTTATTTCTTGATTTTCTATTACTTCAAATTAAAGAATCCAGCCTAAAAGGAAAAGTAAAACCTAGCTTGACTGGGCTTGTTCCAGCTCCACTTTAGGCCCAACTGTTTTAGTATGTCTTTAGGACCAACCATCTTTTTGTTAGTCTTTTTCGCAAAGCTCACTTTAGCCCTGGTATATGATCTAGTGTTGTATAATCTGTTCCGTTCCGGCCGGAACGGACGGAAAATCTCGTACCGGCATGCTAACCGGTACGAGTCACCCCATGTTCCACCTCGGCCAAAATCTCGGCCTGTTCCGGCCTGTTCCAGCCTGTTTCGGCCGGAATACTTTTTGGGCCTTTGGTTTTTATTTTTTTTTCTCTGTTTTGAGTCAGCACTCAGCCGGCCCTAAAACATTTCTCTGTTTTGACTTTTGAGATCTCTCCGCCTCTCTCCTCTCTGTTCTGCCGCCTCTCTCCTCCTCTCTGTTCTCTCCGACTTTTGAGATCTCTCCGCCTTTCTCTGTTCAAGCTTCAAGCCTTTGCCGGTTTGCCCACTGTTTTTGCCGCCTCCAGCAGTCCAGTCCAGCCCAGCTTCAAGCCTTTGCCACCATTTCTGCTGCCTCCAGAGTCCAGCCGCCTCCAACAGGTATGGATAATTGGATATTTGATTTTTTTTTTTTTTTACTGTTATTTTTGTGTGTAGTTCAACAATTGGGTTTTTTTTTTTTTTTACTGTTATTTTTGGTTTATGATTTGATTAAAAAATCTTGAAATTTTTAAGTTTGAATAATGTAGGACCGAAACCCACAATTGGGATTATTGTGAATTTGATTGTGATTGTGATTTATTGTTGCTAATTTTATATATATATATATATATATATATATATATATATATATATATATATATATATATATATATATATATATATATATTATATATATATATATATATATATATATATATAAATATTTGCGGTAAACCCGAAACGGAACGCCGAAACGGACCGGTACCGAAATATTCCGTTCCAATGGCCAAACCGAAACGGGTGCCGAAACGGAATATACAACATTGATATGATCAGCACTTCACCTTGTGGTGGTGTGCACGGGCCTAATATTTCATCCAAAATTATTCGATTTGGAAATTGGAATGAGGTGGATGAACTTTCGTTAACATATGGAGCAACTTCTTTTCATTTTTCTTGGTAAACAGCATGAAATTTTTGCGGTGAAATCTGCAAATTAAGCATATTTTCCTTCATAAATTAATACAATCCATGGAAGAGATTGAGCAAGTTATTTTGGCAGTGATTCTCAAATACATATAAAATTATACACACACGAGTCATGACCCCTATATGTCAAGTAAATAAAATGGTTATCAATTGCCACCTTATGTTCATGGCTCCTTGAATTCTTGTCTAGGTTTTCCAGCACCTCAGACACCAAAAGTGAACTTGAAAATTACACAGGAAAGAATATGTAGTAGTTTTTTAAACTACCTTGGGCTTATGGGCTATATATATACATTAGATCTACCAAGTACTAACATATAAAAACACATGATCATGACAGAAATACCATCTCAGCACTTTCAAACCATCCAAAGGATAAAAAAAAGTTCATTAACATAAAAGAGCAATTACAAGTTACTTTGGTGCCATTTACTCCCACAAAATACTTATTATATATAAAACTAATAGTCAATCAGACCTCATCCTGCTGATCTGGTTCAAAGCTGGTTGGAGAATATTGTAGAGGACCCAAAGAATAGCCGGAGTAACAACAATCAGAAGAAGCTGTCCCCTGTTATCACTCGCTGCAGCATCAGCAATCATAGCAATTTCACTAGCTGATGCATGTGGTGCTGACATGAATTCTGATGCAGCCAACCCTCCGAGTCCTAGCCCAATGATCAACCCCTTGGTGCTACGCATACGTTCTATTTGGTTAAGAGCTGGTTGGAGGATATTGAAGAGAACCCAAGCTATGGCTGGAATGAGTGGTAGCAAAAGTGCTAGGCCACGGTTATCACCTTCAGCTATCTCAGCAATTTGTTGGGCAGCTAAGGCTGCGTCACAAGAGCTTAAGGTTGAAAAGATAGCTCCAGCAATGGCGGTACCGGTTAGGGAAGTTGACAAGTTGGGATTTTCAACAGGTTTTGAGGAGGTAAGGCCTTTTGGGAGGTTCTGAATGGAGAGGAGGGAGATGGGCTTGGTGGTTGGCTTGATGGGGTTGAACATTTTGGTTGAGCTTGTGCTCAAGCACTTGGCATTGAGCATGGCCATTGTGGCTATGGTTGCTGCCATTGATGTTAATTATTTGCTCTTGGACTTAGATTGTGGAGTGGGTAGGTTGTGATGAAAAGCTTAACGATGAGAAGAAGAGTGGTGGGCTTCAGTGAATGGCTGTAAAGAGAAATTGGAATAGAGATGGGAAGCCAAGTTAGGATGTGAGGTCCAATAGGGTTGTGTTTTCTAGATTCTGACCTTATCTTTTAGTCTGATTGGTGAGATATGAACCTCATATTTCATACCCCACCACATTTTCTTATCACTTACCTATTACAAAATTGTATGGGTAGCAAAGGCTTAGGCCACTTATTTGTGGAAAGTGGAAGCTAAATCCTGATCATTTACACGATTTAATTAAGGAAGGGGTGGCTTGTGGTCTAGGCAACTTAGGTCATGGCTTAAGACCCCGATGATGATAATAATAATAATAATAATAATTTTTAGCAAAAATAATAATAATAATAATAATAATCCCTTAATAAAAATATGAATAATTAATTTTGTAAGAAAAAAAAAATGTTGTATGTTCTCTTCCTTGTTTATAAAAAATGTTCTCAAAATTGTAAGTTAATAGAAATTCATTCAAATTAATGTATTAGATTTATCATCTTTAATCTTTTCATTAAGTCATGTCATAATCCTTTATTTTTTCACTTCTTTCAAAAAATTAATTGTCATTATCTCTTAATTAAAATATTATGGTTTAAATACCGTTTTGGTCCTCAACCTTTGGCCTTTTTGTGTCAAATTGATC
>OU015772.1:21718539-21928817 GCA_907173295.1 Fagus sylvatica
GCGACTGGATCAAGCTTCAAAAAATTCTCTCACAGACTCAGTCGCCTGGACACACATAGCAGGCGACTTAGTCTGGGAGAGAATTTTTTAAAGATTGATCCAGGCGACTGGATAATAATCCAGGCGACTGGATCAAGCTTCAAAAACTCTCTGCCTGACTCAGTCGCCTGGACACATTATCCAGGCGCCTGGATATACGTATTCTAGGTTTGACTCATATTCTAGGTTTGACTCAGTCGCCTGGACACATTATCCAGGCGCCTGGATATACGTTTTCTGGGTTTTAGTAAAACCCAGACAGTTCATTTTCTCTCACTTCTCTCATCCTCTCTCGATTTTTCTCACTCTCTCTCCTAGGGTTTTAGTCGAAAATCACCCCCAATCATTCTCCAAGCCCTCAATCACTCCCAATCACATTCAATCACTCTCAAAACTCTCAAATTCCAAAAACCCCCAATTCAAAACCCTAACTCCTTTAATCCGAATGGCTCCAAAGAAATCCGTGAGTGAAGGACCAAGGAAAAGGCTCAAATCAAAGGCTCAAAGGGAGGAAACTCCATCAACAGACAAAAGCTTCCGTTCTTCCGAAGATTCGGTAAGATTCCTCAAAGAAATTTCTCATAGAACGGTAGTTTTTGGAAAAATTGTTGATTTCCATTACTTTGATAATCACCACATTCATCTTAAAGAGCTGTTTGAAGCTCAAGGATGGGTAAATTTCCTTTCTTTGCGTCAAACTCAATACACCACTCTTGTGAAACACTTTTACGCACACTTTGAATATAAATATAACAAAATCACCTCCTATGTGAATGGTAAATCCATTGCACTCTCCCTTTCCGATTTGGCCTCTGTCTTACAAGTTCCTTGCAGTGGGACTGTTCAACGTTATACTACAAATAGTTGGGTGCAATTCGAAGGGTATAACCCTTTAGAGTCAATTAGGCAAATGTGTGGAAATCCTAACATTGAAGTAGCCGTTAGACCTACAATTTCCGCTCTCACATTAGAAAGCCGACTCATTCATCACATCATAACCCACAACATCCTTCCTAGGAGTGGTTCATACGAATACATCTCTTATTTAGATGCCTTCATCATATGGTGCATTCTCAACAAGGTCAAACTTGACCTTGCATTCTATGTTGGATGGCACATGGACACTTGTGTCAAAAAGAAGAATGGTGCCCTCCCATACGGTCTCCACATCACTACTATACTCAATCATTTCAAAGTAAATGTAAATAGTGAAAAAGAGAATCGAAATGCAATTCCAACGGATTTTTATGGTGAAACTACCATGAAACAAATGAAGTATGAATTCAACAATAACAATAACACATGGGTTAAGAAGGATGCTCATGTGGTAGAAGAAATGGATGAAGAAGCTCAAATGGCTGAAGCTGATGCTCAAGGAAATGAAGAAGCAAGGCAAGAGAATCAAGAGCCTCCAACCGCACCTTCTAGCTCCTCTCGTGTCAATGAGGACAACTTCCAACTCATGTTTGGACGTTTGGACTCTTTGGCCACTAGCGTGGGGAACATGCAAACAAGTTTTGAGAACTTCTCATCTATGGTTACTCAAACATTCTCAACTTATAATGAGAACTTTGCTAGTTTGGCTCAATCCATGGAGGAAATCAATGAGCGTTTGAGGAATCATGGGATGTAGTTATTTGTTTTCATTTCAAACTTTCTTGGTATTATGTAATTGACATTTTGGTTATGTATTATGTATTGGTTAAACCAAATCAATGGAAAGAAAATATTGAATGGGATTTGGGTTTTGTATTACATTGAGTTTTGTAAAGTTTATGATTCCTGCTTGAAAAGAAACAAAGATATATGGTCCACATTAATAAGCTTGTGTATTGTAAACATAAGCCAACATACTAGAGGCCAAGAAAAAAAAATATCTTCATCTTTGCATTTTTTTTTTTTTGATACATTGTCAAGGAAAACAGAGAAACAAAAAACACAAAACAACAAAAACCAAAACAACTGAAAGCTTAGGGTCTACACATGGAATGTTCACAATATACATCAAGAAAAGTGCTGGATGCAGTAAGGGCCATTGATTTAGATTCTTTAATAACTGCCACTGGAGTAGTCTTTATAGTGAGACTAAGATGGTGTTGATGTTGGAGATTTTTAATATCCTGTAAGATAGTGCTAAGCTGCCATCTGCAAAGATTGTTCCTTTCCCACATGTGCTCAATTCCCCTGTCTTCAGTGAGAATGATTAGCCTCTGGAAACCCAGCTTGGATGCTGAAAGGATGGACTCCCTGATAGCTAGCAGTCTTGCTATTCTAGAGTCTTGTGTAGTGGTGGTTTTGCATCCAACAAAAACAACTTGACCATGTCGAATCTTGCCCATATAAGCTATCCCATACCTTGCACTATTCTTTGTTGAATCTGCAGCTGTGGTGATAATGACTTGCCAATTAGAATCAGGCTTCCAAGCAGTAGTCTTTACTTTATAGCCAGCTCTTCCATTTTTCCCTGCATTGTTAGAATAGTTTTGCAAAAACCTGTTCAACAAAGAATTAGATGTTAGAATTATTTCTAGTGGGTTGGGTTGCTTTCCTTCAAAAATGGATTGGTTTCTATGAAACCAAATGCACCACAGGATAATTAGAATCCTTTTGAGATTGTAATAATCATTATCAGCAGCTGTGTACTGCTTAATAAGATTCTTTATCCATATATCCACTGTGGTTTCAGCCTGAGTGATGTGGAGAATTGGAATTCCAGCTCCAAACCCCCTTGATTTTTGGGTTTTGTAATGGTTTCCCAATTGGTCATATGTATCTTTCTTTTGCTAGAATCATGGCCTCATCTTTGCAATAATACCTTAACTCTTTTCAGTAGCTCATAGCCTGTCATTCCTGGCATACAATAATCTGTAATAATCAAATTTACCTTTGATGCCTGCAACAGAATATTAAAGACTTCTTAGGAATCAGAAGACAATTTGTGAATGCATTGGTCATTGACTCATCTCAAGTCTCAACTGAAAATGCTCTGAATATTTATTCTGTTTGTAAGGGAAAAAGTCTGGATTGGATAATGTCCAATAGGTAAAAGGGATTAAAAAGTTCATAATTATATCTCTCTTTTCAGAGCAACTTACTCTGCCCTTCAAGGTGTTATGTTGATTGTCTCCCAAGCCTAAAATTTCCAATGCCCTCCTCCCATTTTCTGCTGTAGTCACTGCAGCCACATGAATTATTATAAGCACTTTTGAAAACCCAAGTACCATATAAAAACCTTTTCTTTTCTTATTTAAAGTAAATAATACAAAATATATATATAGCACATTAAAGTTGTGTTTTATTTCATCATCCATGTGTAACAGTACAAGGCTTTCTATGTGCCAAATGATGCTGCAACATTACTTAAATTATAAAATAAAAAAAAAATAATAAAAAAAAAAAAAAAAAAAACAAGAAATTATTGCATCCCAAACAGAAAGCTAGAAAGAGTGAAAAAGAATAAAAAACGGTTGCAAGAGTATATATTACCTTTGCAGGAGTTAATGAGTAGTTTTTCAATGAGTTTGCGATCAATGAGATTATCATCCACTGCTAACACATGGGGTTGCTCCACATTAGCCTAAGGTTGAAAAAAGAAGGATGCAGGCGCCTGCATCAGGGGTCCAGGCGACTGGATCCTTGATCCAGGTGACTTAAACTGTCCCAGTCGACTGCCCAAGAGTTTCTGTCTGATCCAGGCGCCTGCATCAGGGGTCCAGGCGACTGGATCCTTGATCCAGGTGACTTAAACTGTCCCAGTCGACTGCCCAAGAGTTTCTGTCTGATCCAGGCGCCTGCATCAGGGGTCCAGGCGACTGGATCCTTGATCCAGGTGACTAAAACTGTCCCACTCGACTGCCCAAGAGTTTCTGTATGATCCAGGCGACTGGTACACTAATCCAGTCGCCTGGATTAGTGAGGTATGTACTAATACAGTCGCCTGGACGTCCCAATCCAGTCGACTGGATTGTGCTGCAATCTAATATTTTCTGCATTCATTGTGCAGACAGCTCCAACACCATACATCTGGATATAGAACAACACTAAGGTGAATCAAGTTGTCCTCATTTCAAGATTATATAATTCACATTAATACAAAGTTTAAAATTACAAACACCTAGGGGCAATTGTTTCAAATACTAGTATTTTACATTAATACAAAATTTAAACTTACAAACACCTAAGGGCAATTGTTTCAAATACTAGTATTTTACATTAATACAAAATTTAAACTTACAAACACCTAAGGGCAATTGTTTCAAATACTAGTATTTTACATTAATACAAAATTTAAACTTACAAACACCTAAGGGCAATTGTTTCAAATACTAGTATTTTACATTAATACAAAATTTAAAATTACAAAAGCCTAGGAATTGCTATGTAGTTGCCACAAGTGCTCCACAAGGTCAGATTGGAGTTGTGAATGAGTTTCTCTGTCTCTAATTTGATGATGACGTTGAATGAAGTCCATAAATTCAAGTGTAGGAGCGTGTGACACTGGATCAAGGGTAGTTTCATTGAATTGCTGATAATCACCACGTTCAACTTCATCGATATGACGCTCATCTTCAATGATCATGTTATGTAATATTATGCAGGCCGTCATAATGTCTTTAAGTGTTTCAATTTGGAAAAAACGTGCAGGTCCACGAACAATTGCAAAACGTGATTGAAGCACTCCAAATGCACGCTCCACATCCTTCCTTGCTTCCTCTTGCTTTTTAGCGAAATGAGTTTTTTTTGGTCCTCGTGGAGATGGAATTGTTTTAACAAATGTTGACCACGTAGGATATATGCCATCAGCAAGATAATATCCCATTGTATAGTTGTTACCGTTGATTGAGTAATTGACTAAAGGAGCACGCCCTTCAGCAAGCTCAGTAAATACGGAAGAACGTTCTAACACGTTGATATCGTTATGAGATCCGGGTAACCCAAAGAATGCATGCCATATCCATAGATCATATGATGCCACAGCTTCCAAAATAATTGTTGGTTCATGAATATGACCAGTAAAGTTACCTTGCCATGCAGTGGGACAATTCTTCCATTTCCAGTGCATGCAATCAATACTCCCTAACATCCCAGGAAATCCACGGCTTTCGCCCAATGCTAGCAATCTGGCAATGTCATTATTGGTTGGTGACCGTAAATACTCTTCAGAAAAATTTGAAATCACAGCTTTAACAAATTTTTTTACACATTTCATTGCGGTTGTTTCTCCAATACTTACATATTCATCACACAAATCAGCCGTTGTTCCATAAGCTAGCATTCTTATGGCGGCGGTCATCTTTTGAATGGAAGACAACCCGAGCTTTCCAGCAGCATTCCTTCGTTGGACAAAGTATGGCTCAGTCGCTTCTAGTGTAGACTTAATACGTAAGAAAAGAGAACGACTCATTCGAAACCTTCTTCGAAATATGTTTGGAGGATATAATGGTGGTTCAGCAAAATAGTCACGGATAATCCTTTCGGTGGCTTGCACAAAATCACGAGGAATGAACGTGCGGCGTCGACGTGGTCTTGATCCTCCACCACTATTCAAACGTTCTTCTTCAATAGCAAAACGTAAAATCATCTCCATCTCATCATCAGAGGAGGATGAGGAGTCGTTAGCAATTATGTCAAATATAGGATGACGATCCATTGAATGACCAAACCACCTATTCTTCAATTTCAAACTTTTTTTCACAATACTCTGAAAAGATTTAACCAAAACATCATACATTAGATTAGTAATACAATATTTCAAATAAATTAAGAGCAAGTATAGAGCAAGATAATTTTTTTCTTTGAAATTTCAATAGTGTTAAAGATAAGGATGAGACATTCAATATGTAAATGACTACAGAATATTCCTTTTGTGTGTGTGCTTGCACAATGTTCACTTCTTATGTTAAAATTGAGATACATAATACATTTGGCATACATAATACATTGATAGTTCAATGAGATGTGACTTTATAAATTTTCTGTGGTTGTTTATAAGTGAGGTTCTAGTGGAAATTAAGGGCTTTTAACATATAACTTTCATTTATATTTATGAAACATCACTTATCCTTAAATCAATATATATTAGCATTTCTTTTAGCAGTATTTTTAGAGCATTCTCATCAGACTCCTCATTTTTTTTGCTAATTGGGTTCTAAAAAACCCACTTTTGCTTAAATAGCTAAAGCACTACTACACCAGACTCCCTATTTTAACTTTATTATTCCATTTTTTAATATATCTTTATTATTATTATTATTTTTTTCACAACTCCCGAAATACTACACTACAAAAAACACTACTACACTAAAAAAAAAGTCTTTTTTATTCTCCCAATTGATGAACAGTGGCTCCTCAAGGTGGGAGAGCCACTGTTCATCAATTCCCCATTTTCGTTGGTATAGGGAGGCTGATGTTTCCCTTTTTCTGCCTTTTCCTTTCTTCACTTCAACGTATTCCAAATTAAAAAAAAAAAAAAAAAAAAAAAAAAAATCTGGCCATTGAAAACAGTCTCCCAGCAGTGTTAAACACGCACGAAAAGAAATCCATTTGTTTTGTCTTATTGTATTTGTTATGGCAATGAAAATCCTAATACAAATAAGTTTCAGACATTAGGATTATGGCTGTAAAGGATAAAAAGGTGTGAAAGAAAAAGAAAGTAAAAAAAAAAAAAGAAACAATGTCTGTCTAGAAACATACGGTGGTTTAATCAAGCTTGACAAATCTTGAGACCCATGGGTGTGGGTGGCGGCAATGGGAGGTCGCTGATCGGGAAAGAGGAAAAAAATGGGTACAAGAAAAAGGGATGGAGGAGCGGGGGAGAGTATTCCACAGGCGGAGGAACAGAGGGTGAGGGAGAGGAAAGATAAAAATGAGAAAAAGGGATGGAGGAGAGGGGGAGAGTATTCCACAGGCGGAGGAACAGAGGGTGAGGGAGAGGAAAGATAAAAATGAGAAAAAGGGATGGAGGAGAGGGGGAGAGTATTCCACAGGCGGTAACAGAGGTGAGGGACGGTAACAGTGGGTGAGGGAGAGGAAAGATAAAAATGATAAAAAGATGGTATTTTGGGAGTTGTGAAAAAGTAAAAATATATTAAAAAATGGAATAGTAAAGTTAAAATAGGGAGTCTGGTGTAGTAGTGCTTTAGCTATTTGAGCAAAAGTGGGTTTTTTAGAACCAAATTGGCAAAAAAAATATGGAGGCTGATAAGAATGCTCTAAGTATGCTAATTTGCCTAGTTTTTTTAAAGTTGTTGAGACCTGGTTTGGTGAGCTACTACCAGGTATTCCTTAATGTACATGTTGTAAATATTTTACTTTGAAAAAAGCATTGTTGCTTTTAACTATAAAAAACAAAACTTTACACTCACTAAAAGTGAAAATTTCAGAAACTTACAATTAAGTGTGGATGTGGCCATGAAAGAGAGGGTTAGGTCGTGAGTGGGTGTGATGACGGCAACGTGGGGATGAAGACGAAGATGGCGATATGAAGAGAGGTACAATGACAACAGCGTGGTGGCAACGTCTTGGTGACAACAACAATGGGGTAATCTAGAAACATGCTATATGAAGCGAAAAATAATGACAATAGTGTGTTGGTGATGGTGTGATGACAACGGAGATGGAATAATCTAGAAATGAGAGAGCTTTGATATAATTTTTTATTTTTGAAAAAAGTGAAGTAACACTATTTTTCCTTTTTCTTTTTTTGGAACTAGTAAAGGCATTACCCCCACCTAGTAAACGGGTAACTAGTAGAACTAGCAAAGATGAAAGTATAAGATTTTGTGGGTACAGTGTGTTCTATAAAATGATCACGACTTATGATTACCAATATGACAAATTTTAAGCACAAGAATGAAGTTTGTGCACAAAAGATGCCGAGTAGGGGAGAGATTGTAGCAACACAATCAAATTGCACAAGGATCTGTTCTATCCCACTAGTATTATAGGCGCCAGTAAGCTGTAAATGAACTTTAGTGGAGCCATTTATTTCTTGATTTTCTATTACTTCAAATTAAAGAATCCAGCCTAAAAGGAAAAGTAAAACCTAGCTTGACTGGGCTTGTTCCAGCTCCACTTTAGGCCCAACTGTTTTAGTATGTCTTTAGGACCAACCATCTTTTTGTTAGTCTTTTTCGCAAAGCTCACTTTAGCCCTGGTATATGATCTAGTGTTGTATAATCTGTTCCGTTCCGGCCGGAACGGACGGAAAATCTCGTACCGGCATGCTAACCGGTACGAGTCACCCCTATGTTCCACCTCGGCCAAAATCTCGGCCTGTTCCGGCCTGTTCCGGCCTGTTTCGGCCGGTAAGCTTGTTTCGGCCGGAATACTTTTTGGGCCTTTGGTTTTTATTTTTTTTTCTCTGTTTTGAGTCAGCACTCAGCCGGCCCTAAAACATTTCTCTGTTTTGACTTTTGAGATCTCTCCGCCTCTCTCCTCTCTGTTCTGCCGCCTCTCTCCTCCTCTCTGTTCTCTTCGACTTTTGAGATCTCTCCGCCTTTCTCTGTTCAAGCTTCAAGCCTTTGCCGGTTTGCCCACTGTTTTTGCCGCCTCCAGCAGTCCAGTCCAGCCCAGCTTCAAGCCTTTGCCACCGTTTCTGTCCAGAGTCCAGCCGCCTCCAACAGGTATGGATAATTGGATATTTGATTTTTTTTTTTTTTTTACTGTTATTTTTGTGTGTAGTTCAACAATTGGGTTTTTTTTTTTTTTTTTTTTTACTGTTATTTTTGGTTTATGATTTGATTAAAAAATCTTGAAATTTTTAAGTTTGAATAATGTAGGACCGAAACCCACAATTGGGATTATTGTGAATTTGATTGTGATTGTGAATTTATCTATAGTTGCTATATTATATATATATATATATATATATATAAATATTTGCGGTAAACCCGAAACGGAACGCCAAAACGGACCGGTACCGAAATATTCCGTTCCAATGGCCAAACCGAAACGGGTGCCGAAACGGAATATACAACATTGATATGATCAGCACTTCACCTTGTGGTGGTGTGCACGGGCCTAATATTTCATCCAAAATTATTGGATTTGGAAATTGGAATGAGGTGGATGAACTTTCGTTAACATATGGAGCAACTTCTTTTCATTTTTCTTGGTAAACAGCATGAAATTTTTGCGGTGAAATCTGCAAATTAAGCATATTTTCCTTCATAAATTAATACAATCCATGGAAGAGATTGAGCAAGTTATTTTGGCAGTGATTCTCAAATACATATAAAATTATACACACACATGAGTCATGACCCCTATATGTCAAGTAAATAAAATGGTTATCAATTGCCACCTTATGTTCATGGCTCCTTGAATTCTTGTCTAGGTTTTCCAGCACCTCAGACACCAAAAGTGAACTTGAAAATTACACAGGAAAGAATATGTAGTAGTTTTTTAAACTACCTTGGGCTTATGGGCTATATATATACATTAGATCTACCAAGTACTAACATATAAAAACACATGATCATGACAGAAATACCATCTCAGCACTTTCAAACCATCCAAAGGATAAAAAAAAGTTCATTAACATAAAAGAGCAATTACAAGTTACTTTGGTGCCATTTACTCCCACAAAATACTTATTATATATAAAACTAATAGTCAATCAGACCTCATCCTGCTGATCTGGTTCAAAGCTGGTTGGAGAATATTGTAGAGGACCCAAAGAATAGCCGGAGTAACAACAATCAGAAGAAGCTGTCCCCTGTTATCACTCGCTGCAGCATCAGCAATCATAGCAATTTCACTAGCTGATGCATGTGGTGCTGACATGAATTCTGATGCAGCCAACCCTCCGAGTCCTAGCCCAATGATCAACCCCTTGGTGCTACGCATACGTTCTATTTGGTTAAGAGCTGGTTGGAGGATATTGAAGAGAACCCAAGCTATGGCTGGAATGAGTGGTAGCAAAAGTGCTAGGCCACGGTTATCACCTTCAGCTATCTCAGCAATTTGTTGGGCAGCTAAGGCTGCGTCACAAGAGCTTAAGGTTGAAAAGATAGCTCCAGCAATGGCGGTACCGGTTAGGGAAGTTGACAAGTTGGGATTTTCAACAGGTTTTGAGGAGGTAAGGCCTTTTGGGAGGTTCTGAATGGAGAGGAGGGAGATGGGCTTGGTGGTTGGCTTGATGGGGTTGAACATTTTGGTTGAGCTTGTGCTCAAGCACTTGGCATTGAGCATGGCCATTGTGGCTATGGTTGCTGCCATTGATGTTAATTATTTGCTCTTGGACTTAGATTGTGGAGTGGGTAGGTTGTGATGAAAAGCTTAACGATGAGAAGAAGAGTGGTGGGCTTCAGTGAATGGCTGTAAAGAGAAATTGGAATAGAGATGGGAAGCCAAGTTAGGATGTGAGGTCCAATAGGGTTGTGTTTTCTAGATTCTGACCTTATCTTTTAGTCTGATTGGTGAGATATGAACCTCATATTTCATACCCCACCACATTTTCTTATCACTTACCTATTACAAAATTGTATGGGTAGCAAAGGCTTAGGCCACTTATTTGTGGAAAGTGGAAGCTAAATCCTGATCATTTACACGATTTAATTAAGGCAGGGGTGGCTTGTGGTCTAGGCAACTTAGGTCATGGCTTAAGACCCCGATGATGATAATAATAATAATAATAATAATTTTTAGCAAAAATAATAATAATCCCTTAATAAAAATATGAATAATTAATTTTGTAAGAAAAAAAAAATGTTGTATGTTCTCTTCCTTGTTTATAAAAAATGTTCTCAAAATTGTAAGTTAATAGAAATTCATTCAAATTAATGTATTAGATTTATCATCTTTAATCTTTTCATTAAGTCATGTCATAATCCTTTATTTTTTCACTTCTTTCAAAAAATTAATTGTCATTATCTCTTAATTAAAATATTATGGTTTAAATACCGTTTTGGTCCTCAACCTTTGGCCTTTTTGTGTCAAATTGATCCATAACTTTTCAACTGTGTTAAATTGGTCCTCAACTTTTAAATTTTGTATTAAAATGGTCATTGTCGTTAAGTGTTGGATGGAATATGTTGACGTGGCTAACGTTTTTTTTTTTTTAATTGAATTTAATTCTACATGTATTAACAGAGTGCTGACGTGTTATTTATTTAACATTATTAAATTTGAAATGAATTTTTTTTTTTTCATTTTAAAAAAATAATATGTGTGTCACGCATTTATTAGTCTATCCAAACTTTGTATGTTCACAAAGCAGACAATCCCTCCCTCCACTATCAAACCCCACTCCACTGCCTGAAACCCTTCCGCCACCATTGTGAAACCCTCCACCCCGTGAAACACGATTTTAATGGTCAACTATTATTGTGTTTCGCAAAGTGTGTGGTGTCATATTATATTAGGACCCAAAAGCCCAATCCATTGTATTTTGAGGCCTAATGCATTTAAGTTAGGCCCAATTGTTTCTATACCTCTCTCCCTATTTCCCATGTAGCCTATATAAAGGCCTCCCCATTCTATTGTAAAGGGATGACCAATGATGAGTAAGAAAAAACTAAGTGGACGTAGGCCCCATTGGCCGAACCACGGTAAATTCGGTGTCATTTTCCCCTTTTTTTCCCCAACCACGCCAAAGCCCGAACATGCGGTTTCGACCCTAGAAATAAATTGGAGGAGCTATTTTGACCTCCTACAATTGGCGCTATCTGTGGGAACCGCATTTCCCGGAGTTTTGGCATGAACGGGGGCTATTTCCAAGCTTCCAAGCTCCACCAAGCACGGTGAGCCTCGAAACTCGAGCTTCCAAGCATCCAATCGAGCAA
Organism: Fagus sylvatica; assembly: GCA_907173295.1. Lineage (NCBI taxonomy): Eukaryota > Viridiplantae > Streptophyta > Magnoliopsida > Fagales > Fagaceae > Fagus > Fagus sylvatica. Next base: position 21,730,365 of record OU015772.1, read on the forward strand.
CCACCTCAACCATTGGATAGATCATCGCTCGATCTACAAAATCCTGAAAGATCGTCGTCATTGGAGGCTCCACGCACTCTCACGCGCCACTAGAGTTCTCGGCTTAGCTACCCACGCGCCACCACGCGCGGCCGAGCCACCACGATCTCTGAAATCGTCATTCCAGGCATCTACTCGGACCAAGACCACCACCAACGGATAGATCGTCTCCCGATCTATCGTTGTACGGTGGAAAAACCTCCATCGGAGAAATAACACACCTCCACGTGCCAGAGAAAGTTCCGGCAACAATGTTCACGCGCCCCGCACCGCCGCATCTTTTGAAGCCCAGATTGGGGGCTTCCGAGCTCCGATTTGAGAAAGTTGCACCACCACAGCACTCTTCATCGACCGATCTACTGATTTCCGAAAGAATTGGGTCTGTCCGATCAGCCACGCGCCGATGACACGCCGGCAGCTTCTCCCACACCCGAGCACGTGTCTGCGTGTGTGCGACACACGCCAATGCATGGCCGGCACACGCCTAGCGCCACGTATCGCTCCACGGATCCTCAAGGCCTTTATGGCCTCGCCTTGAAGCTAAGTTTTCTTAACTTCCTTTTTATGCAACTTACTTAATTAGTGATTTGCTATAATTGTTTCATAAAATGTCATTCTAAATGCATGCTCTACACAATGGTTTTACGTTCACGAGCATGAGAGCATAGTCTTAATATTTATATTTTGGATTGAAATATAAATATCATGGAATTTAAACCACAATCTTGCTAAGGCTTTAAAAAGTAAAATGATCGAAATTGTTTTCATTTTTTTTTGTTTGCGATGGGAGGTGGTTAATTCTCAATGATTAACCACCCAATTATTTTTATATAAACATGATCATGAGAATACATATGATTTTTATAACACATAGTTATGTTTGCTCAAATATGTTAACACTTACATGCTCATTACACACGGACGTGTCGTTTATGCAAAACTCCTCATGCAAATATTTTTTGCAAATAACTATTATTATGTGTGTTTGCATTGACATGCGTTTCATGCAAAGTGTTTATTTAGCACATCAAATCTATGAGATTACATGCAGAAAATGATAAATTCTACTCGAATTGTTTATGCACATTCTAGACTTGACTTTGTCTTTAGATGCGTGCCCTTTATGGTAGAACGATTAAGTCTAATCTTTTCCACCGAAGTCTCGATGCTTATAACATATTTTAATATGGAGCTGGAAATTGTTAACAAGTTGTGTTGTAGCATTAATATGCTCTTGCCATTAATTGCAATAACCTAGAGGTTTTAAATTGATATTACGACTATCAGACTCTACTTGCAAAGCACAAATTTGGATCTCCTGAACTTTAAGATATTTGTTCAAATCAATGTTTTGATTTGTCCTATCATGATATTTGCTACTTCTTTGGAGTCCTACTTTGCAGGCTTTGATGCATTTTTTGTGTATATTGCATAATAGTTTATATATGGAACATGGACCATATCACATAACTTAACATGCCTTCTAGAATGCATGTGTACTTGCCTGGAAACTTGCTTGGAATCAATGACTATGTGTTAGTCAACGCATCACTTTATTGATGAATGCAGTGATTCATTCGTCTATCTAACTGCATCTTTCATTTGGGTTGTCCTATTTTCTTGAAAATGCTTCGCAAAGCCAACACAGTTGCGAATGCACTCAAAATTTGAAGGATTTAAAGCTTGAAATGATTTAAAGATTGAAGAAACTTGACTTAGGCTTTGGTCAACCTCTAAGGTTACCTAGTGCAAAGGACCAGGATGACTGGCAAGTACAGAAGCCGAATCGTTGTGTCGCGCCCCGAACCTAAGGTATGAGCTCTAGATGTGACAATGGTCGCACACCCATAAAGTTTTTTCTTACAAATGTGTTAGACTCCACTAACTAAATTCAATAATAATATCTTTGATATGAAATCTCCAAAAATAATATACTAGAAACCCTAGCTTGACTCAGGCTTCGGTTCAACCTCGGAGGTTACCAAGTGCTGAGGTCCAGAATGACTGGCAAGCAAAAACTCCAAATCTAGCTTGACTCAGGCTTTGGTTCAATCTCTGAGGTTACCAAGTGCTGAGGTCCAGGATGACTGGCAAGCTAAAACTCAAAATCTAGCTTGACTCAGGCTTCAGTTCAACCTTTGAGGTTACCAAGTGCTGAGGTCCAGGATGACTGGCAAGCGAAAACTCAAAATATAGCTTGACTCAGGCTTCGGTTCAACCTCTGAGGTTACCAAGTGCTGAGGTCCAGGATGACTGGCAAACGGAAACTCAAAATTTATCTTGACTCAGGCTTCGGTCAACCTCTGAGGTTACCAAGCGCTAAGGACCAGGATGACTGGCAAGTATAGAAAATCTAACTTGACTCAGGCTTCGGTCAACCTCTAACGTTACCAAGTGCTGAGGTCTAGGATGACTGGTAAGCAAAAACTCAAAATCTAGTTTGACTCAGGCTTCGGTTCAACCTCTGAGGTTACCAAGTGTTGAGGTCCAGGATGACTGGCAAGCGAAAACTCAAAATCTAGCTTGACTCAAGCTTTGGTTCAACCTCTGAGGTTACCAAGTGCTGAGGTTCAGGATGACTGGCAAGCGAAAACTCAAAATCCAGCTTGACTCAGGCTTCGGTTCAACCTCTGAGGTTACCAAATGCTGAGGTCCAAGATGACTGGCAAACGGAAACTCAAAATTTATCTTGACTCAAGTTTCGGTCAACCTCTGAGGTTACCAAGCACTAAGGACAAGGATGATTGGCAAGTATAGAAAATCTAGCTTAACTCAAGCTTCGGTCAACCTCTGAGGTTACCAAATGCTGAGGACCAAGATGACTGGCAGGCAAAAGCTCAAAATTTATCTTAACTCAGGCTTCGGTCAACCTCTCAGATTACCAAGTGCTGAGAACCAGGATGACTGGCAAGTGATAGGTGTGGTTCTACCCAAGCATAGGCTATGAACAGCCGCTTAGCTAACAAAATTGAAACAAAAGAATGAGCGTGAAATAAGTACGAATATGAAACAAGCGAAACGCTAAATGAGAAACCAAGCATATTGAATATGGCTCCAATGGCCTCGAACCAAATGGCTCCAATGGCCTCGAACAAAAAATTGTGTATGATTTATGAAAAATCGCGTATTTCTCCTATATAAAAGTAAGAAGCTAACAAAATTGACTCATACATCTTGTTTTTTGGGCCTTAAAGGCCTTGTTCGGTCTCTATAATCCACCTTCGGCCTTCATGGCCTCATTCGGTCTCCAGGACCCGATCTCGGCCTCCAATGCCTCACTCGGTCTCCAGGACCCAAGCTTGGCCTCAAGGGCCACTTTTGGTCCGAAGGACCTAAGCTCAACTTGCAAGGCCTCACCTCGTATCAGATCAGATCCAGTCTCCACTTCCCTCTCTACATTCGACAAGCGAAGACTGGGGGGCTATTGTGTGGTGTCATATTATATTAAGGCCCAAAAGCCCAATCCATTGTATTTTGAGACCTAATGCATTTAAGTTAGGCCCAATTGTTTGTATACCTCTCTCCTTATTTCTCATGTAGCCTATATAAAGGCCTCCTCATTTTATTGTAAAGGGATGGCCAATGATGAGTAAGAAAAGACTAAGTGGACGTAGGCCCCATTGGCCGAACCACGGTAAATTCGATGTTATTTTCCCCTTTTTTCCCCAACCACACCAAAGCCCGAACATGCAGTTCCGACCCTATAAATAAATTGTAGGAGCTATTTTGACCTCCTACACAAAGCAAACACGATTTCAACAGCCAAAAGTTTTATATACCTATCAACTTTCTCACAAACATGATTTGTCATATGGGGTTTTTCAATTCCATGGTACCAACTTTACAGAAAAAGGCATTTAAAAATAGAGAGGATTGACCATTCTTTGTTGGATTTCATACAAGTCAATAAGCAACCAATCAATTTATAGATTGAAGAATATTGAATAATGGGTCATGTCTTCCAAAAGCTGAATTTGCGTCTTTACAAATTCATTAAATCAGCTTTGATGCCCTCCAGTAACTTCTTTATTTTGAAAACTCCATTGGCCTTTGTGAAAGCCCTCTAACCAATCAGCCGAATTTGTCCCCTCTCTCTCTCACATTGGGCTTCTGAGGTTTCACAAGTGGAGGGGTTTCAACCGGTGGGGTTTCACAGTGGGGGGCGGGAGGAGTTTCAACCGGTGGGGTTTCACAATGGAGTGAGGGATTGTGTGCTTTGTCCCTCACATACAAAGTTTTGCATAGACCAATGAATGTGTGCCATGTGTATTATATTTTTAAAACGAAAAATAAAAAATCCATGTCATATTTAATAATGTTAAATAAATAACATGTCAGCACTCCGTTAATACACATAGACCTTTTTATTATTAAAATTTAAGTTAGCATGCCACGTCAAAAATTTTTAATTAAAAAAAAAAACGTTAGCCACATAAGCATTTTCCATCCAACACTTAACGGCAATGACCATTTTGACACAAGGTTGAAAGGTTGAGAACCAATTTGACATAGTTGAAAGGTTAGAAATTAATTTGACACAAAAGGCAAAGGTTGAGGACCAAAACGGTATTTAAACCAAATCTTAATTAATGTTTATCATGACATATTATATAATAAAAGTTGATTCCTCAAATATTAGAAATATAATAAGTATTATAAATGTGTTATAAGATAATTTCTTATAAAATATTTCAAAATGAATTTTGAATTGCATGGGATATTGTAATCATGTTATTAATTTTGAAAAGAGTCACAACTTTACGACTATGAGCCAAAAAAATCGTGTGTAAAGAAACACAAACTGCATGCTCTTTAATCATGAAATCAAGTGCATTTATGTCATACTTTATTTGCAATTTGTAAGAAATTTTTTAATCTTTATATACCAAAGGATGAATGATTTTTAATCAATTAATTCATCATCCATATAAAATCTAATTCTTATATATTCTTCACATATCCCTTATTGAATAATTTAGAATATTGGAGTAAATTAAACACAACACTAAGTTTTTGCCTTAGATCTCAAATTGTATTGAGTTGGCCCTAAATTGAGGTTTTGAGTTTTGACTTGAGATGGATTGAACCTATAATATAATAATATTTGTCATGTTATTAATTCTTGTATCATTCTTACCGCCATATGTTAACTAATTTTGTTGGTTGAAAGATTGATATTTTTGGGTGAAATTATAATTAATTTGATCCTCTATTATTGGTAGAGTTTTAGTCCATCGGTTATTAAATGTCAATTTATTCTCTCAATCAAAGTCTCAATTTTAAATTGTGTCAATTTGTTCTTTCAACTTTCAAAATCAAATTAATTTGTTTCTTAGATCTTATCTTAGTTTAAATTTTAACGAAATTAGCTAATATCACAAATGAAATACACGTTAAAAGATTTTTATTAAAAGTGTAAGAAATTCAAAATCAAATCAATTTCAACAATTAATTGCGTTAAAATTTCATTAAAGAAGAAATCCAAAGATGTTATTGACTTTATTTTAATAGTTGAGAGACTAAAGGAACACAATTAATAGTTAGGAACCAAAATAATGAATTATATTCTGTCCAAATATTTTTTTCTCCCTTTGCTAATAAACACGTGAACAAAGAAATTGGTCACTTACTACACTAAAACCATTGAAAGACTACATTCGAGGTATCCTTTTAATTTCGCATCCCTTGTTCTCCCAAAAAAGTTTCCTTAAAGCATTTCCAGGGTGTGGATGTATGTGATTTGGTAAAGAAATGGGAAGGGGAAGTGAATCTATTTGGGGTTGTATATAGCAAGTTGGGTGAGTCTGAAAGGATTCGGGTCACCCATCGGGTATTTTGCTTAGGTTTAATTTTTAATTTAAAAATAATTTGTTATCATCTTTCCATTAACCACGTAAACAAATAAAATAATGGAATTGTCAATGATTTTTTTTTTTTTTTAATTTTAACTACTAATAACATTCATTTCAAACTTTATTATTATTATTTTTTCTCACTCAACAATCATTCTTTACCCACATTGACACCATAATTGTTTAATAGCGATGCCAACCCAATGTTTTTATTATTATTATTATTATTATTTATTTTTTATTTTTTTTGTGAGTAACCCAATGGGTTTTGATAATGGCAACAAGTGATGCAATTTTCTCGCAAGGCTTGGTGGCAACACAAGAACCGAGAAACTCCTTCGTAAAAGGCCACAGGTAGCAAGCAACTGTTGATCAGTTAACATGGCTCATGAGTAGAGGTGATGTTGTGGTCGAGGCTTGCAAACATTGATACCACAAGTTAATCTTTTTGGTAAACCTTTATTATTTTTAATTTTTTTTTAAAAAGAGAGTATACGACGACAACCAAAAACCACAACTCTTAGTACGACTATTAATTTATGTTGTGTTGATTGGAGAAAAATCAAGGGAGTTTCAATGATAGGCTACGATGCTTTTGTTATTAACCACTCATATGTTGTCACAATACCAAGTTATGGCATAAGTTGTTTTCCTAGAAAGACTCTAATAAAAGCATTAAAATATGGTTATTGATTTTCTAATTGTCATCAGTATTGTGGATAAAACTTTTGTACTGTTTGATTAGCGAGAACTGAGAAGTTGCAGAAAGCGAACAAAAATGTTTTTGTGGTTGAATGGGGAGAGAGAAGTTCTCTTTTGGTTGTTGAAAAGATAGGGAAAGTGAAAGAAAATATTGTTTCATTTTTGTGGCTACTTGTTTTGAATTTTTTAATCAAAAAATTATTTGTAATAATACAACAATCATGTTGTGTAATAAAAAAATATATATAACAAGAGAAAGTAATTCTAAAGATGAGAATATATTATGAGAACTCTCCTTTTATTAAGTGGTCATCCACACAAACTAAACTTCTCTGAATACTACTAGATTTCAATCTCTCTACAAAATTGTGTGTATCACTTCGTTCTTCTGAAGCCTTATTTATAAGCAAGGATTCAGATCACGGATGGAATACGAAGTTTCTAGATGCATCCATGAATAATTTGAAAACATGTAGGTCCTGTAAGACCCACCATTATAATAATTTACAACATACGAAGTTTCTGAATGCTGCACAGTGTCATAATAATTCTGCAGTCATTTGCACAGTGACATTCAATAATTCATAACACTTCCACTTAGACAGGGGCGAAGCCAGGAAAATATTTTGGGGTGGGCTGAAAGTATTAAGTAAATTTTGTCAATAATGAAAAAATTTATTTAGTAAAAAAAAAAAATTACACGTAGTCAAGGGGATATAATGAACCTTACAACTCAATGCATATTCTATACATTAACAAAAAGAAAAACATACATGCAATGCAAATAGAATAAAATCTATTTTCTTAACTTTTTTATTTACAATTGAGTTGACATTATAATCTATAAAAATAACATTTTAAGCAGAGTTTTAAAAATAATAATTATTATTTTTATAAACAAATATGAACTATTTATTTAAAAAGAAACAAACAGTAACAGATATGGTCAAAATGATAAAGGGCATATCAAATTTATAAGTAAAGTAATACACTCATGTTTAGCAAATAACCACAAAAAGTATTGCATTCACTGACTCACCGTTGGCCACAACTCATTATTTAATAAATAAAAAGATAAAAAATCACAAAGTACACCACACACAAACCGACACATGTTTTCCACCCACACCACATAAACATTCACAATACCACATTAGATCAACACGTACACAATAACAAAACAAAGTCAGTAAACTTACTATTGGCAAAACCCAAGTCAGTAAACAACTAAGCATTCAAATTTGAAAATATGCCCAGTGACTCAACGAGAGAGAGAGAAAGAAAGAATGAAAGAGATTCGGTGGCAGTGGAGTGGACGGCGAACGACAAGGAGCAAGCGGCAGTGCTGGAGAGCCGGGAATGTGAGTAGTTTGGGATTTCATAATTTTTTTTTTTTTTTTTTAACGGTTAGATATGTGAGTAATTTGGGTGGGTCTAGGCTAAACATTTGTGGTTTGGATTTGGAATTCTGAATAGGTTTTGGGTTTGGAATTGGATTGGACTAAATTTTTTAATAGGTTTGAGATTAGAATTGGCAGGCTAAGGACTGGGCTATGTTTATTTATTTTTTTTAAATTATAGGTGTAAAATAAAAATAAAAAATTAATAATAGCTCTTGCACTGCTGAAATTGGACTGGATTAGTGCTGAATTTGTGATTGGAATTCAGACTGGGCTAAGGTTAAGACTACTTAAAATAAAATAAAATTTTTGCTATAAATTTTTTTTTATTTTAAAAGCTTGACTGGGCTATAGCCCAGTCTAGCCAATACATGGCTCCGCCCCTGCACTTAGATGACCACTCACAAAGAATATGCCTTATTAAAACCTTGCCAAGGAAAAACCTAGTAGGATAAAAACCAGTGGCGAAGGAAAAAGAGTACAGTATCTTGTGAACCTTTAAGTGCCTTTGGATTGCCTCATTAAAACCTTGCAAAGGAAAACCCAATGGGAAAAAACCTTAGCAAAGGAAAAAGAGTACAATTAGCACATATCCTTCAGAGTACTTAGTACTTACTCCCCCTCATGAGTACATAGATCTTCAATTGTCAATTGAAAAGATCCTTATGTCGACGCATGCTAATATTATGAACAATCTTCTGGAATGTCTAAGTTGTCATATGACCATATCTGCTTGACATGAATATCACCGCTCTTCTGGTGAATATTAGGTGAGATGTGTTTGTTTCATGAATGACTACATCTTTATTCGCTTGATAAATCTTCATGCAATAGCAGTGTTGTCACATGTGAATAGTATTCTGTTTCTGATCATCCTTTAGTTTGTATCAGAAAAGTATCATGCGTCTGCATTTCCCATTAACTGTGGATTTGATTAAGTGCAATTTGCAAAATACATCAGAGTATCAATTGCATTAATGTATGGTACTTCAAGACCATAAATTCTTTATACTCTTCTTGGGGGCGAAAATGGTCTTTCTTAACATCAAGTTTTATTCATATGGAAGTGCTTCAGGACTTCCTTTGTGTATCTTGACTGGTGAACAAAGATTCTATTTGGAAAGTGTTCAACTTGCAAGTCAAGATAAAATTATATTTTACCGAGATCTTTCATCTCGAATTCATTCTTTATATGATTGGCGGTTTTTGTGAACTATTCAGGAGTTTCAGCAAGATTTAACATATTCCGCAATAATAGCAAATCGGGATTCTCATTCTTTAACGCATGGACAAATATGGATTCTTCTTAAATCCTTCTTAAAAATATTTGCTAAGACAATTGTACCACATGCACCCAGATTGCTTTAAACCATATCAAAAATTTTTGTTATTTAGTATAGTATATCCTTCAGGGATTATATACTTGAGGCATTCCATATCCTTCAGGAATTTTAAATTATATGCTTCATGCATTTCATATCCTTTAAGTATTTTAAATTATATGCTTCAAGCATTCTATATCCTTTAAGAATTTTAAATTGTATGCTTCAAGCATTCTATATCCTTCAAGGATTTTAAATTATATGCTTCATGAATTTTTGTTACTTGGTAGGAAATATCCTTTAAGAATTATATGTTTCATGCATTTTAAATCCTTCAGGGATGTTCAATAATTCATATAGATATGTGCATATCCAATCTACCAAGTTAATCAAGATTCTGAATGAAATTGTATCCATTACAGGAGCATATATTTCTTTATAATTGTACTAGATTTCTGCAAGAAACCTTATTTCATAAGTCGTACTTTGTACTTCATAGTACAAATACCCACATGTATTTAAACAGGCATTACACCTTTAGGTGTATGGACTACAGGTCCAAATATTTCATATTTTACTCATGAGTTTAGCTATATTTGAATTCCACATTGGCCAATCATTTCTACGACGACATTTTTCGATGGTTTATGGTTCAAATTCACCATCATTACTTCTGGTAATGTTAAGAGAAAATATATTATCGATAACAAATTTATTTCTATTCAATATTTCTCCTGTATAATATATTGAGATCTCGAAATTTCAAGTACCATTTTTCTCTTTAAGAGATTCCACTTCAGGGGATAACTCTTCAGGAGTTTCCTCTTTTGGAGGTTTATTTTCAAGAGATATTGTGCACAATTTTAGATAGAGTAATTATTATTACCTGTTTCATGGGTATAGCCTCTTCATGAGCGCGACTCGCTTTTCTTGTGTTTTTCTCTTCTATGAAATCTTATCTTTAGCACGGACAAATCTTTCATACTCCAAGCATGTTTTAGATACACTTGCTGCTATATCAATTAATTTTCCTTCAGGGAATTCAATCTCTACTGGGGTATTAGCAGCTAAAAAATAGGATTTCAAATTTTCTTATTGTCAGTGAACACATGTAATAATACCTTACAAACAAATAATTCTTTGAACTTACAGTTCACATTGATTTGTGTAAGGATCAATATAAGATAGTGTTGTCGTGCTTCTGGCTACGAATTTTCTCCCCCTAATGGTGGGGAGACTATTTCAAAATTATGATGATTGTATATAATGAAATTCATATCAAAATATAATCAATCAAGTACATAAATTCGAAACATGTAAACACATTATCAATATACAATCATTACTATTATTTCAACAAGGAAATTAGATCAATTTGAGATATGATGACCCTTGTCGTGTTCCTGAAGTGCAGATTAATTAAGCAATCAGGAAAGGATATAGGTGGACACCCATATACAAGTAACTTTCTCTCTTCTGTCATACAAAGTCGCAAGAGTATTAAGAATGTATGCCAAAGATTTTTCCATTGACTTGGAGAATGAGAAAGATACTTCACCTAAGAAGTATGATTAAAGATAATCTTGCTTCGTAGGAATTTGATAAAAAATAATCTTGCTTCTGTTTGAAAACATTAAATTGTTGATTTTTTTTTAATCAGTTTGTGATGCTGCATCCTTTTAGAGTATAGAAGAATTGATGAGAGAGTAAAATCTGAGAGGTGCGATATGCAATGGAGAAGAGAAGCGAATTTATAGGATAGACACGTGGGTGAATGAACTGTTTAGAAGGCGCTACGTGTCTGGCTTATCCAATCACACACGCCAGAGACACCAATGATTCAAAAAGTTTGAAAAATGATAGCTGCTTTTTCAAAAAAGAGATCTTGTCGACGCATCGAGTCTTGAGTCAGTGGCTTTTCCATATGCGTTAAATCTCAAATTTCAATAAGCGTTGAAATTTGAGGAAAATGTGTCTTGAGAGTTAGATGACAGGTAATCGCACAGACTGTTCTCGTTAAAAAATCTGAAGTTTATTTATCACACTCTGGTTTTCGATGAACTTCATTCATTATTTTCAAAATTTTATCTTAATCTCTCATTAGATTTTCTAGGATGGCTTCCTCTTCTTCTCAAAACAACTATGATGCAATTAATCTAAATATTGTGCCTAACACAGTGCCAGAGGTCTAGTGTCCATACTTCCTATCCCCGAACAGTTCTGTCACGGTAGCTGATTCTGTGATGCTAAGTGGTATAACTGCAACTGCAATAGCTGCGGGTCTCCTCACTCCGAAGGATGGAAGAATATTGGCTGAGAGGACAGATCCTCAAACCATTAATGACTCAATGGCACTCACTATTCAATGTATTGCCTCTGTTTCTAACATGGGACGACGTCTACATGTTAGAAATCATGAAGTTCGAGCGTTGCGCTCACAAGTTACCATTCTGCAGTGGTTGCTCAAAGACAACAAGAAAAAAGTAGGGGAGCTTAAAGAGGAAAATAAAGGACTGAAGAAACTCGTGGATTCTTATGCTAATGATTTAGTAGCACAGTCCACAGAACATAGTAAGACCACAACTAAGCTTTAAAAGCAATACGAGAAGCTACTGGTTGAGGTGAAAGAATTGGCTTCTCGCCCAATTCTTAAAAAAATGTAGTGGCCTTCTTTTCTAATAAAATCATGTTCGTTAATGATGAGCTTATTTCACCTTTCATGCATGGTCATACACATACATACATATAATTGGGCATACAATCTAGTGTTCAAAATCAAATGGATAAACATAAAATCTTTCCCAAGAGAATTAATTTAATCGAATTACTTTACACATACCGAATTCTCTATGAATTGTCTAGGAATGATCCTCTTGGAGAAGTTTCATGAGTATGTCAGTCCATTGATGTACTTAACAAATTCAAGTACAACATACCCATCTTTTGCACATGATCTTTAAGAAGATGGTATTAAATCTCAATATATGCAGTTTAATGAGATTCTTTAAAAGATAACAAAATGTGATAATATGATCAAGAAGTATATGTTAACTGGTATGGATATTCAATCAAATTATTAATTATCCATTTGTATCCTAGAAGAAATCAAATGAGTGACATCCATTTTATTTAGGATATCAAAATAACTCATGTGATCTTCTAGATTAGTCAGATATTCTGGATTAACAAAATTCATTGTTAATAATTTCATTTTAGGTGGTAAGGTGTAATATCCCTTTTGAGAGAATATTTGAGTACATCTTTCTTGATTTTGTTTATACCACTTCTACGTCCACGACCTTTTAATTATCAAATGAGGTTTCATTCACTTCAAGGAATGGTATATAACTGGTCGGATAGAACTTGTGGATTTTTAGCAAAATCTTATTATTTTGCTTAACCAATGAAAGGCAATGTTAGTTCAGAGTTCTTCTTGAACTTACGTTCTTGATATTGCTACCTCATGAGCACTTTTGAGATATGATATATAATATATGATTTTCTCTTTTCCAACATGCCTTCTTCAGAGATTTTCCCTCACATAATTTAATTGTGAGCTGATTTAGAAAGTGCAGAATTTTACTTACTTACACTTTTTCAAATTTTGCGACTTCAAGTGCATCAAGTGTAAAGTTGTATTCACTTGCACTTTTATAATTTTGCAACTTCAAGTGCATCCATTTTATAATGAGTTCTTGTAAGGTGCATCTTCTGGTGCATCCATATTTATAAAGAGTTCTTATAAGGCGCAGCTTCTGGTGTATCCATATCTCTCTCTTAAATTATTTCATAAATTTAGGAGATCATTTATTATAAGGTACTTAGTCCTTTTAATCCATTCATATCTAGCTCTAGTGAGGATTATAGACTTCTGGTGCTCGTATCTCTCCCTTAGATTATTCCACAGAATTAATGGATTTTTTACTGTGAGGTATTCTGTTTTTAACTCCTCATGAAGATGATAGCGAATAAAAATCATTGCTTTAACACGATCTTGCAAGGATTCGGCATTGCCATCTTTTATAGTTTTTCCAAGGTTCAATGCCTCCAAATGGATCTCAGCATCTAGGATCCATGATAAATAATTCTTGCCAGAAATATCAAAGGCAGCAAATTCAAGTTTTGTGAGATTTGACATAATTTATAGTAAAGATATCAATATATGGTTAGTATTTAGATCAAGCAAATTTTAACTAAGCTAAAATTACTTGATAACAAAGACACTAATTCTTTAAAGAAAAACTTACAGCGGATTGAAGACAAGGTGAGAACGACTCATTTCTTAGGATTTGATTAGAGTTTCGTGCTGATAACGTATTGTATAATAAAAAAATATATATAACAAGAGAAAGTAATTCTAAAGATGAGAATATATTATGAGAACTCTCATTTTATTACGTGGTCATCTACACAAACTAAACTTCTCTGAATACTACTAGATTTCAATCTCTCTACAAAATTGTGTGTATCACTTCGTTCTTCTGAAGCCTTATTTATAGGCAAGGATTCAGATCATAGATGGAATAGTTCAGAAACTTCAACAAAGTTTCTGAATGCATTCGTGAATAATTTGAAAACATGTGAGTTTTGTAGGACCCACCATTATAATAATTTACAACATATAAAGTTTCTGAATGTTACACAGTATTATAATAATTCTGCCGTCATTTGCACAGTGACATTCAATAATTCATAACAAATCAATGGTTTTTCACCCTTTTTTTTTACTCAAATGAAATTACATATATCTATTTGAAATCCATCCAATGCGTCTTTTTGTATTTTTGCCTTTTAATATATTGTAAACTTCTTATGTTCACGAGCATAGGGTATTGGAGGTGAATTAAAACCTTAAATATTAGGATTTTAAGAATTCATTCCGGTCTATCTTATGAACAACACTCCTCACCAAAGCCGAGCTCAGTCACGTTCTCATTCCCCTGCCTACATACACGTGCCTATGTATATACCGTCACATGAAAAAAATCAGGCAGTTTTTTAATGAATTCTGTTCCTTTTCTCCTTTCTTTATAAAAGCTAAAAAAATCCACAACCTTTTTCAATCCAAACCCTTCTATCCCTCAAAATCAGGAACAGAACACCCAGACTGAAAAAACATAAACCTCTGCAACTCTTATTAGGGTTTCACAAAACAAAACTTAAATTCCCATTTCCCAAACACATTAAAAAAAAAAAAAAAAATGGCCATAACCTTAATACCTTACGGACCGAGCCTAATCCTAGCTCCCTTCCCGACCCGAACCATAACCTCGAACCTTCTCTTCCATCAAACCCACTATTACAACGGTCTGTCCCGTTATAAACCAGTTCTTCGGGGCTCCTCAGCCGTGGCCCGGTTCGGGTTCAAACCCGGTTTATTCCCCGACCCGGATAGCAACGTTGAGATGATTAAGGAGCTGTTTGGCAGAGCAGAGAGCATCCTTTACACGCTTGCTGACGCCGCTGTTTCGTCTTCGGATACCGTTTCCACCACAACCAAACAGAGCAATGATTGGCTCTCTGGAATCGCCAATTACATGGAGAGTGTCCTCAAGGTAAAATAAATTTTTTAAATTTTCTCCACGAATTTCGAATTCATTCGAAGTTATTAAACGACACCGTATTACTCTGTTTCAGATTCTAAAGGATGGGCTTTCGATGTTACATGTTCCGTATTCTTATGGTTTCGCTATAATATTACTAACTGTTCTTGTAAAGGCTGCTACATTTCCTTTGACAAAGAAACAGGTACTATTATTAGTTACTTGAATAACTTAATTTTTATATTTTTTTTGAATTGGCAAACTGGTTTAATGTATTGTTGTGTGAAGGTGGAATCGGCGATGGCGATGCGGTCGTTGCAACCTCAAGTAAAGGCTATTCAGCAACGGTATGCTGGGGATCAGGTTGAATTTTTTGTACTCCCTATCATGAATTCGTTGTGTCGTTTAAATGTTAATGTTGAATTGTGCATTTTCGAAGTCTTTGCTTTGGACTTTGGGATTTAAATTAACTATAGGGTGACATTGAGCTGTTTTTGAAATTTAGGTATTAATTTGGTCTAATTGATAAATCTGAAATTTCAGACTTAGTTTAGGGACCAAAATCATGGCTTTTTTTTTTTGGGAGTTTGAATTCAAAGAAGTGATATGACTAATATTAGGGATCAAAGAAGTTTCAACTGATGAGCTATATATCTTTTTGAATGACCAGCTCTGATGCTTTTGTTTACCTGCAGGAAAGAATTCAACTAGAAACGGCTCGATTGTATAAACTAGCCGGTATAAATCCACTAGCAGGTATTGATGTTGCATTTGGCTTTAGCTTAATGTTCAGCATTTTTCAAAATTTGTTGGTTACGAAAGGTAAATTTTTGGAAATGTTTGTGTTCAAGAAATTCATCTTTTGGACCTTTGGTTTGGTTACAGAAATTTGTATACTGGAATGAGTTCTAAAGTTTGTAATTACCAAAACCACTGCCACTCGCCACATGGATTCGAAGCAATTGTGGTCATTGTGGAGAAGTAGCCATTTTGTTAAGGGGATATTTTTTGGGGGGTTACATTAATGCTTTTAAGTTTTCAATCCCGACTACAATTGTACCACTTATAAATCAGCTTTCCTATTCATTCCCTGGTTATTCTGACATATTTCTTCCCTCACCTTCTTTATGGCTAACATAATTGATGGTTATTTCCTCTGTGCCAGGATGCTTGCCTACGCTTGCCACAATACCAGTATGGATTGGACTCTATAGGGCCCTTTCAAATGTGGCAGATGAGGTAACGTGTTCTTTCAGTTGATTTATGATAGGTAACCTGTGGTAGCATTTTCTTTCTCCCACATCTAATTGAATGCTTGTGTCTAATATTAAAGGGACTCCTTACAGAAGGCTTCTTCTGGATACCCTCCTTGGCTGGTCCCACTACCATTGCTGCTCGACAAAACGGCGGTGGCATCTCTTGGCTTTTTCCTTTTGTGGTAAGTCTCTTTTTTTCAAAACTAAAAACCCAACTCTATTTGTTCAAAAAAATTGTAACATTGTATTTTATGCATTCCTTACAAGTTCTCCACTGAAACCAAGTTGCTGTTTGATTTACAAGCTTTATAAGAATTCAATTCTCACCAGATAAAACTTAAGTGGTGATATATGTTTACCATGATCATCCGCTTCAGATCTTTTATGTGCATTTAAATATGATTGTGTTTCATTTTGTGTTAAGTTGATAGTTTTGACAGCATGCATTGGATACTTAATTTCTATCTATCTTAAAAGCTGTGGAATTAATTTCCGTTATTGGTTACCTTTGTTTTCTCAGGATGGTCTTCCACCCCTTGGATGGTCGGATACCTTGGCTTATCTTGTCTTGCCTGTGTTGCTGGTTGCCTCACAGTACATATCTGTCCAGATTATGCAGTCATCACAGGTCAGTCACTTTCCAGGTTTCATTAGCATGATCAGGTTCAAACATAACTATTTGCACGCTTTTTTTTTTTACTTGGTTGTATGAGCAGTGCATTTTTCTCTTTGCTGTATATAGGTTTCGGTCATTTGTTAAACACAGACTATCATTTCTTGTTGTTTTAGTCATTGGTCATTTTGATGTACATGGCCAGCTATTTCAGTCAACTGCTTCATATTACCCTCTATTAATGCTACTGCCTGTATCTAGCATTTTATAATTTACTAATACTGCAAGAAATATATATATATATATATATATATTGTAAAGAAATCCATAAAGCGAGAGGAATGTTAGTCAAATTCAATAATTTTGTCTTTAGATGTGCATCCAAGACGGTTAAAAGTGCAAAAACAACATAACTGGTATTATAATACCTATATGCACTGCCTTGTTAGTTTGCATATTTAGTGTTCTTTAGTCAGTTAAAAGAATGAAAGCAAGATGCTTTGTGGTATGATATACATATGTATGCTGCCTGGCTATTTTAAGTATAATTTCAATGTAAATGATAATCCTTGATTTGACTGCTAAGTTTATCTGTATGACATTGTAAGCTCTCACCTTGTTGATACATATTTTTCTTAATACTTTTGTCTTTCCCCATACGAGTTATTATTTATTCATCATTTAACGTGTGTTAATAACTTTCAGAGTAATGATCCAAACTTGAAGAGTTCTCAAGCAATAACACAATTCCTCCCTTTAATGATTGGTTACTTTTCACTTTCAGTTCCTTCTGGCTTAAGCCTTTATTGGTGAGCATACTTGAAACACTTCTTTTCTCTATTTATACTTTTATTTTTCAAATCATAGTCTTGCCTATGTTTTCTCAAATATTTCAGTTATGCTTATGCAGGCTTACCAATAATATTTTGAGCACTGCACAACAAGTATGGCTTCAAAAGTTAGGGGGTGCGAAAAATCTGGTGGGGACAATCACTGATGATGTCATCAAGGAAGAGAAGCTCCAGATTCAGAAGTCAGTTTCTGAATTAGATGCCACAAAAGAAGAGGTGCGACGAGGAGAGAAGTTGACATCAGAGGGGCCACGTCCTGGTGAAAGGTTAATTTTTGTTGATACTTTTTTATTTATTTATTTATTTTATAAGTAAAATTTCATTAAAAGAAGAAAAGGGGGCAAAATCCATGTACACAAAGTTTGCACAGCAGAGATGCCAGTATTACAAAGCAAATGAACATGTGTCTATGCATTTCATTGTTAGTTTTCCTGGTCTTGATCTGCCTTTATATTCCAGATTTAAGCAGATAAAGGAGCAAGAGGAAAAAAGAAGACGACAAATAGAAGAAAAGAGGAAAGCTGAAGAGGCAGTGGCTAAAGGAACTCAAATAACCAATGAGGGACAAGAGATAGAAGCCAAATTACTTGAAAGGGAAAATGGGGCTGGAGCTGACTCAGTTATTGAAAATAATGAAAAGGTTCAGTCTGTGACTACCTTTCATAATTCTTCCAATGTTAAAGTTGCTGTAAATGGTGATTCATCTGGTCAGGAATCAGAGGAAGATCAGAAAATGACATCCGAGTTTAGGATGGAAAATGAAGTTTCTGCCAATTCCAAGGTTGATGGTAGTGATGAGCAATAATCCTAACGTGGAAAAGGTATTCTAGCAAGTACACTCTCAGATATACAGTGTGAATCATGTTTATTAATGGTTAAGCTATAGAAAAAGAAATGTTCACTGCATGCTGCATTTATTCTAGAGTGTCCTGTTAACCAATTTATGTCTGCTACTTATGCTTAATAGTTTTACTGTCTGGAACTGTGGGCTGCTAATTCTTCTTCTCAGAGACAGTAGCCTGTCTCATGAGTTGTCATACATCCCATTGCATGTTACTTTCGAGTTGTTCACTGCCTGCTGCGTTTATTTTAGTGTGTCCCATTAACTGTTGTTTATTTCAGCTACTTGTGCTTAATAGTTTTACTGTGAGGAACTGTGGGTTGCTAATTCTTCTTCTCAGAGACAGTAGCTGGTGTAGTTTGATTTAATTCAAATCTTTCTATTGAATGAGTTTTTTGATAAATCCGCTGTTGGATTACATTGTTTTCATATACCCTCAATGTTTGCAAAATATTGATATGATTGGAAAGATCAATAACTATTTCAATTATAAAATGTTTAAATTTCATGTTTTTTGTATTTTAAAATTATACACGAGTTTATGTCGAATAGTAGTAAATAACATCGGATTGATACGAAATTTAATGTGTGTTAAGAGCAAGGAGAATGTGTAATCCACTAGTGGGGTTTTACCTTCATGAATTTGAAGATTGTCTCTTGGAATGCGAGAGGCTTGAATGATGATGAAAAAAGGCGCCAACATATACACTTGATTAAGGTTTGGAAGGCAGATCTTATTTGTTTGCAATAAACAAAATTAGAGTTGATAACTAGAGGGGTGGTGAGGAGTTTATGGGGTTGTCATCATGTAGATTGGTTGTATTTAGGCTCTATTGGGAATTTTTGGGGGGAGGGGGGATTCTACTGATGTGGGACAAAAGGGTGGTGGAGAAACTGGAGGAAGTAGTGGTTAATTTCTCTGTCTCATGAAAATTCAAGAATGTGACAGATCAATTTCAATGGGCCTAACAGGGAGAGTAGTTTTCTTTTGGAGGAGTTATTTGGGCTTATCAGTTGGTGGGATGCACCATGGTATGTGGGAGGTGACATTAATGAGACCTGTTTTCCCACGGAGAGAATGGATGCTAAAGCTTTTACATTAGCAATACATGATTTTTCTGATTTTTATCTCAGCACATGGATTGCTAGACATTCCTTTGAAGGGGTAACTTTACATGGTCAAATAGCCATGAGAATGTCTCAATGAGAGTTGACAGATTTTTGGTCTTGGCATCCTACCATTACTCAAAGGAGGCTTTATAGACTACTATTAGACCATTTTCCTATTCTGTTGGATTGTGGAAATATTCAAAGGGGCAGAAGGCCATTTAGATTTGAGAACATGTGGTTAAAGGCAGAAGGTTAGATCTTGGTGGGAGTCAAATCAGTTTCAAGATTCTCTGCACTGTATATTTGCTAACAAACTTAAAGCCTTAAGGTTGGACTTGAAGAAATGGAACAAAGTGGAGTTTGGAAATGTGGTATCAAAGAAAAACAATGTGTTACATGAACTTAATGAGTTGGACTCTATTGAGGAGAGTAGATAGTTATCTGCTGAGGAGCAATCAAAGAGTGGGTGTTAGCAAAACTAGAAAAGAATAACTTCTTGGAGGAGATATGTTGGAGGCAAAAATCTATAGCTCTATGGCTAAGGGAGGGGGATAAAAATACTAGCAAACCCACATCAAAGAAACAACTCCATTTGTAACATCTCTATAGATGGGGAGTTGTCAACTGATCAAGGAGCTATTAAGGAGTGCATCACTCAGTTTTACAAGCAGTTATATAACGAAGGAGGTTTTTGACGTCCTTTGTTGGATGTTGTATGCTTTTCATCCATATCTAAAGAGGGTGTCAAGTGGTTGGAAAGATCATTTGAAGAATTAGTATTAAGTTTGGTGAGAGCTTGAATGGAGACAAAGCACTGGGGCCAAATGGTTTTCCTATGGCTTTTTTTTCAGACATCCTGGAATATAATTAAGCTACTTATCAAAAAAAAAAAATAATGCTGACATAATGGCGGTATTTCAGCTTAGACTTTCCATGAGCAAGGTAAGTTTGAGAAAAGTCTTAATGCAACTATTATAGCCCTCATTCCAAATAAACTTGGTGCACTTGATGTGAAGGAATTTCCTCCCATTAGCCTGGTGGAAGGTGTTTATAAAATTCTTACTAAAGTTCTGGCTAATGGGTTGAGATTGATATTAGACAAAATAATACTTGATTCTCAAAATTCCTTTGTTGAGGGAAGACAAATTTTAGATTCTGTTCTCTAACTAATGAATGGTTAGATAGCGTATTAAAGTTAGGAGCAGGATTGCTATGCAAACTGCATCAGGAATTAAACCTATTCCTAGAATCTAAGATACGAATGTAGAAGAAAAACACGCAAAAGGAACAATCACAGGACACAAGATTTATATGGTTCACCACTAAGGCTACGTCTACGAAGTTGCAACGATTTCACTATATTTGAGAAAAATTACAGGGTGCGGCTATAGTGATAATAAACCCTAATATTGAAGTGACAATATGTATATCATAAACGGGCTGAAAATTTATCTCGGGGCCATTGCCCTTTGAACCCCCAAGCTTGTCCATGAGCGCTACAACTTGGGCCTATCGGTAGCCTCTACTCCATGGACTAAACCTTAGCAAGTCCCCATTTTAAATCGCCAGGTTTCTGAAGTTGGATGAAGCAAAAATTGGCTCCACATAGCCTAACAAAATAGATTTGGAGAAAGCAAATGACCATGCATTTAGATTGCTTAACATTACTGTTGTTAATGAACCTTATGGTGTTAGTCTATGGAAATATTTTTTGATAAGTGAGACTATGGAAATATATAAGTAGAGATTGGGAGAACTTTTCACGTTTCATTAAGTTTGAGGTGAGTGACGGTACCAAAGTTAAATTTTGGTATGATATATGGTGTGGTGATCTTCCTTTGAAGGAAGCTTTCCTAGAACTTTTCCGTCTTGCACATAATCAAGAAGCTTTAGTATCAGATCATATGCAGTTTCGTAATGACACTTTTCATTGGGTTTTTTATTTTATCAAAACCGTTCAAGACTAGGAGTTGGAGTCCTTATCATCTTTTTTTTGGACTTCATTTATTTTATTTCAGTGAGAGGTAGTTATGATGATAAGCTTTGTTGGACGTGATCTAAACAAAGGGGGTTTGAGATCAAATCTTACTCGATCATCCTTCTTTGTTCTATTTCCAATTGTGGACCATGGTTTTCAGCCTGTTTGGGGTTAAGTGGGTTATACTTAAAGGCGTTATAGATTTGTTAGCATGTTGGCAAGTCAATTTTAGTCAATCTCATAGAAATTTGGAAGATGATTCCTCATCGTTTAATGTGGTGCATTTGGGTGGAAAGAAATTCTTGAAGCTTTGAGGGGTGTGAACGGACTATATTAGATCTGAAATTGATGTTTCACAAATTCTTGTTTAAATGGATGATAGCGTGAGGATTTTTTTTTTCCTAACTTATCAGATTGGTTGATCATTGTAATTTTAATTTTAGAGTTTTTTTTTTTATCGGTAATCATTGTAATTTTAGAGTTTAATTGTGGGTTTACTTATTGTGTACTTCTTGTGTACTTAGGTTACACCTTTTTGGTCCTAATAGAATTTGTTACTTATTAAAACAAAAAAATAAAGTTATTATATGGTGGAACATCAACAAAGAGTTACACCAAGTGTAACTTAATATATATATGATAGAAATGGCTATCATTACATTAGAGTTTGGAAGTTGCTACAGGGTGGCATCAGTGCATGTCACTCTTTAAACAATATTGAAGTTACATTTCTTCTCCATCGTCTTCTTTGACTTGATTCTTTTCTAAAGGCTAGTTGAGTACTTTTATATTTTATTTTTTTGGTACAAATTGAAATTGAGTAATTTTATTTATAATTGCTTTCAGTTTTTTAAACCTACTTTCTTAATATGCTATTGGCAAATTCTCAATATTCCAGGAAACAGTTGAATTATACACTACTACAACGACAAAGGATAACAAACTTTCTGGAGAAGACACACATCAAGCGAGAAGGGAATGATCAACTGATAAAAGGAAACTTTTGTTGTGATTATTTCAATATAAGAAGATTAGCAAGCCTAGTTAATTACCAGTTAAAAGTATAATACAGCAGCTGCTTGTGATATAGTCCTGGCACTGGCAGAAGCATACCACTTATCAAAAATCAATTCTGCATCCATGGTGTGTGTTGTCTAATTTTGCAGAGAGGTCTGTGATTAATTAGAGGTATGTTTTTTCTCTGGGAGATGTATGCCTGTATCAGTAAGATTTTGGTGGTTCTATGTTGCTGTAACCTGAGGAGAGGCTTTAATGTAGAAGTGGTCTGCATTCATCCTCAGCTTCTCAGGGGCATTATGTATCATCTGTATCAACAGGAAAGTGAAACACAGGTTCTTTTCTCTTTTCCTTCTTTTCTTGTTTATCTCTTTGGAAAAGGAGAAAAGGAATATAGTTTTTCGTGGGGCAGATGCCATAATTGCAGTGGCCCTCCCTTACATTGAGCTTGCTACATTTTTTTCCCCCATGCATTAGTTATTTAGTACACTTGGTCGGAAACAATGAGTGATTCTCTCCAGGTTCATTATATTTGAATAAGTGCTTCTAAATATTTACCTCCTTTTTCTTTTTTCTCTAAAATTATCGTGATTAGCCAAATAGTAGTATATTAGCAGGTGGATTTTGTCTCCAACTGCTATCTCTCTCTCACATGCACACGGTGTTACTCAAATCCACCAAACTCCTAGCCACCACACGACACGAGGAATGAACTTTGTCGAAGTGCTGCAGCTGAGGTTGCGCCGTGGTCATGAACACCATGTATTGCTTGATTTTGTCAATCATAAGTGGGGGGGCATTGAGTCTCAGTTTATAACTATCGAGGGAATATGACAACAGAACGTGTGGGAAAGTAGATAAAATGTGTGCAAAAAGTGAAGACGAGAAGGTAAATAGCAAAGATGAGGTAGAAATGAAAAATAAGAGATGGGTCAGACCTGTTATAACAAAGAAAAATTTAAAAATATATATTTAAATGGGTTGAAATAAAAAAAGTGATTTTTTAATTAAATCTTGGTTTTTGACTCATTTGTGAAGATGCTAATCACACCATTTTTGTTTATTGGGCCCATCATTAGTACAAACAAGAACATAAGTGGATCCAGACGTCATTAAAGATGAAAAGATAGATATTATCCGACATTATGATTTGTGCAATATATATATATATATATTATCCTTATACAGTTCCTTCTAATCGACTAAAATAAATAAGAAAATTCATGGCCAAAATAATTGGCTCCGGGTTATAATTGGGTTTGGGTCGAAATATTTGGATTTAAGTCACTATTTTTAGATCCATGACGGGTTTGCACGAGTTCGAGTCAACCCACAAGTTCTCTCTCTCTCCTCCCTCCCTTCCCATTAGACACTAAAAATATATGAATCATTTAATTAGTAACCTGAAAAATGATAAAACATTAAATATCGCAATTTGTAGAAGTGATTATTTAGTAGTTTAGTACTATACATAAATGCGTAGTCTTCTTCTTACATGAATGGTGGGTTCCATCACATAAATATGGATCTCATTAATTAAATTCATGGTAGAACCCATCATTTATGTGAGAGGAGGACTTCGCATTTATGTATAGTTTTAGACTACTAAATAATTTTCCAATTTGTAGTCTCATAAGATTTATGCAACTTACGACCGTTCAAGTCAAATATTCTCAATAAATTGCAACCAATATGAAAAGAATGCCCTAAATATTTAAAAAAACATAATTTTCAAGACATAAATTATATCATCGAAGAATTTTATTTTTATATTTTTGGTAGTATATCGTATGTAGATACAGGACGCTCTATAGAATTATATATATATATATATATAAAGGTATATTTGTTACGAATTCGGGACATATTGAATTAATATTTTATTTTATCATTACTTATGTAATCTGTAACAAATTTAACTAAAATTTTCAATTAGAAATATTTTTATAATATCTATAATCAAATTAGTCATACTAAAAGTTATATTTCGGCTTTGTTATTGGGGTCCCATCACTCCCATAAACCGCAAAACCAAAGCGAAAGTAGAGAGGAAATAATCAAACAAAAGGAATGAAGAGAAAGAACAAAGAAGACACAAAGACCATCAATTAAAAAAAGTGTACACGTGTTGTAAGCCTAATCTACTAAAAAAACCAATAAAAATATCATACATTTTTTTAGTTGTTGGGCTCAACAAGATCCACCTAAATCTTATAAATTTATACTGGCAAAAATCAATCACATGTTTATGAATTGGACAATATGCATCAATACGATTCAGACAATATATACATATGTATCATACAATGTATGAGCATGTTTGATACACATGTACGATATGCATCTTTTTGCTCACAATTCAAAATCCTTATTTGTAGGTGGTCTTTCACAAGATTAATACAACATATAACCATTTAAGTCAAATAACTTCAAAAACTTCCCATCAAAATAAGTAGAAAGTCATAAATATTCACAAAAAATATTTGCGAACTAATTTATGACAAGTTTAGGGAAACATTTGTCTTTTAACTTGTCGGGTCATTGAGTCATGTCAAACCAGTACTCAATCCACTTTTTTACTGATCGAATTTTGGATTGACTTGTTTTTCCACACATCATAAATCCCTATACTCGTGTGCCCCTCCCCCCTCTTTTTCATTTGGAATTGGGAGAATTGACAAGTTTGAGTCCAATTTTGTCCGGTATACTTATTAGGTTCTATATTCGTGATGGAATGCACAGAGCATCGCAAAGGGTATAATGACTAGATATAAGATGTTAATATGTGGATTTGAAATAACTAGGTATAACCGTATAAAATGTTATTTCAAATCCATAATATTACATGTGTTTTTATTGAGAAAACTATCTAAAACTCATATCATGTGTTAAATTTATTAAACAATTGTTATTATTGATTTTAAATCTTCATCAAGGCAAGGGCGATAGCCATTTTTGTAATTTTTTTATTATTTATTTATTTTAATCTAAATAACGATTTCCATAACTTGAAAGTGTTTAAAGATTTTGTCAACCATATAACACATACTGCCTTTCATATATCTGATGTAGGAAACCTTTTCTTAAGAACGGATTTAAAAGTACCATGGAATATATTGTTTCTCTAATAAAGGAAGATAACAGTCATCAATGTTAGGGATAATCCTCAATCATCTCAATCATCACAAGATGATAACCATCAAGCATCAAAACAGATGAAGAACTTATCTCCTACAGCTTAGGAAGATAGCAAGACTTCTAGATAGGATTAGAATTGTTAGTTGTTGTGTTTAAGTCAAACACAGTGTTTTACATTATATCAATCTTGTGTAATCCTATCAGTATATATATTCAGCTCGACCTAATCAAGGCAAAAACATTTTCATAATCTCTGTTTTAGAACCTTCACAATCAACAATCTCAAGTCTTTTTGTCTGTTGCTAAGAATCTAGCTCGTGGTATTGCTCAATTTTCCTATAGAAGAGAACCTAGATTTGAATCTTCATCCCCAACTTAAAGTAGTAGGAAAAAAAAAAAAAAAAAAAAAGGCTTATTACCCATTTAGAATTTTACTTTTCGCTTGTTCGACGTAAAATAATTTTCATATTTTCAAGAGTTTTATTTACTTTATCTAAAAATATAGTCAAACTAAAAATAACTCACCTTGAACGTAAAATGACCCACTTGAAACGTAAAGTGTTAAAAGCATATTCCATTCATAAAGCATCAAAATGAATAGACTTTGTCGGATTTTTTAAATAATTAGGATGATTTGAATCTTGGTTTTCTTTAGCCAATACTAGTTGAGCTACAAAACTTTAAAAATAAAAAATAAAATAAAATGGTTAGATTTAAACCTTAAAGAGTTCAACTAGTTGTACGGAAAATTATTAGATTTAAAATTTTATTAAAGGATATTATTGGGTTTAAGATTTTTTTTTTTGGGATGTCCCCCAAGTGTTGGGTTTAAGCCTTAAAGAGTTCAAGTTAGTATATGCAAACAGCTAGTTCCCTCTCTCTCTCTCTCTCCTAAAAAAAATTCCACTATTTAGCACTTTTTTGGGAGAACTGATTAGCCTCACCATAAATCTTTTAATAAATTTAGAGTGGTCTTGGTGTGTATGAGTTCAATGCCTTGGCGTACACGTAGAGACTCTCCAATAAATTTGATTAAAGATCATGTCACTTTCCAGCTTGACAAGGAAAGTCTAATATTCAATCCACTTGATCCCTCAAAGAAGGTATCATTAAACTAGTCGTGAACTCCTTCCACTATATTTGGAATTTGAAATGATGGTTCATTCATTAAGATAACAATGCTTGATGATAATAGAAAAAGGGACTCGGTCCATTTGGTTCTAGGCATGACCTGAATTTGTCATGCTCAATTTGGTTCATCCCCTAAGGTAGTTTGTGAATCATTTAGATAATAAATTTTGGACATTAAAATGAAAATGTTAAATAATTAATCATTTTTTCAAAATGACAAAGGGATACTCCATTTGAAATGATTTCAACGTACATCATCTTTCCTAAACCCAATTCATTTTTATAGATTTGGAGACAATCTGCCTAGCACTTGAATCATGCGTGCAGTTGTGCTTTAGTTTCACCATATGATTTGTCTTCCTTGCTATCTATTTGTTAGTTTTGCTAATTATTATTATACTTATTTAAAATGATATTACTTGTTATGTTGCTTATCGGTTGGTGATACAACAAAGGAGTTACCTTGTCCGCAACTATAGGACGGGGCCAACACGCACCAAAAGTAAACTATGACCAAGATTTGGTGTCTTTGATAAGTTTGATCCTCTAAAGTTAGCGGTTGGCAGTTGGCAATTGGCATACATGCAAACTAAGTGTAATGCAAGCATTTTTATTTGGTCTGCCATGCTGATCCCCGAATCCTTGAAGTTTAATAAAGAGAGCTAACACTGCAATTATCCATGTTGATTCTCCTTTTAAGTTTTTCGTGGAAAATCTCGTTTGTGTTTATTAACATTCTGCCTAAAGGAAGGGGGTGGGTAAACAAAACCCTCAAGTGATTCCATTGTAAAATATGAAACTCAAAAGTTTTGATTATAACAGTTAAGTACTTAATCCCTTATTTCATGTGGTTCTATTTTATGTATAAACCATTAATTGTGTAATACTTGAGCTCATTGTATATTCCATTGTAAAATATGAAACTCTAAAGTTTTGAGTATAAGAGTTAAGTACTTAACCCCTTATTTCATGTGGTTCTATTTTATGTATGTTTTAATTGTGTAATACTTGAGCTCATTGTATATAGTACTGTTTTATGTTAAAATAAATAATAAGGTGTAACTATAATTATAGATATGTGTCATTAAATGAGCAATTGACTATTCATTTTCACGGATGTTTAACAGTTTATACTAAAATAATACCACATGGAGGGTAAGTGTTGCACTCAAAATTTTAGTAGGTTCTGTGTTATACGAGAAAACCACGAATGATTTTGTGTATTTTTTCGAAAAAGAAAAAAAAAAATTTGTTCACATGGAATGGTCAGGGAAGAGGACATGGTTTTCCTCTAATCTGGTTTGGAGGAAAATTAATATATTTTTGCCACCTCACTTGATTTTCTCCTTAGCTAGCCAATGTTCAACAAATAAAATATGTTGAAAAAGGCTTATCGAAGTCCAGTCTTCAGTCCTTACAATGTCGGCTACAAAACCATGGTATATGCAGAAGTCTTTTTAGCTGCTTCATCAACCCATTGCCATTTAATTTCTTTCCTGGGTAAGTTTTAGTTACTGTTTCTTGATAAATAAATACTAGTTTTGAACGTAATTGTCAAGGTATTTTTTGTTTAATAATAACTTCTTCTTTTTTTTTAATTATTTGGCAAATTTATAAGGTGTACTCAAAACAAAAAGTATTTAACTTCTATATTTAAGAAAGATCTTAATGAAACATATACTATTTTGCGAATTAAAATAAAGAAACATGGTTGAGGTTTTACATTATATCAACATCATTATGTTGAGAAAGTGCTTAAGAGATTTGAACTTTTCAAAATAAGAGAAGCAAATACACCTTATGAAGCATAAAGTTAGTGCTAGTGCTGGAAGGGTGCTTTTACAACTCAAGTATGCTAGCTATAGGTAGCATGATGTATCATGCATTGTAATAGACCAGGCATAGCCTTCGTAGTATAGACTTTCTAGATATACAAGTAATCCAAGTGTAGATCATTGGAAAATAATTGGTAGAGTTCTTGGTTACTTAAAAGAGAACCATAAACTTAGGACTTTTATTTTGATTTTCCATCTGTATTGGAATTGAAGGATATTCGGATGCAAGTTGGATTACTAGTATGAGTGATAATAATCCACGTCTGGTTGGATATTCACCCTTGGTGGGGCTGCCAACTTGTGGTCATCGAAGAAAAAATCATGTATTTTCACTCCATCGTGGAATTTGAATTTATAGCTTTTGTAGCAGTAGACCAAGTGGAATGACTAAGAAACATGATGTTAGATATAGAGTTCTGGCCACAACTGATGCCATTCATTTTAGTGTACCGCAATAGTAAAATCACCATATCTAGAGCATACACCAAAGTGTACAATGGAAAGTCTAGACATACAAGTCTAAGATACGGATATATTAAAATAATTGATAGAAGATGAAATTATATTAATTGTATATGTAGGTCAAGTAATAACTTGGCGGATCCCTTTACCAAAGGTTTGTCTCAAGAATTGGTAAGGGTAACATCCATTGGAATGTAACTAAAACCCTTTTAATAGATTCACCAATGGAGGGAACCCAACCTTGAATAAATTCAATTAAAACTGGTTTAAAGGTAATAATGAGTTGTTGATAAGTGGTTAGTTAGGCACAAAAAATCGAAGTCTCATTCATGATGGATTATTATTAACTATTACGTTTGGAGGATGAACTTATACTCTTAATGGAGTTCATATATAGTTAAATGTATGTGTAAGACAGACATAAGAAGAAACTTCATCTATGTGAGCATAGAAGTGGTGTCACTTCTAAACAAGAGTTAGGGTTTTCTCTTGTAAATTCTCATTAATCCAAGGAGTAGCACAAGGTCATTATAGTGTTAATGAGATGTGAATTTCTAGTGAGTTAGGATGCTTTCATGTGTGTGTTCTATCTGGCTTTAAGGCAAAGAGTTTCGGTTTAAGCTTCAACCACCATTAACTTCTTGGAGTCTTGAGATTATTAAACTAATGCTATGTTTGGAAATTTGGAGGAAGATGAGAGTATATGGTAAGGAAGGGAAGGGGAGGAGAGATGAGGAGAGGTGAGAGGAATGATAACCCATTCACCTTGTTTGAATGTTTAAAAAGTAAGGGGAAAGGAGAAATAGATACCCTTTGTCTCTACTCCCCTCTCTTTACCCTCCATGCAAACATAGTATAGGAGAATGTTTATGTTGAAAGATACCTTCTTTTATGCATGATAATTAAAGTTTTAACCAAAATTGGATATGGATATTAAAAAATAGTGGGGAATTGTTATATATATAAGTATGTACAAGTATAGGTTGTAATATGTGTGAATGATCTTACTTTGGAAGTAAAAGAATGAAGAAACATTGAAGTAAAAACAAAGTTTTAGTGACTTGCTCACTTGAGCAAGGCCACAATGCAATAGGTTCTAGTTCGGGAAACTGAGTGGACTTTCAACAGTTACACAATGTTGATCAACACTTAGCAAGCCCATTCAAACGAGTGTCAAGCAGGCTACAACGAGATACATGAGCATACGAGCGAGTATGAGTGAGCTTCAAGCCAAGATTGTTCTACATCCTCTCAAGCGAGTGAAATTTCACTCGCTTGAGACAGTTACAATAAGTGTTGTTTATGTAGAATTTTGTAGAAAAACGAGGGAAATGAGACAATTTAGTCTCTAAGGGCTAGCCAAGGCATGCTTGTATCACCTAAAGTGTTCTTTTTCAAAGGCAACTATTCATTATTTACAAATTAATATGGCATTCATTTATTTATTTACAGATTTTGCACTATTTAAAGAAATTCATAGAATTTTCCAAGTTTACTACTTGATGAATTCTAATTTAGTTGTATCCTAGGGACAGATTTGCCTAAAAATTCATTAATAAACTATTTTAGTAGAGACAAATATTTTCTTAAAGACAACGAATTAATCATGTTTATCTAAATCATTTAAATTTGTGATCTTTTCATTGTTTCCTCACATAATCCCGAAACAATAAATGTTGCTACTCACGAGTTAGGCAAGTGGACATGAAAGATACTGTTCCAATATAGTTTGGTCCCTAGCATGACTTTGGATTAGCTTTTTAATAAAAATTGATACAAATATAATTGTATCTAAGAAAAAAGAAAAAAAAAAAAAAAAGGAATCCAAACTCAAGTTCACTCCGAAAGTGGTTGCTTTCTTTGGACGGTTTGCAGTAGCTTTTGTTATTTAATAAGATGTATCACTTCATTGTGGAAAATTCGCTGGAAATATACTGTGAACTACTCTTTGGTAATTAGCAATAACTTTACTGGTGATAACTATACTGGCGAGTCAATTAAGCCGCAAGAAAGCGTTGCAGGAAAAGGAAAGCTCAGAAGGGAATGAAATACAATTATGATCTTGTAATAGACAGAAAATGATAACTTTGAGATGGAGTGCTTGATGAAAGAAGAAACTATGATTGTAACCTTATAAATTATGAGATGTGGTTTTAATCTGACTTCTGTTATGAAAAATTATTTATGGCCTTAGGTCATGTTTCTAATTGAAGTTACATAAGGATAAGTAATGTTTCCTTTATGAATTGACAGCTAGTGAAAATACATGCATATGTGTGTTCCTTAAACACAAGGCAAATTGATGGACAGGTCCACTTAAGCTGCTTTAAACGGCCAAATTTCAAACCACTTTTCATATATATATTTAACTAGTTGGTAACCCGTGCGTTGCACGGGAAAATTTAACATGATATAATTTTTTTCTCTTTTATCTTTTGTCTAAATATAAATATTGATAATCGTGATATTTATTAAAAGACATTTATTATTATTGTATTTATATATATATAATATATAATGGTATTAGACATTTATTATGAATGTGTTTCTATATATAGAACAATTAATATATTATTTCTATTAAAGAAAATATGATGGGTCAAGATTCTAAAGGAAATTTTAATTATAGAATAAAATTTAAATTTAATTAGAAAATATATATTAAAATAATGAGGTGTAAAATTGTGAAAACTCAAAAGCTTATATAGTGCAATATTATGAAGTCAACCAAAAAGTCAAAAAGTTTCGGTTTTACATTATAGTATAGATAGATTCTTTTTCTCCTCAAAATTTACAGTAATTAGTCTATACTTGCCATGTAAGGTTTAATTAGTTCCCTACCTTAAATTAAAAGAGTGAAATAAAAGCCTCTACGAAAGCACATCTAAGACTAAGAAGAGCATCTATTACTTTATTCTTCTCATTTTCTGACTGTTCTTTGAAACTCATGTAGCAACTTTATAATTCAGCCTTCCAATTTTCGTGATAAATAATAATAGTTGCAGCCGACCTACATTATGGATTTCTGTTGTTTGTCAAAATCATATTTGGACAATCAAGTATCAACGGTAGCGCACTTGTACTACTTTTCTTTTCTGATTAATCTGTAAAGCAAAAGCAGTACTGGACACAGGTTTTGAGTATAGTAATTAGTAAGTAACAAATACATATATGTTAACTAGCTATTAATTAAAACTCCAATAAATTTAATATTGTCAGTTTGTCACTGGCTAAATTGTTGATTCAAATAATCATGCATGCTAAAAATGGTCCTAAAATACTTTTACTCTATGATATACTATTAATTAAACTTATCATGATATTACATATTGGAATTAGACCCTGGGCCTGGAAAGTATATATGAGAGTAATGCTTCAAGTTTTTGGCTCTTTCATATAGTTATTAAAGAGTACTCCACTAAAATTTGATACATGATATTTCATGCTAACAGTAACAGCCTTTCCAACGTTTGAGGCAAGACCCTATGTTCTTTCATCATTGTTTCAAAATTTTAGCATCCTATGTATGACTTAATTATATATCCTGTTTTGTCATGTTTTCTCTGTGCTGCCAATATGGAAGAAAACCGACATATGGTACCCTTAGCCAGTGGACCCTCATAGACTTGTAGTGAAACAACCAAAGATGACAAACTCAACGCTTGCTTTAGCATTCAAGGAACACCTGCAAGCTGAGCCCTTCATCCTCATCACCTTGTCAAATTATTAATGTTGGGTACTAGTGTTTTGCAAGTTAAACCACAATGTTGATACAAATACAATTGAACGCTAATAAAAATTAATTTTTATTGTTGGGAGATGCAACTATCATGTGCATGTTAATTAGATACGAAAAGGTATCTCCCCCTCATAGCCTATAGATTCCATAACTGCATGATTATTACACAATATAACATATATCTAATGCATAAAATAATTATAAAGCTTTCAAATAATTCACTGCCTGTCAGCTACGTTAAACACCATCATCATACAAACCGTAGATCTTTTCAAGCAGAGGTGCAGATGAAGCAACCGCTTAAAATATGTGGACCCTACTCAATGCTAAGTCTCACTTTTGTTATATTCTTTTGTAGACCTTTCACCATGCCACATATGACTTGATGCAAGCTCCGTGGTTCACACGTTCACTTGTCCTGGTGGATACTTCCCATTGGAAAAAGTCTGCCAATTACACGTTTCATGTGCTAAGATTTTTTGTTTTCTGGCTTTAGGTCTGCTTTTATTAATACAAGAAATTTCACAATAGATTATAACTAAGGTATAATAAAAAATGATGTTAATAATGATTCTAGTGAAAATAATGTTACATGGACCATAATCTACTATTTCAATTAGTTGCAAAAAATATTATGAAATCTGTTGAAATTGTAGTCTTATTAATTACTTCTCTCCCTGTAGTCATGTCTTCATGATGTCATCATCAACTGTACCTAATAATTAAAATCCCTATATCTTCTATTCATGGCTTCATGCCCCAGACAGCACATTTTGACACAATTAACAAAAGCCCATCACACTATATTATTATTTTTGGTATTGGAATGGGTTGAATATAATATAATATATGGTTTTGGAGCTCTCTTAAATAGTGCAAACGTGAAATGCTAGACCGCAAATAATGATCCATTACAATATATAACTACATATAATTGGAGTCTCAACTTTCAACTTTGGTTGGTCCAATTCCAACACATGATTGAAGTTTTGTTGGTGCACCTCAGTAAATCTAGTTAAAAAATTGTAGAGGAATAAGATGAGTCCAAAAGGCTTAAGATTTATATCAGATACAAACACGTTTCTAAATGGATTTAGTGTGGAAATTTTTTGCATTAGAACACACTGGTAAATCTGTATGGAATTAATTTTAAAGAGCCAAATTAACATCCACATAAATATAATAGTAATAACTAATAAAACAATTACGATTTGTTTTTCTAATAAATAAAAAGAAGAAAATTAAATCACAATATAACCCAATTTTTTTAAAAAAATAATACTTTAATCTCCAAAGTAAAAAGAATGCTACCCAGGTGCAGGGAATATAATTTGAGAAAGTGATATATATAGATTCTAAGAGTTAGAATAGTGTTTGAATGTGAATTTGATTCTATTGGGATTCGCATAATACCTAGAATATAATTTGAGAACTAAAGTGAAATATATAGATTCTAAGAGTTTGAATAGTGTTTGAATGTGAATTTGATTCTATTGGGATTCGCATAATTATCCTTTGAAGGATGATAGTAAGCACAGAAAGTCAGTTTGGAAATTAAGAATCCAACAACGAACATGTGTTTAATTTACTCCAATATCCTAATTTATCAGAATATGAATATATGAAAAATATATAAGAATTGAATTTTATATAGATGATGAATAAATTGATTAAAAATCATTCATCCTTTAGCATATAAAGGTTAAAAGTTTTCTTACGAAATAGAAATAAAGGATGACATAAATGCACCTCATTTCATGATTATAAAGCATGTCATTTGTATTTTTTCAAACACGATTTTTTGGCGTAAAGTTGCGAAGACGTGATATTTTTCAAATTAATAACTCGATTACGATGTCACATGCAATTCAAAGGGCATATTGAAATATTTTGTAAGAAATTATCTTGTAACAATTTAATGATACTTATTATGTGTTATAATACTTGAGGAACCAACATCAATTATATTACATGTCATTAGAATGAGGGTTGATGACAAACGGTAATTAAGGTTGTAATTAAGAGGTGATAGCAATTAATTTTTGGAGAAAGAAAAAGGGAAAAAAAATATCATTACTTTTATATATATATATATATATGATAGAATTCTAATCTAAACTCACACACAAGTATATTTTGAAGATTTCGGGGATCGAACCCACACCCTCATAGAAGGGAGGGGCTTTTTGGGGAGGGAATTATCACTGAGGAATACTCAAGTGGAAAATATATCATTACATGACTTAATGAAAAGATGATAAATATAAAAATCTAACAAATTAATTGGAATGAATTTCTATTAACTCATAATTTTGAGGGCATTTTTTAGAATAAAGAAGAAAACATACAACACATTTTTTTTTTCCACCAAAGCTAATTATTCATTTATATTTTTATTGGGAGCTTAGGCCAAGACCTAGGTTGCCTAGGTCTTGAGCCGCTCCTGATGCTGACGCAAACAAAATTTGACAAACAATTTCAAAATATTTTTAGTGATAAGTTATAATTGCTGGAGAAATTCAGAAATTGCATGTAAGACTAGTAGTTGACCTCTAGTGATACTGATAATTTTCACCACTCAGAAATTGCCAATTCACCGGTTATGAATCTTTTTGTATGAAATTTTGTATGGCTATAACATTCCTCATTTAAAAATGAACAGATGATTAAATTCTATTAAAAAAAGGATAGTTATTATACTAGAAGAACCACATAAAACTTAATAGAGGATTAATTTTATAAGAAAAAATGACAGGCACACCTAGAATATGTGATTAGACCTATTTTTATTCACCCTTTATTTTTTCTTCTTCTCTACAATAATTCGACCTTTGTTTTCGTTCAACCATAGGTTGAGGTAAAGCAGTTAACCTTAGTCAAGAAGATGGCTGACGTGTCAAAACACCCATAGTATAAATATATGGTAATGTAGCATTTTTGCTCTAAGAGACACCTCATCGCTTTAAAAAAACGTAGAGATATAATAGAGGAGAAGAGAAGAGAAACACCACCTCCCATTGAAAAAAATTAAAAATTAAAAAGGAAATTATTTCGTTCACTGCAAAATTCCCTTTCCTTTTTTCTCTCAAAATCTTTGGAAATATTCCACTCCAAATTCATATTCCATCATCTAAGATAACATAGCAGTCTCTGATCAGACACCCACTTTTCTGTTTCTACAATTTGATCCATTTTTTGCTGTTTTTGGTTAAGGAAAAAAGTGAAATTATGTGCAGTTGTTGAAGGATGCAGATGGGTTTTGATGAATCCTGGGTTTCTCTGATATGTAATCCTCGTTTCTTTATTGTTTTGTTTCGATCTGTAATGATCATAATGTACAGATGGCAAAAGTTGTTTAAGCACATGTGACTGTGTTCTGTTTTTTGATAGATTCTGTTTTTTTTTTTTTTTTCTTTTCTTTCTGCTTTGGTTGCTGATCAAGTATACTTGTTATTTGGATTTTGTGATAGATTTTATGATCTGGGTTTGTTAAAAAGATTGGACTTTTTTGGTTCATATTTATATATTTGTAAGATTGTGAATGATTGTGACCCCTGTTCTGGGTTTTGAAGTATGGGTGTTAAATTTGCTTGCTTGGTTCATATTGATCGGGTTAATCTGACTTTTTGGATGAGAGTTTACGTGAATAGGAGTTTCTCTTTTCATGTCAAAATTCTTTTCTTTTGGGGTTTCTGTTGGGTGTGGAATATCCTTTACATGGAGTGTTGGAATTCTTCTCTTCAAAGTTTTCTTCTTTTGGTGTGTTGTAAATGCCAAGTTTTGACTCATGGAATTGAAAATATATGAGACTTACTGCTTGTGCTTCCAATTTGGATGCTCTCAATTAGGCTGCTTTTGGTTGAGTTGAGCATAGAATTCAATGATCGGTTAACAAATTCCTTTGGTACATCTATGTATACCTTTGTTTCTATAATAAGATTTATTATTTTTTTAGTCTGCTTTTGGGAAATGAGCTTTCTTTCAATTTGTACAAGTGTGTAATGTAAAATGGAGATGGTTTGTTATATAATTCAGTTTTCTTTCACTTCTGTTATATAAGGAATTTTTATGAGTATGTGTTTTATCTGTAGGTTTGAGACTTGAAGTTTGCTGATCAATATATATTTCAAGTTAGATACATCTGCCCAATATCTACTATTGGATATAAATAGTAAGATGCATTTAAATTTAGGCATTGGATACTAATTGGAGAGAGTAATGTAGTAATTTTTGTGCTTATGGTTTCCTAATTCCCAGCAATTTAGATCTACTCATCAGCCAAATTTGGGCACTGCAAACTGTGGCAGTGCCCATGGACGCTACAACGAGTGGGACCCCAACTATTCAATACCATAACATTCCTGACCAGCCAATTACTGCTATTGTTGCCACAACTGTACCGGCATTTCAACGACAGCAACGCCATTGCTTCGGGGATTCCATCCCCGGAGAATTCCCCTTGTCTGCCAATCCCTCCATTGTCCTTCATGTCCTTACGGCGTGTAATTTGGATCCTCAGGATCTTGCAAAACTAGAGGCAAGTGCTCTGATTGTGTACATTTTGAGAATGAAGTTCTTTTGCAATGTTAGAATTGATAATGCTTCTGATTTGATTTTGAATGTGTCTGTTGCAGGCAACATGCTCCTTCTTTAGGCAGCCTGCAAACTTTGCCCCTGACTTCGAGTTGTCCTTATCGGAGCTCGCTGCCCTGGACATGTGCCAAAAGAGGGCCATATTTAGGCGAATGGCAACAGAAGAACGCCAAGATTTTAAGCAAAGATGTGGTGGCTCGTGGATGCTGGTCCTGCGGTTTTTGCAGGCTGGAGAAGCATGTTGCAGGAGGGAGAAATCGCAGGCAATAGCAGGGCCAGGTCACAGTATTGCTGTGACATCACAGGGAGTTGTTTACTCATTTGGCTCCAACAGCTCAGGACAGCTTGGACATGGCACCACTGAAGAGGAATGGCGGCCTCGGCCTATCAGGTTGTGAAAATTTGACAATTATGAGACCTGAAATGCAAGAATATGAAGAAACTACTTGACTTAAAGGAAAGTTAATGGAACTCTATTATGATGCAGATCTTTGCAAGGCATTCGAATTATCCAAGCAGCTGCTGGGGCTGGCAGGACGATGCTGATCAGTGATGCTGGACAAGTTTATGCCTTTGGAAAAGAATCCTTTGGCGAAGCTGAGTATGGAGTTCAAGGAGGTAAACTGGTAACAACTCCACAGCTGGTTGAGTCCTTGAAAAACATATTTGTGGTGCAAGCTGCAATTGGAAATTTCTTCACGGCTGTCTTGTCAAGAGAGGGCAGGGTTTATACATTTTCTTGGGGTGATGATTCAAAACTTGGTCATCAGACTGACCCAAGTGATATGGAGCCTCATCCTTTGTTGGGGGCACTAGAAAACATACCTGTGGTGCAAATTGCAGCAGGATACTGCTACCTTCTTGCTCTGGCTTGTCAACCTACTGGCATGTAAGATCTCTCTTCATTTCTTACCTTGAGATGGCATTCTATTAGTTTTAAGAAAAAAAGTATCTTCTACGGTGGTGTTTTTATTATGCATATAGATTCTTTCTATTATGTTATTTTTGCATAGTCATGCAGACTTTCATCATGTTACCAAATTTTAGATTCTTAACCAAGTTGAGTGGTTTATGTGATAACATACTTGTATATCTTTCTTTTTTAATTGATACTCGGACATGCATTTATTTTTAATTTTCACAGGAAGTCATCTTTTAAGTTCGTTTCCAAATTGGTCTTGAGAAGATAAATTTGCACATCTTCAGGATTTTGTTTTCATTTACTATCCCGAATTTTCCAAATTATCTGAGTGAGATGTTACATTAGGAAATCCTGATTAGCATCTCACTTGTTTCCTTGTATAGTTGCACATTTACTTTAATAAATGCATTGGATATGATATCAACATAATTACTGAGTTGTTTGATCTTCTTCTTAAATCATATCAGGTCAGTATTCTCTGTTGGGTGTGGCTTGGGTGGGAAGCTTGGACATGGTTCAAGAACTGATGAGAAGCAACCCCGATTGATTGAACAGTTTCGGGTTTTGAACCTTCAACCAATGGTGGTTGCAGCTGGTGCTTGGCATGCTGCTGTGGTAGGGCGGGATGGACGGGTCTGCACATGGGGTTGGGGGCGTTATGGGTGCTTGGGTCATGGGAACGAAGAATGTGAATCAGTTCCTAAGGTGGTGGAATCCTTGAGCAATGTCAAAGCAGTTCATGTTGCTACAGGGGATTACACAACCTTTGTGGTGTCTGATGATGGTGATGTGTACTCATTTGGCTGTGGAGAATCCTCCAGTCTTGGACATAATACTGCTGCTGATGGACAGGTCTGGGTTTCTCATGCTTTTTCTATATTGTCTAACCTATTAATTAGGTTTAAGCTGGTTCAAGGGAAAGATTGTATCCAATTCTCTGATTTTATATAAGTACTGATTTATGCATCCTTGGACCTTTGAAAGCCTCCACATCTTGATCGTATTGCCTAAAATTTAATCATTATGAATAGTTTGAATGCATGGTGAAGTTTCTGATTTATTCGTTGAATTATCAAATAGTTCTGACTAGTTCCAGGATTTGTAACAAACTTTATTGTTTTTATTTAACATGCATTGACCTTTCCTCTATTGGAAGACATTTTTATTGCTTTACTTTTATAATGTTCTACTTATTGCTGACATTATACCTACCAATTGTTAAGTTCCCAATTTCCATATCTCAATAATGTGCTTGCCATTGCCACGTGCATACTCTGATGTTTTGGGAAAGAGAGTGATGAACCTTGCGAATATGAGGTCGCTATAGACCTAGTGACAACAATGTGGTGAACCTGATGCTGCATTTAGTGATTGTGGCACATTAGTGGAGAATTGTCATTGTCTTTGTCATATGTACTTGTTATGATAAGGAGAGATTCCCTGTTTGATGAAGTTACTGAATTATATATGTTGGTTGTCTTTGATATGTATCTTTCAGGGAAATAGGCATGCAAATGTATTAAGCCCAGAGCTGGTAACATCATTGAAACAAGTTAACGAGCGTGTGGTACAGATCAGCCTCACCAATTCCATATACTGGAATGCCCACACTTTTGCCCTTACTGAATCAGGGAAACTATATGCATTTGGTGCTGGAGATAAAGGGCAGCTGGGCATAGAGCTTGTTGCCAACCAGACTGAAAGGGGAAACCCCGAACGGGTTGATATTGATCTCAGCTAGTCATTAATAGCTTTACTTTCCACTACTTGCACCATGCTTATCCTCTAATTTATCATCAGCTAGCATGCATTGCATTTGGTGTTTAGATTTCCTTGTTTATTTTGTAAATAGAAACAAAAGAAGAAAAAAAAAATTGTGAATGTTCAAGCTAGGTAACAAATAGGCCTAAGCAGATGCTACATATGGTTGTTGATATCTGAAAACTTGGCTTGCTCTTAGGCTTCAAGTAGTTTGATAGTTGATACATTTGTCAAAGTTGATTTATAACTTATTTTATCTTCTAATTGAATTCATAAGTCATCTTCTTAGTTAAATCCAAAGAACAGAAAGAAAAATACATGCATCTAAATGCTCTCATTTTTTGGAAGGTTGTTACTGGCATAAGTTGCATTGTTTTAAAAGCAATATACATTTGTTCCAACAGCTGGTCGGTGACATTGTTGGAGCTTTCCTAACTCTAAGTGTTGGGGACCAGGGCCACTGAAAGATTTTGGTCCTTTCTAGATGAGAATATTGTCCCTAAATATTGATCGCCAATTTAGATAATATTCATGGCACTTTCTACCACTCTCACATCTTATGGAGGCACCAATATTCTTTTCTTTTTCTGTTTTATATATATATATTATATATATATATATATATATATATATATATGTTTTATATATATATATATATTCAACTTTTAGCGTTAAAGGCATTAAAAATTCGAAGCTCTCTTTGTACACATAATGGAATTAATCATGGGGTTGAGCTGGGAGGATGAACCGATGCAAAGGAATAAGTAAATAGCACGTTTTGTTTTTACTGGGTGAAGTTACTAGGTTCGAATCCATATATGAAGCCACCACATGGCTGGAGGTGGTTCTACTAGGCTTATAAAAGGTCGCCCAGATATAAAAGTCAGCACAAGGGTGGTGGTGTCCAAAAAATTGATTATACTAAAGGGTTAGTATCTTCTACGCAGCATTATCTCTCTCTAAGGACCCATAAACTGTGAGAGGAAGAATGCATATATCGAATGTATGAGAATAATTACAGTATACTAAATAGGTCTAACGGTCTAACCTATCATGGTCAAAAGAAAAAAAAAGGGAAGATCTAGCTCACATTGGTTAGAAGAAAAATGAAGGTCTAACCTCAAATAACTAATATGTGAAATACAAGAAGCTATGATTCCATTTTTCAAATAGAAATAGTGACAAGTTCACTGTGAGGTCGTACCTCGGTCAGGATTACAAGATTCCTCGTCTTTAGACATGACCTAATCGTTTTCCAACTCTTGGAGGAAATCGAGATGATCAATGCTTTGTTGGTTGGTGTGATGTAGTTGGCTTGATCTGGCTTGATCGGGGAAGGGAGAAAGAAGAGCCTTTCGAGGTGTAGTGGTAAATAGTCAATAAGTGAGTGAATGGGGCTAGGATAAGGATCCTCTCTATTTGGAAATCTCTCCATTTGTCCATTTCATGGTTCAGATTTTATTTCACAAATCTAACGATATATAGACTGCCTTGTCATTTAAAATTTTAAATGACATGGCAATCTGTACACTGTTAGATCTGTGATATTTAATCTAGACCATGAAATGGAGACTCTCCATTTCATTTTAAATGGAGAGGATCCTTATCCATAGGGCTACGATGATATTGTTGACATCATTTTACTTATTCTTATTCTTAATTATTATATATATATAATATAAAACATACAATATTAATAATAGGTCAATTCGATTTTGTTGATTTTTGCAAAACCCAAAGCCAACAACCAAACCAGTCGACCATTGGTAGGCCATTTCAACAACTGAGTCACACCACCTAAGGCATAGGAAATTGTGTACGATGGTTGGTTCAATTCAAAAAGATTGGTTTATTATATTTTTAGGTCTTCGTATAACACTAGTTCTCTCTATTGAGGTTCATAAGATATTGAAGATGCAACAAAAATTAACCCATGTAGTCTTTAGTAGG
This sequence comes from Fagus sylvatica, assembly GCA_907173295.1. Lineage (NCBI taxonomy): Eukaryota > Viridiplantae > Streptophyta > Magnoliopsida > Fagales > Fagaceae > Fagus > Fagus sylvatica. Next base: position 21,772,420 of record OU015772.1, read on the forward strand.
CCTGTTAAAATTGGACCCTAATATAAAAGGATAAAAACATGTATGAGTAAGAATTTTTGGATCCATGAGAAGACGGTCAACCCGAAACTAACCCACTAAAATGATGGGTTGGGTCTAGTTGAGTTGGGGCCAAGCGAGTCAACCATAGCTTTAATTTTTCACAGTTTCAAACTCTCAAATCTTTTTTCTCTCTTTGATTCTCATTTTCTTAGTTTATTATCTTCACACTCTCAAGTTGTCTCCTTCTTTGAGTCTGATGAGGGTCAATCTCCCTCCACTGGCATCGCATCTCATCTTCAGCTCTTTGGTCTTGCACCCTTGCTTAGGAGTTGTTGATGTCCAATCTCCCTTTGTTAGGATCGCCATCTACCAACCATTGATATATATGTCGTTGCAATCAGTCATCGATCTTGACGGCAATATTTTGCATTCAAAACAACCTTAATTATACTCAACCTTATTGTTTTTTTATATATATATTAAAAAGCCTTTGCTAATAAAATGAAAGAAAATGATGTAAAAGAAACTATAGCAAGAAATTTCAATTACTCATTTATTTTATTTGTTTTCAATTTTAATATTGAATTTTCTTTAATCATCTATATTATATAAAAAAAAAAAAATGCTAAAAATCATTATGTAAATTTAAAAAAAAAAAAAAAAAAATTTTTCTTTATGTGTTAATATTTTAAAAATTTTTATTTTTTTAATCATGGGATAAACAAATATTGTCTTACGCAGCCCATGTGTAGTCCTACAATGATTATGTCTTTATGGGTCAAATTTGAAATGCTAGTTATTACTTTGATAACTTTATTTCACATTTTATATATTATAACATGTGCACCCAAGTTGATATTTGGTCTATGACATTCGGTTTTTATTTTATTTATTTGTGAAATTATTAATTATTAGACTAGTGAACTTTGTACTATAAACTTAAAATTTTCCGTATTATTAACTTTTATTTTTGAGTGTCTCCATTTATTTTAATCTCTTATCTATATTGAGAGGAAGATAAAACATATATATATATATATACTCAAGTTTCTTATTTATTTATTTATTTATTTATTTTTATATGTGAAAACAATACGGCTTTAACCGGGTTGATCTGACTTATAAAAGACCAGATAAAAATCATATATTTTACAACCCATTTTAGTCCAATCCATTTTTTACCTAAATCCGACCTGATTGAAGCTGAACCCACTCGACCTGATCCATTTCCTAGCCTCGTCTTTGGTTTGGGAGGTAATCCCAAATCACTTTCAATCAGCAGAACAAACAGTTACCCCGTTAACTTCAAAAAGCATTAAAAGCTGGTTATGTAACAAGTCCGTATAAAACAAATCTATCAACCAAATTACCTATCAAAAAAAAAAATCTATCAACCAAATCAGAAGTTACAACCATGAACCATGGAAGAACTTAAGCTTTCGTGAACGTTGAGAATTGCCAAATTTGTAGAGTGTAGACAAAAGAAAAGATAGCAAACTACGTTACCCTTTAAACCGATAGGAAACTTCGAAAGCGATTGGTAGGATTAGACGAGCTATACGACCTCCAGTACAGCTATTACTAATTTTCCTTAAACGACTTGTAGGACGTGCTTGCGCACTAACCGTCTTCGGCGCCAAATGCGGTTATGGGAGTAGACGCGTTTATTTAGTCATTTCTTGTTAGTTTAGTACTAGTTACAATTAATTGCATTTATAATTAACTTTAACTATAAGGTCATTTTTAATTTCCATTCCACTATTCAAAATCAATATTAAACTAATTAATGAGTTAGTGGATTGATTGGAATTGATATTGGATTAATTTTTTATCTTTTAATACACCTTATGATCCTACCAACCTACTAATTTGTTAATTTTAACACTAATTTTTAATGATGGGTAGAAAATAGAAATTACAAATTAATCTTAAACTAGTGTGAAACCTGCACAATGTACCTTTCACAAAAATTAGGGGGTAATTAAGAGATCCCCTGAGTTGACGAAACTTATTCTTAAAATATTACAATTCATTGGCCATTACAAGGGCTAATTATTTCAAGCGTTAGCTGAAGACTAATGTTTCTTATGAGACCTTTTACTAATCTATTAATTCTAAATTAATTAATTTACAACAAAGATTTTTTTTTTTTTAAAAATCACTTATTTATTTATGTAGAGCTTTTTAAATCTTCTTTATTTTCATGTACAATTGTATTTTTGTGAATTTTCAACAATTAAAGCAAGATAATTTTACCAAAAATTTAGCATAATAATAATCCAAACTCACATTAAAACTAAAATCCCACAAATCTCTTATTCACAGCCCGAAGTTTACAAAAATGATTACTGAATTAAAAAAACAGAAATAATGCGTTTAAAAAGTAGCATCAGTTTCTGTTTATATGGTTTTTTTTTTTTTTTAACCAATTGACTTTTAACTTCTTTTTTTCTTTATTTTATCCTGGACATATTTGTTCTCTCATTTCATCCTATCCCTACATGTGACATGATGTTCTATAACTCTATTATCAAATTGAAAAAGATTTAACAATAAGGCAAATTTTGATTAAAAAAGTATATTGAGAAATTCAAATTCTATAAAAAGATTAAGGGGATTATTCATATTATTAATTGAAAAGTAGATATTAGTAAAATCTAAATATAAAAACTTAATTAGTAGTTTTTAAACCAGATTGTAATGACACAAGACACGCCATTCTTGGAAGAAAATAGGAAATTTGTCACATCGTTTGTTGCTCTGATCATCGGCTCTACCTTAGGAGCGTGGATAACTGACGCAATTGAACATAAAATAACTATGATGGGAGCTGACGTGCTGCATTTCGTTGGAGTTGTGATGATGGCTACTACAACCAATCTACAAATGACTATTATCAGCCATGCAATTTCCGTTAACGGCATGCCATTTAGGTTATGATTATCCATGTGTGTACAAGGCTTTGCGCACACGTGTGGTGAAGTTGATCACACTTATAAAGAAATATTTTTTTCTCACTCCACAAATCTGAAATCCCTTCTAGTACCATTTTGTTTAAGAATTTTACAAACCTTATTGAATAATGTTGAATGAATTACGCTCGATTGAGTACATTGATGGAGAATATTACATTTATGCATTTGGTTGTTATACTAAAACAACCAAATAATGTGTATTTAAGGTTTAATAGATTATTTCATAAGAATTTTTTTCAATATATTTGTTTAGTTCCTAAAAGTCAGTAAAAAAAAAAAATAATGAAATATGGAATGAGAACAAAAAATATTAATTATTTTATTATGTTTAATATGCATTGTTACGGTTAAATGCATGTTTATGTTTAGTAATGTGTCTCAAGTTTTATTTACAATGTCTTAAGTTTAATAGAGATTAAAATAAATATGAGGTATGAATTGATACTTATATAGAGCTTTTTATTTATTTGTTTAGAGCTTTTTAAAGCTTCGTTATTTTCATATACAATTGTCTTTTTGTCAATTTTCAACAAATAAGCAAATAATATTTATTTAGCATAATAATAATCCAAACTCACATTAAAAATAAAATCCCACAAATCTCTTATTCACAGCCCGAAGTTTACAAAAATGATTACTGAATTAAAAAAACAGAAATAATGCGTTTAAAAAGTATCATCAGTTTCTGTTTATATGGTGTTTTTTTAACCAATTGACTTTTAACTTCTTTTTTTTCTTTATTTTATCTTGGCATATTTGTTCTCTTATTTCATCATATCCCTACATGTGACGTGATGGTACTATAACTCTATTATCAAATTGAATATTATTTAAGAATAAGACAAATTTAGATTAAATAAGTATATTGAAAAATAAAAATATCATAAGTGGATTAGTCACATTATTAATTGAAAAGTAGATATTTACAAAACCTAAATATAAAAACTTACTTAGTATTTTTTTCATCCAGGTGTAATGGTACAAGCTACGCCTTTTTTGGAAAATAATGGAACATTTGTCAAGCCAATGTCGTTTGTTGCTCCAGTCATTGGCTCTATTACAGCTGCATGCTTTATTGATTTATGTTATCGAAGTTGGAGCTATGATGATGGTTGCTAAAACCTACGAATGATTATTATCTGCAACACAATTTTCATCAACGGCATGCCGTTTACGTCCCAAATGTGCTTGTGTGTACAAAGCTTTGCGCGCATGTGTGGTGAAGTTGATCACACACATAAAAAATTCTTTTCTCATTGCACAAATCTGAAATCCCTTATGGTACCATTTTGTTTAGGAATTTTACAAACCCCATTGAATATTGTTGATGAATTATGCTCAATTGAATACATTGAGGGGGAATATAACATTTCCGCATTTACTTATGCTAAAACAACCAAATAAAGTCTATTTAAGTTTTATTATACTATTTCATAAGAATTTTTTCAATATATTATTTTAGTTCCTGAAAGGAAGTATATAAAAAAAAAATAATGAAATATGGAATGAGAACAAAAAATATTAATTATTTTCTTATGTTTAATATGCATTGTTATTGTTAAATGCATGTTTATGTTTAGTAATGTGTCTCAAGTTATATTTAAAATGTGTCTTAAGTTTAATAGAGATTAAAATAAATATAAGGTGTGAATTGATACTTCTATAGTTTGATTTTTCCAACAAAATTTTCATTTAATTGGAAATTTGGTTCAATTTCATGGTGTATAAAGAGAGAATTTGAAACTTCTAGATTTCTTTTTTCATATTAGGACCCGATTTTCTAATTCAATTTTGATGTACAAAATTCCATTTTTTTTGTGATTTAAAACCCGGTGTCTATTAATATTCGTGTTGATTTGATGTTCTGTTTGATATTTGAGAGCCATGACCCGAACCTTTACAGGTCTTAGGGTTTAAGAATGAACAACATGGACTTAAACATCTCTAACCCTAATGGACACCTCAAATGTATGGTTATTCCTTTCGGATCTTTTTTAACAGAGTCGCCACTTATTTTATAAGTTGTTGGAAAAATAAGAAAATCGTTGCTAAACTTTGAAAATGAATTCCATTTCATTGATTGAGAAAAAATATACAATTTTCATCATTGAATATAAAATTGACTATTTACATAGAAATAATCATTGAGGAGATCTTGTAGTTCCTACAAGGTGGAGATGATGGGGCCGGCCAATATATATATATATATATATATAGAGAGAGAGAGAGAGAGAGAGAGAGAGAGAGAGAGTTACACCCGGTGTAACCGTGTAACTCCAACAGAGTTATACATTTTCTAAGCCATTGATTTCCAATAAATCCAATGGTTAAAAATAAACTAATCATTTATTACCCTCCAGGTCAACTAACCTCAGGGACGGAACTAGGATTTTACATGAGTGGGGGCCGATGTATCAACCAAATTTTTTTCATGAAAATCCAAAATTGCATCCACATAATAAGTACCCATAATCTACAAATCAAATAGAAATTACGTTTATTTTGTGCACTAGTACATATTGTGCAAGTCAACCATTAATAATCAAACACTTAGAAACAGAGCACTCAAGTCAAGTCAAGTGATCTAAGTCAGTAATTAATAATCAAATACAACAACTCAGTACACAGCACTCAAAAAAAAAGAAAAAAAAAGGGATTGAGATGCGAGAAAATGAAAGATTGAAGAGAAAGAAAAATAAAAAATAAAGAAAAAGTGTCGGACTAAAGTCTAAAATCAAGTGAATAAGTGATATGAGAGACTAAGAGAGACTAAACTTCTAACATTTTAAATAAAAAAAGAAGTCTGAGAGTGACTAAATTTCTAAAAAAGCAAAGCCTCCAGCCTTAAACATTTGAAATCAAAAGAAAAAGGGACTTTATTTAGAGAGTGAGAGAGTAAGAGAGATAAGAATATGAGAGTGAGATACCAGTACGGCAGTACGAGCCTCCAGGCAAACCAAGTCGGAAAATAGAGATCTATTGTCTGCAAATCTGCCTCCGGAGTTCCAGCCTCCAATCTCTAGGCAAAGCCAAGCTAACAAGCCGCGATGGCTGGTCCTGGTCCAGTCCTGTCCGGCGAAGTCCCTTCTCACTCCACAGTGGGCAAGCGGCGCAACCCCTTTCTCTCTTTCCTCTACAGACTACAGTTACTCTTTTTCTTTTTTTGCTTCTACTGGGTCTAGCCACCATAACCCTGAACTATTTAATTTAATTGATTAAAACATTTTCTGATTTGTGCTAATTTGTGGGTAAGTTTTTTATCTGTTATTTGTTACTGCTATGGTGAGTTGGGCTGATTTGTTGGAGTGATTTTGACTGAGCTGTAATTTTTTGGTCTAGCATTTTTTTTTTTTTTTTTTTTTTGTTGAGCCAGCAGGGGCCAGGGCCCCTTTTGGTCCCCAAGTGGCTCCCTCTCTGACTAACCTAATTTATAGCATTATTTTACTCTCTCTCTCTCTCTCATTTATTGTATTTATCTCTCTCTTCCTCTTATCTCCTCCAAGTTTACCTCTTAATTTCTCTCTCACACATTCTTTCTAACCGTAACAAACGTGAAGATTAATTAAAGTAGACAATAATCCATGTTTAACTTTTAAGCAAAAGAGAAGTTACACCTTTGGTTGCCTTCTCAGGGTCCATAACTTGAGCTTTTGAATAGGCAGCTAGTGTGCAAGAGTCATAAAAAATGTAATCCAATGTCAAACATGTGAAGGAACCATTCACGTTTGAGAATAGCAGATAATACCCATTTGAGAATTGTGTTGCTTGCAAGTGGTGGTCAACTGGTCACTTTGTTGGCCGCGTCTTTGATGGTAATTATATAGTCATTGCTCACAAAACATTCCACATGTTAGGATATTTTCTTCTTTGAATGAACTAAATTGTGGTAATATATTGATTTTCATTAATGTTTTAACTTTGTGCCAATACGCATAATCTCAAATCCATCTACCTTTCGGTGGATAATAATACTAGAGACTTTATAGAGAGAAAACTTGAAATTTCGAGATAATAGAGGAAAAGGAAGAAATCAAAGAAACGACCAAAAAGAAGAAGAAGAAGACGTTGGAGGCATTTGGATCCATAGATTATTTTTTTTCCTATGGTTAGAAGGATGTGAGTGAGAGAGGTAAACTTGGAGGAGATAAGGGAAGAGAGAGATAAATTCAATAAATGATATATATAGAAGAATAGGATTAATATCGTTGATCGACTGCTTCATTGGTAGAATAAAATTTCTTTCTCATTTTTGACATTAAATAGAGATTCTAGAGTCTAGACTGAGCAATATGCAAGGACTAATCTAAAGTCTGCCAAAACCGTCTTAAGTACTGTGTGTGGATTGTTGAAGTACGTAGGTAGCTCTAAACACAGTGGTGAGGAGAGTGGTGAATTGTGAGTGACTTCAGCTTTTCAAGTGAAGTGCTTTTTGTTTAGGAATATGTGAAGAGTACATAACATCACCTCAGTTATAAAATTATTATCCAAAAGATCATAAGGTATTTTTGCTAATTTTTTTTTTTTTTTTTTTTAATACATTGTCCTCAAAATGGTCATGAATTCCACTGAGATTGACATTTCTTTTTGGCCAAGACGGCAGGACCATATCATTGACGCTGATGTGGTGTGGCTGTGGTCTGCCCAGTACTGTGCCTGCCTGCCTGCCACCCCTCCATGGCTCCATGTAAAGTAGTTTCCTTGGATTTGATTGTGGCCTTTCCTTTCACAAGTCTCTCTCTCTCTCTCTCTCTCTCTCTCTCTCTCTTTTTTCTTGCTCAATGTTCTATATTAATATCACAATGGGACGAAAAAATGTGGGCATGGTCTGTTTTGGGCCTTGATGTTAGGTCCTATTGAAACTCAATCTAAAGGAAACAGCATTCTAGTCCTAGCTAAAGGCCCAAATCTCTATTTCTCTCTCTCTCTTCAAAGCTTCTTTTCCATTATAAAGATCAATGTCTAGCATAGGACCATTAACAATCTATGATAGATTCAATTATTCACTGATAACTGTAGAGCATCTTCTTTATGTTTGAGAGTTATGACCTTTCCTTGTTCATGGGTCTGAGTCTCAATTCCAAGCCTTTTTTGAAGTTCAATATTCATTATACCACTATATAAAAGCCCAAATCACTCTCTATCCCTCTTGGATATTTAGGTGATTTTGTAAGAAATATTATTCTCCCCATTTAAAAATCTCTCATTTTATTCATTTTATAATCCAGAGTGTATTTTATGGATCTAACAATATAAAGATTTTTGCAATGTCATCCATTATGCACAAAATTTATTATTATTTTTAATAATATTACTATAAATATCACTTTCTAGCATCAACATTCAAGATATGATATATTATCTGCTAACTTTATTCATGTGAAGAATCCTCGCGGAGTAATTAGGCATGTTTGTGATCTTGGAAAGGTAAAGACAATTTAAAAAAAAAAAAAATCGCCATATTATCATAAAGCAAGTTTGACATTGTAATTCATTATAATTTAGTAGACAAGACAGAAATAGAGGAAGATATTGGCATTTTTGACTACCTAACCTCGCACATGATCTAATCATTAAGAGGGGTTTCGTTTCCATTCACATGACTAGTACTATTTATTATGTTGTATACGCAATCATTCCCAAATTAATTAAATGCATTAGTATTTTGGAAAAGTTGAATATGAGTGAGACACTTGACTTTAAACAAACGTTTCAATCATGAAGACACGGGACTAGGTACACCTAGAATAATAATTAGGTACTAAAAGAGCTCTAAACACGCAAAATAGAGAGAAAAAATAAAAAGATGTTTTTACACATTTTTTTTAAACAAACTTAAAAGTATAAGAGAAAAAATAAAACATTCCAAATGATATAAAAACTTTTGAAACATGAGACAAACGTTGAGTACTAAAATGAAACACTTAAAAAAATTAAGATTTTTGAAACATGAGAAAAGGTTAGTGATTAAATATATGATTAAACTAAAAATAAATAATAATAAAAAATTCCATGATGACATTATTTGGCGAAATAAAGACATGAGTATTCTCGTATTTTGTAGGTGTGGGGGACTGTCAAGCTGTTATCATTATTGGTTTGATATGAATTTCCCTCTATCAGCTATCAGTGATCATGGTCCGCTTTTTGTCATCATTTACGAAGTGGATTCACAAACTTTAACAGAATGATTACCCTCATATGCTCAATTGCTCATATACGGAGCCAATAATTGTTAGTAAAATCAAATATATACTCTTGAATAATTTGTGTACATTTTTTTTTGCTAAATTTTTGTGTACTTATTTACCCCTACCACCGTAATGCAACCAGCAGCTAAGTATTGCCTTTATTTGTCTGAATCAGACAACTACACCATGGAAAGTACATAGGATTTATCAGTGTCGGTTATGGCAGCATGGCACTCAGTCATGCTTATGCTTTGCATAGCAAAGTATGTAACATCGATCATTTTCACCTAAATAAAATACACCAATAACATCTTTTTTTTAATTGTTGATAATTCAATAAATGAGAGAGCCGTTATATGAATCTTAAATGTCTCTTTTAAAAACATTAAGAAATGTTAGTTGAACTACAACCTATAAAACTCTAAACACTAATGTTATTAACATCTTTTTTATTATATATCAATTACAAGATATAATGCGAGTAATTTTAAAAAAAAATATTGTGTTTCTGAAATTATTTCATTTCATTTTACTCTTTTTGGCCAAAGCCAATTCCTTTAATTTAGGATTAGACATTGGAGTTGATATGACAATAAATGGGGAGAGACAGAGACAGAGACAGAAGTGCAAGATTCACGCTACAAGATTGCGAGCTTCCCTCCATACTTTTGAGTTTTGAAGTTCACGGGATTGGCTTTGTGCTTGTCCAATAAGTGATCTTATCGTCTTATCTCTCGTAGCATTGTAATGGATAATATACTTTTTTTGTTTCCTTGGTACAAAGTGAAATAACAATATTGTTGACTAAGTTCTTTAAACGAATAAACCAACTTGGCCATGTGCAAGACCCAACTTCAAGTCCCTCAGGCTCCCTGTCTGAGTATTTAGGGCATCTGTTTGCAAACATTATGAGACTTGGTTAATAGTTGCTTTAGCATTTAGCAAGGAGCTGACTGGCTGACCCTGTGCTTGTACATACATTTGAATGAATTTTAAAAATAATCTATAACGTATATAAAACGAGAAGGAATTGGATTTTTTTGTTGACTGAATAATTAATATTGTTTCACGTAAGTTTTTGCGACCTCACAAATTAATTTTTACCTTATTAGTATTTTTTTGTATAGTTTTTTACTTTATTTTTCAACCCAATAAGCAATTAATCATTTTTTGAAAAAAGATTATCAATATTTATTAAACCTGGATTTATCAAATTCATTAGTCGAGCTGGGTTTTTTTTTTTTTTTTTAAAGATTATCCAAATTATATTAAATTTGGAATTATCATAAATAATATCATTCCATTTCCAAGTTTCATCGAAAATAGAACTCTTACCCCTATCTTAAAGAAACTAAGACCAAATTTCATCTTCTGCTTTTCAATGCATATAAGTATATGTTTGATAGGAAGATAGGAGGCCTCATGTGACTACAATGAACCAAAATGAATATTGGCCAGACATTTTATTACACTTTTTTTTCTTTTTTTTTTTTTTTTTTTTCAAGTTTACTACGGCACATGTGAAAATGGGAGGCTAATTTCATAGAAGCAGACATCCTTGCCTTTAGAAATGGCATTGCATGGTATAACACTTCACTTTTTATTTATTAATACTTATTAAATGAACACACATTATATATAAGTATTTTTTGCCAAACTTTTTCATCCATTGCATGCATGGATTAACGACTATTTATAAATAATAATACATAAATATAAAGACAAGAGTGAGAGAATATTGTGGCATCCAATCAATCGGAATTGTTATAGATTACAAGCATAAATCTTGGGCACATGACTACTTAATTATCAATTTTCCCTTTTAAGCTTTAGAATCATTGTTCGCACTTAACACCAACAAACTTTGCCTTGCCATATTAAATTATTAATGCATGTAAGGCCAAATTACTTGTGTGTTAAAGGTCAAATTGAATGCATACTATACCCTAGCGTATTGCAAGATGTGCATCAATTACAAAATTCTAAAGAAAGTTTGCAACTGCTTTGAGCCAAGAGGAGGAAAATATAGAATGTTACTCTTTTCCAAGGACTTTTTTTTTTTTTTTTGTATGTCCAATATTATCAACTTTTTTTACACTTCAAATTAAAACAGAGGACTTTTTTTGGGTGGACGAAAATAAAGGACATTGATTAGATTATGCTGGACAGCTTTTTTTTTCTTACGGAAAAAGAGAATTAGAACTCAAGTTCTCCACATACTAAGAATTAGAGAATGTAATTAAGCCACAAGGCTTCTAAAAATTAAAGTAATTATTATGATTAGTGGAAGTGGCTTTTATATATATATATAAAGATGTAAATTGCATGAAAATAGTCAAAGGAATTCGATAATTGGTTGGAGGAGAGGTTTGAGCTCTTAATTTGAGCCATGTGCTTGCAGTGATGACCAAGATATCATATCACCATCAGAAGTTAATTCATAAATGCAGAATTAAGTTTGAATCTTCATTATGAGAATTGGTGGTTGTGGAGCCTCACTCATCTCTCTTTAGAAAAATAACATGCATGCTAGCATTCCCACACATTCTTCTCTGTCATCCACATGGTCGTCATGAATGTAAACATATACTGTCAAAGTACTACATTCCCCATATACATATACCAGTACTTTTCATTCACATGGACATGTATTTGTGAAGTTTGTTTCGTGTCGGTGACAATGATCTGCTGCATAGCATATGGTGGGGGTAGTAGTATCCCTAGTTTTATCCTTCCTTTCTGCACTAAGAACGGTGTTATAGTGTCCGTTTGAATGCAAATTTTTTTTGTTGACAATTCGTTAAAGTATAGTTGTATCTAGAAAATATGAGTTTTTAAAATATTGTATATAAAAAAAAAAAAAAAAAAAGAGTTGTTTGCTTAATTAATTAAGGGCACATTTAGATGTTTCATGGAACAGAATACACCGTTTGGATGCATATAGCTCATTTCTTGGCGAAGAAACTAACAACACCTAAAAAGGATTATTGGCACAAATATTATAAACATGCAAGGATCATCATGAGCTATAAGCCTATAATCAATGAGATGCCATGTATTCATGAAATCCAATGCCTCCAATTGTGGTTATCAAATGAATTGTGATTTGTTCAATTGGCAATGAAAAGCATGGCATTTGATCGAGACTAAAATGGAAAACAAAAGCACAATATCCAATTTATGGGAGATTAACAATCACACTTGGATTAATAGCTGCTAGTTGTTTTAAACTTTTAATATAACTACCAAATGACTCTCTCTGAGAGCTATGTTGCTGGGTTATACTTATATGTTTATAAGACCATGCCCTCTGGCCTCTATATTTTAAAATTCCTTAACATTAAAAGATTATGAGAGTGATGGGAGGGATATTTACACATTTTTTTCTAAATACAAATTGAAGTGATCATTTATTCTAATTAATGCCAATGCCAAGTACTGAAGTACATCATATATATGGTATTCATTGAAATTTGCGTTTGGCGCATTAAATTCACATATGTGGAATTATCAACAACAACAAAAAATCACATATGTGGACATTTCTTCTTCTTCTTCTTCTTTTTTGTTTTTTTTTATAAACAATGAATTAGGGTCATATCAATTATTAAGCCCTTTGCTGCATATCAATTCAATTATAAAGTTTAATTCTTCAAGCATGAGTGGATTTCATAGGGGCCACCAACGATAGAAACGGAATATTTTCCATAAAACATGCCAGCAGATTTAGATAAGCAAATTCAAAGCACACATAATTACCGTATAAAGTGATCTTATCAACCTCTACAAATTTAATAATGCACAAAAGTAGATGGGTTCCCATGCCCATGTACCCTGGAAAAACCATTGGCTGAAAATGATCTTCCATTGCATTACACTATCAAAGACATGTGTTTGAAATTTAGTGGATGAGCATGTCGATGTTGCTAACAAATAACAGTAACTCATCACAATCTCCTATCCATTCTCTTCCATCGGACCCCCACAAAACGACCCCTCCACAGACCACAATCTTGGTATTGGATAAGTTGATCAACTTCCATTAACAAACGCTTCAAGATCCCAAGATAAAATGAATCGAAGGGTGTAGATTTAAATCAAAGACTAGGGGATGATCAAAGGGAACAAAAGTCACATGGGAGAACGTGCCCTTTCCAAGAAAAGGATACCCATGTCAGCAATTCACGGCCCACGGATCGTACGTACCTTCTTCCCATGTGGGCTGCAATCTTTAAGCACAGTGTGAAAAAGAAAAAAAATTTAAGAGAAAGTGATACAGGATTGACAAGTGGAAGCAAAAGAAGTAAGCAACATTCATGTCAGTGCATTTCTTTGCCGGCTTCAAATTCCCGCGCGGTTCTTGGTTGTACCATGTGTTGTCTGCAGGGAAGTTATTCTTATCAAATGGTACCATGGCAAATAATATATAATAACTTATTGTTTTTTAGTATGGAAATGAATGGCAAACAAAGAATTGTCATCATGGACAACATCATCTTGATCTTGTTGTTAAAACTAAATGATGATTCTTTACTAGAATATGGAGGTAGACTTTGGTTTTGTAATTATGTTCTTTTGAATGATCCAAAAGTGAATAGGGCAAAATTTGTGTTTCTTTGAGTACTTAACTACTCTTTGGAATGATCCAAAAAACTATTGTATGGATTGGTTTAAACAAAACTTATGTGTTATTGGTACACAGTGTACTGATTCTTGTTAGTCCAACAAATTACATCAAGTAGTATGTGATTCTTGTTCATAACTAGAAATTTAAAAGATTAAAGTAGTAAAAGATGGGATAATGCTCATTTTCAATGTTAACTGGCATTGGCGTGGGAGTGTGAGGCTAAAGCATCCTTTACATGATATGAGAAGGACACAAACATGTGACTGGGCAGAGAGTAAAAACATTGAATATTGAAATCAATCAATCACTTGGCCGATATAGAATTGGAATAGTGCATTATGTACGTGGCAGAATTGAGTTCAGTTAATTAACCCCCCAACCCCAACCCAATTTAATTGAAAGCAAGATGAGACTTTTGCCACATGCTTTTGTGTAGTCCGGTTATGTACGTGTGAAAACAATAAGTTTAGAGAAACAAAAAATTTAACAATTAGTAAGATAGTGGAAGAGTCATTTTTTTTAGGGGGCCATATATATATATATATATAATTAATCCAAAAAAATAACCTATATTACTAATTTCCACGAAATTCATAATTTTCATTTATTCTAAAAAAAAAAAAATAGTGTTTATATTGCTAATTCTTCAAATAAAAAATAATATAATAATTTTTTTTTGGAAAATAAAGAAAACTTTTATTAAAGAGATTTACTTATCTATTTATAGAAACATATATATAAATATGTTTTGATTTAATGAGCTATGTATGATATAAGAGTAATAAAGGAAAAAATAATGCATTAATCACTTATATATAAACTTATCTATTTTTTAGAAAATATACTTTGGATATTTTGATTTAATGAGTTACATATTGTATAAGAGTAATAAAATGAAAAAAATAAGTAAATAAATAAAATAAGTATTAACCATCTACATAAACGCAATACAGTTCTTTTAAAAAAAAAAAATCTAGGGAGCATTAGTTAAATTGTAAAGATAACTTGATATCTTTTAGAAAAATATAAAAGAGAGAGGCAACATTGTAAAAGTAAGGGGGAACCAATTGAAAGTAACTAGCAAGGTAACCGCACCCGCGGGATGCGCGGTTGATGTTAAAAAATATATCTTGTCACATGTTAAACATTAAGCATGTCAAATAACAAAACTTCAGTTGAAAGTCTCTGCCAAATGGCAAAATCTCATAACTTTATATATATTATATATATATATATATATATATATATATATATATATATATAATATATAATATATATATCTCATAACTTGTCATATAATGTTATTTGTCTAAAAATAATATAAAAATTACTCGTTGAAAGAAAAACTCTTTGAAACCAAAATAATTCAATGTTACAAGCTTTGAAAATTGAAAGAAGGGTAACAAACATAAATGAACAATCATTAGCGAATACATAAAGTGAAATGATATTTCCACACCAATAATTACTATTTCCGCAATATTGGTACGGAAATAACACCAACCTACATAAAACAAAATCACTATTAAGAAGGTTTTTAAGTGCTTTCATCGTCCTCTCATTATGAGGGCAACCGCAACGGTTGAAACCTTAGTCATAGTCAATGAGAAGGGCAGGGGGGGGTTTTCATATGGAGATAAATCAAGGGGAAATGAAAGATGAAGCCTATATTAACGACCATAGCTAGATATGCAACATAAGCTTTGTGTGATTGGAGAAAGAAATAGGGGTTTTCAACATTATCAGCGCTACACCGACAGAAATTTCATAAAGAAAGTGTCGGTGATAGTTAAAATGCAAAAGAGTAGATAATGTATCAAATGAAATGTAAGTGCCTGTCTATATCATCCTAATCACTAGCTAGCATAGTAAGTTTACCTATTAGTATACAATAAAATTCCACTAATAAAACCACCCGTGAGTGTAAGGCAAGCATAAAAGCTAGAAAGAAATTCTGTGAGAGAATTTTTTTGACGGCCAAACCATTGGATTGGACCCCCTTAAAAGTTAAAACCATAAATCATGGAATTGGAATGGTGGCCCCAAACATTTTGTTTAATCAGGCTGTAGCTGTATGTATCAACCGCTTTATTAGTTAATTTTTGGGTAAATGAAACTTTTGTAAAGAGAAAGGAGAAACAGACATAGAGTATCTTTATTAAAAAAATCACCCCATTTATTTCAGCTATATTAGGGATAATAATTTTCATAACTATTCATATAGTTTGTTGTGATTAGAGCAATATCACTTTTATTTGATCTGTGGTCATTAGAGCAACATTATTTTTCATAACTTTTGATATAGTCTTTTATTTTCATAATCCATATGAAAAGTTATAAAAATGATTGTGTGGCTATACTTATTGTTGTTCCCTATATAAGAAAGGACACAACTCTCTCAATTTCCTCACAACGGTTTAGTCCTCTCTACCGACTTTCTTCTCTTTGTGTATCTTTATTAAAATACACAAAGCTTATGGCAATTCCACTTTCTCTTTTGATACTTGTGGCTCTTCTAGCTCCAAGCTCCATATCCTCCTCACCAGTTCAAGACCCAGAACTAGTAGTACAAGAAGTGCAAAAGTAGGACAATTAAACCTTTGATTAGTTTTTTTTTTTTTTTTTTGATAAGAAAACCTTTGATTAGTTAGTTATACATTTATAGTAAAGTATCATATTAATATAATGTGTTGACATTTTTTTTTGGGGTTGTTTTGGTTGCATTGCAGGAGCATCAATGCCTCTAGGAGGAATTTAGGCTATCTCTCTTGTGGAACTGGGAATCCTATTGATGATTGCTGGAGGTGTGACCCAAATTGGGAAAAGAATCGCCAACGCCTAGCAGATTGTGCAATTGGGTTTGGTAAGCAAGCAATTGGTGGCAGGGATGGTAAAATATATGTGGTCACGGACTCTAGTGATAATGACCCTGTGAATCCCAAGCCAGGCACTCTTAGGTATGCTGTGATCCAAGATGAACCACTATGGATCATTTTCAAAAGTGACATGACGATCAAGCTGAAGGAAGAGCTTCTCATGAATTCGTTCAAGACGATTGATGGCCGTGGTGCAAACGTGCACATTGCCGGCGGTCCATGCATTACTATACAGTATGTGACCAGCATTATTATTCATGGCCTAAATATACATGACTGCAAGCAAGGTGGGAATGCTTATGTGAGGGACTCGCCTGGTCATTATGGGTGGAGGACTATATCGGATGGTGATGGGGTTTCAATTTTTGGTGGAAGCCACATTTGGGTGGATCATTGCTCTTTATCTAATTGCTATGATGGGCTAATTGATGCCATTCATGGATCCACAGCCATCACCATATCTAACAATTACATGACCCACCATAACAAGGTCATGCTTTTGGGTCATAGTGACTCCTATACACAAGACAAAAACATGCAAGTCACTATTGCTTTTAATCATTTTGGAGAAGGACTTGTGCAGAGGATGCCAAGGTAATTAATTAAAGTTCTCAAATGCAATTTTATGTCTAGCTACTTAATTAGTATTTTATTTTTAATCTCTAATCAGGTCATTGAATTTGTTCTTTCTATTTATCCCATATTTGTAGATGTAGACATGGTTATTTTCATGTGGTGAACAATGACTACTCCCATTGGGAAATGTATGCACTTGGTGGCAGTGCTTCTCCTACTATTAACAGCCAAGGGAACAGATTCAATGCTCCTAATGACAATTATAACAAGGAGGTAAAAACTCGCAAACAATCATTTTTCTTACATTGAAGCTAGGAGGATGTCCAATAATTAAAAGCGTTAAATAATTTTTCCATACACGTTTGTAGCTTATTTAATCATTTTAGCCATGATATGAGTTTATAGCACTTATACAAGAATGTGACATGGGACAACAGGTTACTAAACATGAAGATGCACCACAAAGTGACTGGAAGAATTGGAATTGGAGGTCCGAAGGAGATTTGTTGTTGAATGGTGCTTTCTTCACGCCATCTGGGGCCGGAGCATCTTCCAGTTATGCCAAGGCATCTAGCTTGAGTGCAAGACCGTCTACGCTCGTGAGTACAATCACAGCCGCAGCGGGTTCACTTAAGTGCAAGAAGGGGTCGCGTTGTTGATGAATGGCTCTAGCTCTTGAGTAGAAGAGCCTAAAGTTGGCCTGTAATAAAAGATGAAATGCTCAATTAAGGAAAAAATGTCAAGACATGGAGGGTAAAGAACAAGGCCAATTGTAATTACAAGAATTAAGATTAGATTTTGTATATTGACTTTTATTTAGTACATTAAACTTTGAGGATTACAATAAATCTCAGCCTATAATTTCTATGTGACCAACCATTTTGTGATTCTATAGAATCTTGATGAGGTTGAAGAAACGATGACAAAAAAGTGTTACATAATGATTGCTCAATGTAACGAGTCCCTAATCCCTGTACATTTATCCCTCTCTCTCTCTCTCTCCTTTGGTCCCACTAAGGTTTTCCTTCACATGGGATGACCCACAGGTTTGGATCGAGCTACAGATGGGACTTATTATGGACATTTCTTTCGGGACTAAACATCTCAACTGCGTGTGTATGCTTTGAAAACTTGGTTTAGATCTTGTTGACAGGCAGTATAACTATAAGTATAACTCTGTCATCTGTGTAGTATTTTTTTCAACCAACCGTGGCATAGCAAATCCGCCTAGCTAGCAATTAAAAAGTAAGTCTCCGACAGTTCTAACCAAACATCATAATGGCCAACAGTAACACCATTCCATCCATAATTAGCAAATCTAGAGTCGGTAAGGAAAAAAACAAAGGGCGGTAACGTTCTCATGGTCATGGTACTGTCACGTACGATCGAGCTCTCCTTGTCTTTAATCAATCTTGCATTTATCTTTAGAAGCGTAGTATTTGAAAGAAATCATGTTCAAATTTTCATTACAATCTTTTTTCTCAAATCATAAAACGTTGTTTGTCCAGAACTTGTCGTCTTTGGTCAGTACGTATGGACCCAAAGTGCAAGCAACAAACTTCGATTAGCATCAGTCCCATGGACCATTACTGCTGTGATGAACACAGTTTATGCACATCTTTTTTGTTTTTAATCTAATGGCTGGGCTAGTGAACTTTCCTTCCTGTAATCAAACCACCCCGGGAGAATTTGATCTCAGGTCGCTAGTGTAAATTAGATCCAATTTATCATCAAATGCTAACCATACTAACCTCTCTCCTTGTATCAAAATATACAAGCTACTATATCTTTCATCCAGACTGGAACCAATTTCATATCTTAATTCTAGATCATGTCTTCAACTAAAAATACAAATTCCAAGACACATCGATAATACAGCTCACCCTCACCCGAGATAATATGAACTGATGATCACCAAAAGTGTGAAATGGAGGGGCCCATTAATGAAGACTGGTAATTAATGAACCAGGCAGCACGAACGACAAACTAGGTCTCAGCAAGCAACCAGAGTCTTTGTCTCACAACAATAGATAAACCCCAAGCCTTTCTCTCTCACATACCCACTGTAGTCCTGCTAAGTTATTAACTATGGGGGCCCATCAATAACAGATTCCTCCTAGACAATATGTCCCTGTTGTTTAGAGCAAATGCTTCACCAATGACCTCAATGTCAACGACATGGGCTCCTTGGATGATCACTGAAGTCTCTCCACATAAAATCCAAGGAGAGAAAGCAAAATCCGTGGTTAGGATAGTCAGTAATATTACAAATACTACATTATTGAAGGACACGCCGGACAATCACTTTGCACCATTTCCAGTGGGGCACACCATGTTCATCAGATGCGTCGGCACACAAGAAATGGAGAAAAGGGTGGTCGTCAGAAAGCGTAAAAACCTTCAGATAAGTAGGCATCTCAGTGCAACTGGAAAAGGTGAACAAACAAAATAACCATGAGAACAAAAACTTGTTCTCGTGAGAACAGAATAAAATGCCCAAAACAACAAAAACTTGCATGAACCTGTGCATCTTGTTACAGCACAAGTTGGCTTCCATTAAAACAAAGATCACAGGGTAAATGGCCATCATTTGATTTCCAAGAGGAACAACAAAATATTCAACACATTAACCATGAGAAATCACACTACAATTTCAATCGAAGGCACTCCAAAATTTATAAGCAACAAGTTAACATAAGGTCTCAGAGTCACTCAGAGACATCAAATCAAGTCAAAAAAATACTGAGAGCTCAAGTGAAGTACAACTATAGATCAGTCCTGGACATATCAATACTCAGCAGGTGAGATAACATCATCAATTTTCAATATCATCTTGACAACTTGAGTTGCCAGCAGGATCTGCTGCTGCTTCCCAATCAGAGTCTCAAACACATTTTGCTCACACATGTCGTTAGTGCCAACATCGTTGCAATCTATCCCATAGTAAGGATTGTTCTCCTGCATATTGAATCCCAAACAATGATTACTAATCACTTCCATTATGCACTTGTAGGATTACACCAATTAAACTTCTAGTGCATGAGACAGATAGAGGAAATCAGAACCATTAGTCCAGAATGAAAATAACAAGTGGCCCATTTACCTTGATTTGCTGCGCCTTCACTGCAGATAGTGTTTCAATGGGTTGGAGGCCACTATTCTCCGCAAGTGCCATGGGAACAGCATCCAAAGCATCCGCAAATGCTCTGATGGCATACTGAAGATGAAAGGACAATATGATCAAGTAGTCTACACATTAAACAGAGAGATAGAAGTATAAAAAAAATACAGTCATACCTGCTCAACTCCTGGCTGGACATCTGCAGCTGCCTCCACAGCAACTGAACAAGCAATCTCAGCTGAGCCACCACCATAGACAATAGAATTGTTGCGAATGAGATTCCTAGCAACACACAAGGCATCATGAATGCTGCGCTTTGTCTCCTCTATCATCATTTTGTTACCTATGGCATCATCAAACAGCAGAATGTGATATGAGATCATCAAATGCCTAGATCATCATTCCTTCACAGTTTCCCTCAGCATTATATTTCCATCAATATTCTCAAATTATTAATTCGAAATTATCACACAATTGAAAGGCACAAATGAGCCTGGGCTCAAATGGCACTTCCTACTCTCACAAGTGTGGTGGAGGGTGAGGTATTAAGTTCAAAACCCTTAGGGCCCATTTGGGAGGAGGGAAACGGGTGGAATGGAATGCTAAGAATATGTTAAGAATATGTCTTCCATTTCCTTGTTTGGGAGTTTAAGTAAGAGGGAATAGAAAGATCATTCCCTCATTTGGAAGTTAAATAGGAGGGAATTGAACGGTTAGGAGGGAGCACTCATTCTCATTTCTCTCAAAAGTTCAATTTTTTATTCCTCTCAAAATCGGGAGGAATTGGAGGGAAAACTCATTCCATTCTTTTCCATTCTATTCCTTTCCATTATTATTATTATTTTTTTTTTTGGTGAATTCCTTTTTATTCCTTTATAATTCACTAATTCCATTCCATTCCATTTTAATATAAACTCCCAAACAAAGCTTTAGGTGCATGAATAACTTACCCATCCAAAAAAAAAGTTGAAAAGCAGTAAGCTCCAATCAAGATATAGATCATAATTCATAATCTACACATAAGTTCACATCTAAAGCTGCCAAAGATTGATGCTAAACAGATCGCAGCTATAATTCAGAGCATTATCTCGATATGGATAAATCAGAGCGTAATCAATCAAGTAAACATAATAAGCTAAAACAATTTATCGAAAAAAAAAATGAGAAAAGAAATATAGACATACCTCCACGAATAAATATGGTTACAGCCCTTGAGTTTGCACAGTGTTCAATGTACAGCATTCGATCTTTTGTTGTACCAAACGATTTTTCTCGAACCAAGCCAGCCTTTTAAAAAATGCAAATCAAAGTTTCTTGTGTTATAAGAAGATTAACTTACATAAACCAAGCAAAATGTAAGAAACAAAAATTATAAGTTGTGTTTAATGAGAAACACGCTTTTCTGAAATGAGTTACAATTTAAGAATAATTTTTTAGTTGTGTTCTAAATTGATTTATACCGATTTCTCTCTCCAGGATTGTCACCATCTAACCTTAACTTTGTCAATGAACTAAGATTATCACATAAGTAAAACAATAATAATCATGCCCATTAGTTATGCAAACGAAAAACTATCTCGCTGTACATGATATTATCAGAGCAAGAGCAGTAGTAACAACACGAATAAAGGAGCAACAAATACCTTTCCCAACTTTTCAGTAGTCAACTCTTGGAACCTTGGCACAATTCTTCCACCTACAAAAACATTATATCACTTTGCTGGTACATAAAGAAGGCAAAACTGTAGAACTTCCATAAGAAAGTTCCACGTAATCTATCAAAATAAACATGTAACATCAAGATATGACAAGCTTAAACAAGACAAACCCGTGGCTATTGCAATTAGTTCTAACTCCACACCACCAACCCATCTGACAGCAGGCAAGTTCCTGTGCATCAATAAATGATTCGCTTCATCATCAAACCCCCATTGACAGATAACCAAGGTAGCACCAACATCCTGCAACCCAATAAATCATTCTTCCCATAAATCCAGAAGGCATGGTGACAATAAAGAAAGAAAAAGCATTTTGATTTGTATATTATTAAACCCAAGTAAGCCCAGAAGCCAGCCTAAGGAAGATAGCAGAAACTTTTTGCAAAATGAAATAGATTACAAGAAAACAGACATAGAACAGAGACTATGAAGATGAAAGTTATATACCCAAGAAGATAGAGTCCCACATATGAGAAAGGTCAAAAAGAGAGTTGAATCAATGAACATTACAAAGTCATAATGAAACATAATTTCAATCACAGATGTTGGGGGAAAAAAATTAAAGGTAAGATTCTATCAAACATTATAGTGTTATCACCCCCACCTTGCATTTTTGAACCATATCGTCAAAATACTTCTTTTCTTGCAGCCGTAAAGTCTGGAACTTTTCTACCGTATCAATGTCAACCTTATGTTTAGTCTTTGGCTTTGGTGGCTCAAAGGCGCAAGTCAAGATAGCAATTTTTGCATCTTCAATTTGCTTTGGCATCTGGGGATGGCTCATATCCTTGTCAACCACAATTCCATATATTAGCTCAGTATCCTCCAACTTCCCCCCGACTTTCCCCTCGACTTTTATTAAATCTAAGTTAACATCCTTCCTCTCTAAATCAGCCACAGCAAGAACTGCTTTAACAGCAATCTCAGCCAAACTGCGCTTGCATCGATTAACACTGCAATATAAAGAAAGGTTATATGCACAGTGCTTAACACAGGAAAGATACACCATTTAAAAAGTTTCATTAAAAATGAACATTAACCATCATTACTCTCCCTTAAATGCCAAAGTGTTAGAAAGCTTTTATTTTTCAAATAAATAAATTTTATTAAGGGAAAAAAAAAGTGTTTCCACAATATAATATGAGAAGATCTGGCAGAGCTCTTTCAACTGCTTCAAGCGTCACCCATTCACTCAAAAACTTTCACTTTGCATCCTTCCATATAAATAATAACACGGCAGATAAACACAACCATGTCTAGGTTCAGAACTCTTTGGGTATTACAGACAACAGACCAGACTGCATCCACACAACTAGTTATCATACTTTAAAGGTAACAACTACGTAAATATGACTGGGCTAACCAAATTTTGGACATCAGCTAAAGCATATGGGCTCATGCCCATCCAATCATGATTCATGATTACAGGCCAACTCTTGAAAAACAATATATCGACTTACAAGATATATAATTCATACACCGGGGCAGAACCACAAGATATGACATACACCAGTGGCAGAACCACAAGATATGACAACGCTTGGCTACATCATTGATAATAAAGATATTTTTACAACATTATTATTGGAAAACGATGAACCAGATGAAAAGTAACTGAATGTCACAATTGTCACGTGCCAATGAGCTATAGCTCAACTGTCACTTCCTTCTCCCATAATAATGGGATGGAGGCTGAAGTCTTGGGTTCAAGACCCACTGGGTGGGTGTGTAACTTACCCATCAAAAAAATAGTCACAATATGCACATATAATTAATATTAAAAAAGTGGCAACACAACAGAGTGTGATAGTGTTGCAATTCACCATCAATAATTCTTACCTAATTGGCAAAGCACAATAAGATCATGAGATTTTACCTCAATATATATCCATTTACACATGGCACCATAGTGACAAGAACCATCAAATATCCTAACAATGAAGCAACTTACTACAGTGGTAAATAAAGTGAACTTACATCTTCGAGGATAAAGTAGTCATGCAAGTTTGAACCAAAGGCTCAAAATCCGGCACTCCAAACTCAAACTTCTGAGATATTTTCTCCAAATGGTCAAAAGCTATCTTAGAAGCCATTTCATATCCCTCTGCAATCCGAATGGGATGAATACCGCGCTCTAATAGCTGCTCAGCCATCTCCAAAAGTGCACCGGCCAAGACAACAACTCCAGTTGTTCCATCACCAATCTCATAATCCTGACTCCGAGACAGGTCGACCATCAGCTTCGCGATTTGATTGTCAACATCCATCTGCTCCAAGATTGTTGCACCATCATTCGCTAACAAACACGAAAATCAAAAGTTAAATACACACTCAAATCCAAAAATAAATAAATAAAAAATCACAAGCCAGCAATTAACCCACTCTTTTTTTGTTCTTTTTTTTTTTCATTTCCACTTCCTTAAGTTCATTTCCACAGTATAAAAAAAAAAAAAAAGCAACTAATATGAAATGGCCTTTTCACAAGCCCTAAGATCCCTCTCTTTTTTCTTAACTTATTGCTTGAAATTACACTAAAATCACAAATCAGAGCACATAGATCCACTCAAGCAACAAACTAATGAGATCATTTGAAATGCCCTAATTTAACAAAAACGTCAAAGAAAGAGAGAGAGACATACAGATAGTGACGTCACCGTCGGGGCTCTGGAGCATCTTGTCCATGCCCTTGGGTCCGAGAGAAGTACGGAGGATGCGAGAGATGGCTTTGGCAGCGGAAATGTTGGCCTTCTGAGCTTCAATGCCTCTCAATCTGGTCTTCTGCTCCTGCTCCTTTATTATTATGAACGGCCTTCCGAACTCGTCGAAAGCGAGCGCCATTTCCACTCACCAGATCTTTCACTCTCTCTTTCTGATACCAAATGTACACAGCGTTGTGCGATGGTGAGTTTGAAAGAGTGAAGAGCGTAGTAGAAGCTTTGAGAAGAGGGTTTTTTCAAAGCCCTAACTCTCTTACTTCAGACTCATATTAGGTTTTGGAGATGGGGTTTATCTATGGGCCGGGTTTTTTTGCGTTCGTCTATATGGCCCAGGATTGCTGTGTGGGTTTCAGCGAAGGCCTGCTATTTAATATTCAGCTTCTTTTGTTTTTTTTTTTTTTCAAAATCCATAATCTTTTAAAATTAGAAGTATTTAATCTTTGGAAAATATCTAAATTGGTCATTCTACTTTTATAAAAAAATATATATATAATTTTAAAATATATTTTAACAAATAATCTATTTAAATTATATTTCAAAGTTAGATTTTTTTCTATGCTTCTGCTCTAAGAAGGAGACATTATTTTAGAAAAAAATGATCAAGTTTGGTATTTTTCAAAGTCTAAGAGCTTGTAATTTAAAATTAGAAGATTAAGAGGGTCAGTTTTTGTTGATCTAAAGTTTAAGGGATTTTTTTTTTCTTTTTCTTTTTTAATTAATATAATACATTTAGAACTTATGATTCACTCTATAGTAATTGCTATTTACAATTAGAGCTAAAATACCAATGAGATTTTTTTTTTTTAATATTGATAGGATTCGAACTTAAATAAATTTCTTATTCAAATAGATACACCGAGTCACATTAAAATCAGACTTTTTATTTTTCTTTTCTCATCTATCAAGCCAGAGTATTAGTATACTTCCACTGATAACAATAATAATAAAACAATATAATTTTTCTTTTCCTCAGGAGGTTGACAATCAAAGATATAAGAGGCATTCATAATCACATGACTTTGGTATAATTGTTAAATTCCAATCAGAATTTGATCTAGTATAGGCTTGAGGTCACTGTGTTAACCAATAGGTCATCTATCAGGTACAATATATTAGATACCATAATTAAATTCAAACACATTGTTGCATTATATTTAATTGTCTTAGGAAAAGAAAACATTTTTTGTATTTCACTGGTCTCTATAATTGTATTTGAATTTAAATGAAAAATCTAATGTATTGCGCTTAAGGAACTATATATAACCTAGGTTTTATCACAATAATTAAGCTTTCTTATTAAAGAAATTTGTGTTCTTGATTTATTAAATTTTGTATTTAAGATTACAATAGTTCATAAAATCAGCAAGTTGTAGTAATTTTGCATAATAAGAAGAAGAAACTAACATGTCTCCCCTTCATAATTATTTTGGATATAAAACTTAGAAATTTCACACAATAAATTCATAGTATGATTTGTTGGTTATCAAAATGTGTTGTATGGAGGATAGCATAAGTTCATATCCTCTCTACTTGAATAATATAGCAAAGAAAACTTCTAAATAAATTAAAGTTCATTAATTCTTTCTTCTCTCTTTCTTTGAACTTTCATCTTTCAACTTACCAATCAAAAAACCAAACGACTTGATAAAATTAGAAAACTCGATGATAGTTATTAAACCATTAACAACCACCAAATATTGTGAACCAAAATCACCAAATGCCCTCCTCCAACAAAGACTAAAACAACCATTTTAGCTAAAAATACCATTAACTGAAATTAGAATTTAACAAATCCATCCCATGGCTTTCCTCATACTCCGGGAATAACCATACCCGCACTCTACGCTCACCAATGTTTCCCTTCCAAACCCAACACCTATATCAACCCCATCTCCTCTCATCCTTCTTGACCCTGCAGTGATTCTCTATACATACCTTTAGAGAACTACTGCACTCCCTTTATATATACATATCATATTCATCTTCAACTTCAATAACACATAAAAAATGGCACGCCAAATTGTTCTTCTTGTTGTTTTCTTTGCCATTATCGGCTCAGCTTTCGCCAAGCAAGAGGTCTTGTCCGCTAAAGCCCCCGCCTCCACCCCCACCACCTCTCCCGGTGCCGCCGCCGCGGGTCCTTCCAACGACGATGCAATTGGGACCTCTGATGAGGGATCTTCTACAGCTGATGTAAATGAGGCACCAATTGGTGGACCTGTCTCTTCTGCAGCTTTCCCTCCTAGCACTAATGTTGATGCACCTTCACCTACACCTAACGGTGCCACTTCCTTCAAGGCCTTTGGTGTTGCTGGAGTCTTGGCAGCTGGTGCTGTTGCTGGCTTCCTTTCCTTCTAAGCAATTAGCTGCATGCATGCAGGCTTGAATCTATTACCATTGAGAGACTTACGTAAAGAATATATGTTTAATTCTAATTGATATTGTAATCCCTGTGTCTAATTGTAATTTTTATTGGAGATTTATGAGCAGTGATACGTGAAATGAATTCTGAATAAATAAAGAAAAATAGAAGTCTGGACTTCAAAGCATGACATTTTTTTTTTTTGGGTATTGTGCTAGTGTGGTTTTTTACAAAATTTAAATCAAGGTTTTTTTTTTTGCCATTTTTAATCGTTGAATTTAAATCTACAAAATGTAAAGAAAGAAATCCAAATTATATATCTTTTACATTTAATGTGCGTTTGGATAAGTTTATTTTTTGAAAGTAAAAAACAAATTAATATAGTTGAATATAGAAAAAGTAAAAATAAAAATATTTATACACAAACAAATAATTTAAATAAGCTCATAAAAATAAAAAAATAAAAAAAAAGTTAACCAAACGCAGACTAAAATCCAAGAATCCAATGAACCGTGAATTTTTGGCCATTTGATAGATTTCATTTCTTATTTCTTTTCTTTTCTATAAAAATATAAATTGTACTGATTGGCAGAGCTATGTTTTAGCTTGCCTGGGCTACAGCCCAACCAAGTTTTTTTTTTTTTTTTTTTACCTATATTTTTTTTTAGAAAAAAAATAATTTACCTTAAATTAAATAATTTAGCCCAGTCAAAAATTTTTTTTTTGCAATTAGCCCATCCTAAACATTTTTGCTACTGAAAATGCATTGGATTTAACCAAGCTTTGGCCAAGAGAAGAAAAAAGAAAAGTGCTTGTGCATACCACGTGTTTTAGGCTAGTTTGGTATTAATCACCAAACAATTGCTTACGACCATTTATGATAGAGGACGTACTTTGTACATGGATCCTTTAAATTTAAATGTGGTTTATTATTTATGTTGATTTTTATTAATAAAGTACTAATTTAATCAACCAATAAAAATTTATGGAGTAATTGCAAATGAAAATTTTGCTAAAATTATTCCACTTGAAGCATTATAATTAAGTATAAGCAAACATATGATTCTATTTTATTGTATGAAAAAAGTTTAATGAAATATATGATAAACTTCAAATTATACCGTTTAAGTTTTGGTGACATATCATTTTTGTTTCTAAAATTAATTTAATTTTCATTGTTAAAGTTCATTTTTATTGTTAATACTTATGCTTATAAGACTTTTATATATTCTTCTCTTCTTTATATAATTAATTATAAAGAGGTAAAACTCATTATTCAATTCTTGGAGTTATTGTCCCACATCCCTAATAAGAGAGTTAAATATTTTAAGTTACCCTACAAGTCATAATACGTTCATATATAAGAGCACATAAGGTTTTCGTTTAGCCCTCTCCTTCAAATTAATTAGCAAATGTAATAAAATAAAAAAGATGTTGCGAGTTCTAAACATTCATAAAACATAAAACTTCAAATCATAATTCCTTAACAAAACATTCAAATTTAAAATATTAATACACTGAAAATTTTCTATTTTAATTGAAGAAAATATGTTACTCTGGGTGACAATTACTTAATTAAAAAAAAAAAATTATTTTACTTAGGCTTATTTTTTGGGTGAGCACGTACCTTGC
The DNA here is from genome assembly GCA_907173295.1 of Fagus sylvatica. Classification (NCBI taxonomy): domain Eukaryota; kingdom Viridiplantae; phylum Streptophyta; class Magnoliopsida; order Fagales; family Fagaceae; genus Fagus; species Fagus sylvatica. The sequence continues at coordinate 21,801,212 of OU015772.1, forward strand.
ATATTCTATCAAGTGCTTTACAGTTTATAGACACAAATGGTATTTACAATCAATTTGGTCAAATTGGAATTAACATCATATTAGATGGAGTTTGAAATACCTTGGCTATGACCCAGGAGTATTTCTCTACGGACAAACTTCAATATAGGAAGAGAATGTTACACTTTTGTTTTGTTACTTGATGTTGTGAAAAGAAAATCAGTTTTTAACAAACAATTAGAATCCGGTTTTCAAATCATGTGGCATCACTTTGTGGTTGCGGTTTTCCTTAGCAGTTAGCATTCGATCATTAATTACTTATCACTAAAGTTCAATATTTGAGCAGAAAGTCTGAATCACAGCCAACATTTTAACAATAGCTTTCATTAATAGTGTTAAGATTGTTGGACTTTGATGCTATGTTATAAAGCAAATGGGGTAGAAGAAAAAAGATTAAGGTTTAGAGAAAGAGAGACAAAGAACACATTAGAGTTATGTGGTTCAGCTTTGCAGCCTATGTCCACGGTAGTAAAGCCCTAGCTAGATGCTACATCTTGAATATATTAATGAGTACAATATTTTGGTGTAGGTTAATGTGTTGTGTTAAGCCCTAGATGTTACATCTTGAATATATTAATGAGGACAATATTTTGGTGTAGGTTGATGTGTTGTGTTGTATACATAGAGGTCATATTCAGGTCGACCCAAACTTTTTGGGAGCCTCAAGCCAAATTTTAAATGGACATAGTTTTCCTCCAACCCAGTTTGTAGGAATTCTCCTTCAACCCACTATGTAGCAAGCAAATAGACCATCCACATATGTATTTTAAAAAGCCACATGACTCATTAAAAATATCATGTGACTAAAAGTACAAGTGGATGATCTATTTACTTGCCACGTAGTAGGTTGGAGGAAAACTATTTCCATTTTAAATTGGGGTTTTTTTTTTTAATACTTTTCAATACTAAATTTAAATTAATATCTATGATTTTTTAATTATATTTTAATTTTTCTTGCTCTTTTAGATTCAAAATTATTGATCAAACTTTTATAATCAAATTTCTTTAACATTTTCTTTTCAATTGATAAAATCGCTAATCCACTTAATCTTTTCTGTGATATTTTCGAGGAGCCATATAGTGATAAAAAAAAAAAAAAAAAAAAAAAAGGTAACAAACCAAAAAAAACAAATAACAACAGAACCTTTTCAGCCAAAAAACAAATAACAACAAAACTTTTCCAGCCAAAAAAACAAGTAATTAAGAAGTAAAATTTAATAAAATTAAAATAGAGAAGTATAGAACAATAAAACCTGATTACGCTGATTTAGTGATTTATCCCAATATCCGCATTAGATTAAAAACCCTGAACAATGAACATCACAATTCACAAATTCAGTTTAAGAAATCTTAATTTACAATTACAAACTCTAATTACAAAGAAAAAAAATTTATTCAAGTGGGTAAAGATTGATATTATTACCTATTTATGTGTTGAATTTAATTTTTGTAGAAGATCTCAAGACTCAAATCCTCAAATTTGAAGCCAAGAAAAAATAAAAATAAAAATAAAAAATTTATTATTGACTATTGTAGAATTGTAGAGTTAGAAAGTGAGACGTATAAAGTATGTAAAGATACTGATTAAAGAGGTTGAGGGAGAAAGAGAGATACGTAGAGGCGTAGAGCAGCTGAGCAGTAGTCAAGATAGTGGGGGTGTGGGGGCAGTAGGGAAAAAAGAATAAGAAATAATTAGTTTTTAAGGTTTAGGAGAGAGACACATAGAGAGAGAAAAAGAGAGAAAGAGAGTTAAAGTGAACTAAATATTTTGTTGTGGAGACCACAGAATAGAGAGAGAGAGAGAGAGAGAGAGAGAGAAACGTTAAAAATTTTAAACACGGGTGATTCATTTTTGTCACTTTATTGCTTGCTACCTTACTGAAGAAGAGGAAAAAAAAAAAAAAAAACATTTGAATCTTTAATGGGTTATTATATGAACTATTAAAACTTGGGGGCCTTCCCAATTTTAGGGACCTCAAGTCACTGCTTAAGTGACTTACCTATTGGGCCGGCCCTAGTCATATTTATACTAACACTAAGAGACTAACTCCTTACATTTTAACAATGTGAGACAATACATAGGAAGTCTATTTTATACACTAACATATAATTAGGATCATAGCTAACTAACAGAAGATCAAATCAGAACTAAAAGCAACCTAATTTCTATCATGTTTCTTCCACCATTACAGGAATTCAGTCTGACCAAGTCTTGATAGTCAACAACCTCTAATCCATATTGAACCAAATAACCAACTCTTTTTCTTTTTCTTGGGTAATTACACACGCATCCATTGCGTTTTATACTTACAACTTCACCCTCCATCTTATTGGAGAAGATATCAGTTAAGCCAGAGCTTATTAGCCAAAAATATCATATTAATCGCTTGCTTCCCACCATCCATTTTGACAAGTAAAAGGTTATTATCACCTCTAAAACAAGTAAAAAGAAAACTGGACCATTGAATTCTAGGCTAAATTTAGACATCCTTTCTTCATTAAATCTCTCCCACCACATTTCAATTTCTTCTTCACTTAGAACTGCATTCGAGCATTTCTCAAAACAAGCTTTCGGATGGCAGCTTCTATGAAAAAGTTATTGTTTGGGTTCCTTGTTATGTTGCTGGTAATCCTAACTATATGTTCTAGTTTCACAAATGCAAACATGAAGGAAAATGTCATGGAGGAGGATAGAGAATTCGCGGTTGGAATACCACTTTATAGGATCAAGGGCAAGCCCGGTGTATTGATACCTGCCTTTAAGCTTGAGTCACTGTCAGATTCACCGTCAGATTCACCATGAATTATGCAAACATGATCTGGTGCACTTCTAGTCATGTGTAACCAATGTTTTCGATGTTGGAAATTTGAGATTGGGGTTGACACTTGAAGGAATTTCAACCAAAAATATAAAAATGGTAAGGACTATATAAACACAATGTTATATATTGATTATAATTTGGATCGAAGTTTTGTTTTGTGAATATTTGGATATTGAAAAATGTATGGCATAATGATATAGACAAATTTAGAACTATAATTTTTTAGGATTGGAAATTAAGTCCGATGACAGTGTGGGTTTTAATTAACCTAGTAAAGTTTTTTTTTTATTGCTGAATAAATGATCGACTTAATTAAATTCAAACCTCCCAAACACTAGAAACATACTCATTAATAGTTTGGCATGATAATAAAGAGCGATTATCATGGAGCAATTCTATAAACTTAAATCCTATGTATTTATCTTCTTCTTTTTTCTTTTTTTTGCAGCTTGGAAACTTAAGAAAGTTGTTTTTTCTTTATTTGGTTGCTTAAAAAAAATGCTTTTGTTGATTTTCAAGGTATTTGCCTTTCTTTTGGAAAAGAGAAAAGAAATCTATGATATCTTGGAGCAATGGCAAAATGGGTCAGCCTAATTCGAAACAATTATGATTTGAAGAGAAAAGTAAAGGCTTATTAAATAGCTTCGCCATCCAAATAATTTTTTTTAATATTTTCCAAAAAGACCGTAAATGAGAAACTATGATATCCATATCAAATATTTCAAAAAAAATGATATCCATATCAAGAGGCTATACGATACAAGATATGACATCCCATCATCATGCGATAGTGCTCAAGTCTATATGTTAGACCAAATTAACCGACATCTAGACATGATTAAGGTGTTTAGGCATAATAAACAACAATTTAAACAATATGCTCATCTAGGAAACATAATGGTTTGATGTCATGCTCGCTCAAGTCAACGAAAGTTCATCTGATTTAGTTGAGGAATCAGTTATGCACCTTCAAACGCCAATCAATTCCACATTTTTTTTTTTTTTAAGTATTGGTAAATTACGCACGCAATCATAAATTAGTTCTATTTGTTTTTTACTGTCAACCTCTTCTTCAGCTAATATTTATTGTGTTAGATTTTACTGTTTTTACATAAGTAACACAAACTTTAATTAAATAATTTCTGCAAGTAATCCAACTATATAATTACATTATATAAATTATCCATATCAAATAGAAGTGTAAAAAACCAGTACTTATATAGTTTTCTTCATAGTCTAGAGTCACAAAAGACCCATCGTTCCTCGTGTCTTCTTATAAAAAGAAAATAGCCGGGTCTCAAGGTCAGCCCTGTAAATTATGAGGCCTGGGACGGTGCAAAAAAAATGAAACCTTCTATCTTTAAAAAAAAAAAAAATCATTGAAAAATTACTCTACATACGGTTTCTACTACAAAATTACTAATTAAACTTTTATATTCAATATTTTCTAACAAATCTTGTTCGATAGATAATATGACTAATGCATTTAATCTTTCTTGTGACATAGTTGATCGCAAGTAAGATTTTTATAATTTTAACTTTGAAAAACTTCTTTCAACGGATGCGACTGTAACAAGTATAATCAATAATTAATATTCTATATGCAACAGATGTATTTGGAACAATTCAATTCCTTGATAAAATTAAGTATATTTGTCGCTGTCTTTTTTTCTTTTGGTAAAATCTCTTGTAAGACTTTTTAAGTCTGAAAATAAATCAATATTATCAAGATCAAAAAAATTATTAGGTTTTAAAAAACCTTCAAGATTAACATAATACTTTTTCAAATTATCATAATTTAGTGAAGTTAGCTTCTTCACATCAAATAAATACAAAAAATTGTTCTCATACATACTTGGGTTAGAGAAAAAAATTGTTATTAGGCTTAATTTAAAGGATTTTTTTAAATATATGGGTTTTTTTAATTTTTGTATATATAAATATATTGAGGCTTTTCAATAAGGGCCTTAAAAAAATTTAGATGAGGCCTAATTTTGAGGTAAAGCTTAGGGCGGTCGCCCACCTCGCCCTTGCCCAGGGCCACCCCTGCCGGGTCTCTTCCCCACTTTGTCTCCTTTGCTCATATAGACATATACTTAACGTATACACTAGCATTCCATAGTGACTTCCCTAAACAAATATCAGTAAAAAACGAATCTAATAAATCATATCAATTAACAAATCATATCAAACAATATATCAAACCATATTTGTGTTCAAATTTATTGAAAATTTAGTTTGAGAAGATTAATCTTCCACTACCGGTCTTCAAATGAATTATAAATCCTATGCCATATTATTTGAAACATTAGCCTTTGCCTCCTCCGCATTTTCGTATTCTTGAATACCAGAAAAAATGATGTTTGGAGAAGGGTAGTGTTTCACTTGCCTGTTGGACATTCGTATCACTCCCAACACATTCACTTTTCTGGTATACTTTGTCATCTTCTTCATTTTCCCTCTTTAGTATATTGTTGAAACATTATATATGTTTCTAGGGGTCATATTTTGCATCACTTGTCCACTACTACCCAATTTGGAATCCCTCAAGTAAAAAAAAAAACCTGTGAAACTTGTCATGCAAAGATAAAAATCTAGATGATTCTACAAAACCCATTCAGCCGGTTGAATGTATTAAGTATTATAAACCCAAAATTTTAAATGATAGAACCACAAAAAAATTTGTTACAAAAAGAAGACAAGGCTACACATAGGACTATCATTACAAAAGCTAGACCATTGACTACAAACACTAGACCCATAATTCCTAATACTAGGCCTATAACTACAAACAATGCAAACCAACAAATGGTTGCTGACGATATTGACTTAGCTAAAAAACAAAAGCAAACCATCAATAGAACTACAAAAAATTGTTTAAAAGGATTTTATGAATGATATACAAACTAAAGTCAACTTCATTGAATGGTTTGATAAGTATTATAGGCCCAAAATTTTAAACGATAGAACCACAAAAAAATTGTTACAAAAAGAAGACAAGGCTACACATAAGACTATCAAATTAAATACTTAAACCAATATAGTCATTGATTCATCAGATTTACCAACCAAGTCGATCCAGGTTTAACACTAAATGGATAAATATGAGTAATATTGATTCATTCTCCTTGCATAATCATAAATATAACAAACATACCCTTTGATTTTTCGGAACAAATGATTGTGATACTAATTTCGTTGGACAACACCATAGAATAGAAATATGTACTCAATAAAGTGTCAAAACACTCAAAAGACTTTGATTGATACATGGTGTGAGTTTTTCAAACTGATACTTACCCACGGTTCAACTGCCTTCATCAAATTATAGTTGCTTGATGATATTGTAATGTACCATTTTGAGTAGAAAGAGCTTCTCACAAGTCACAACTCATGATCAGATTAGAACACTCTAATGGTAACCTTGATATAATATAAGAAACCTAACCCACGAGAAATTTGACTTAAGATTAGCTTTCACAAATGCCTATCTATCTTATGATTTACGGTCCAAGAACCTTAAAAAGCACAAGACAAAAATAGGTTTTCCTAAATCTATAAGCACACTCTAATCTAAAAGAAAAGCCTCGAAATGTGTTGCAGAAGATTGTGACATACAGCATTGACCAGCAAAGGTAATGCCGGTGTTACCTGGGGCATAACTCATAAGAGCTCACTTGGCATAAGAGCTTCAAAAGCAGAATGCATACGAATTTAGTCCTAAAAAAAAAAAACTATTAATTTAACCTACTACCACGTTGAAAACCCAACATACCAAATACACCAATAATCTTTTAATTACACCAAAAAGTCACAATCCACATGGAGCATTTGTGACTTAGTGACATTGTCCGATTCTCTCCATGACTTGTAAGGGAAAAAAAGAGTCACATGATGGGCACAAAGGAGCTGGTTGGATCACTTTGGCGTACCAAGGACAAAGGTTTCACTCCACCTAATGTGTAAGCATGAATATCATTCCACTTCATTTGACCATCTCATGAACAATTGCACTTCAAGACAAAAAGGTCATCTATTATGTATGATAGACATAGAATACAAAACCCATAAATGGACCAACTCTTATTTTCTCAGTAGTCAGTACAGACCAAATCAAAACCTACACACGATAACCATAAAGACAGATGACAACAGTGTGAACCAAAACAACATAGGTAAGGATAATTAGCTCAAGATCATAAATACAACTCTTCCCTTTCCTATACAAAATCTTTTGTTCAAAAAAAAGAACCCACAAATGGAAGTAATGATCAAGTCCAAACACCTAACTATGAAAAACGAAACCAAAATTATGGCAAAGCTCAAATAACAGCATTACCAGATTGATTGATCCTGTAACAAATTCTGGCAAAAGACAAATTCTTGTAACAAATAAATCTCTAAATAACACCACAAGAAGGGGATAGAAGAAGGGACAGGATAAGCTACACTGAAGCCTCCAACAAAGAAGCTGAGAACAAAATCCTTGTAAACTTCTTCAATAAACTAGTAGTACCCATCCGGAAAAACAGTGAGCAAGTCGCTGAGAATGCACACCTCGACCAAAGATGATGTCAGTCCTAAAAAAACTAAAATAACATGATCCAATTTACATTGTTGGGAATCTATACATTCCAAATCCCATAAAAACAAACAGGACAACATGATTTACACATTCTAGACCCATTAGTACAAAAGAAACTGCTTCCCAAAAAAATAACATAAAAAAGGTTAAAAATAAAAAGTACATAAGGAGTAGATCCAGCTTACATCAAGAATGAAACCACCCCAAGCAACCAAAATCTTCTGGGTTCCAAGTCTATCATAGTGTAGCATCAATACATGACTCCTAAGTCCTGACCTAAATTACATTATGCACTTAAATAATAACTCTGAAATCCTTTCTGCTTTCAGAGAAGTTGCTTGAACAGAGACAGAGTTGTACAAATTTTACAATAACCAATTACAATTGAAACAGGGCCCCTATGTTTACAATGTACTGATAGTTAGATCTGACTCTCCTAATGTGAAGAAGAACATTTATCAGTTACAACACATCAATGATGAAAAGGTCTGGGCCTCATAAAACTTTTACAAGCTCACAGTAAAAACCAATAAGTCAAACCACAAAAGAGGCCATTACATGTTCTGGACCTAATACATAAAGCCAACTTTACACAAGACAGTGGCATTTTACATGGAGACTGACAGATGTGGTAATCGTATCCACAAACTTAACACCAATATTCATTTATTTGAAATATTTGTGAACTTGACTCTTTCTTAGACATTTTCTTGCAGGAGCACAATTTACAGATTTTTAGGTGGTACAAGGCTACTTTTGCGTACTTGGCAGACCAAGCCATCACCAGAGGAATCCAATGAAAACATCTTCCTCCATGTAACCAGCACAGGCTGATTCAATCATGAAAACAAAAAGTTGCCTACTCCACTCCCTGGATATGATGATAAAAAGAAAACCCCCAAGTCAATAGACGATAAAAAATTAATCTGCCAAAGACGCCACCCACAATCTATCTCTACCACTCAATATTACCGAGAGAATATTAGAAACAGAAATAAAGCAAAATATGAAAGCAAAAAAACTCAAATATCCCTAGTCCATTCTTTGATTACATTTATGGCATTGTACCTCTATGAGACACAATACAAAGAAATAACCCTTAACTTCCATACTTCTTGTTATATTTATACTTGCAGATCAAATTTATCAAGAGGTGCATGCTAACAAGAGCAAGGAGTGATTACTTCTCATTCTACCAGATATTATGATAAAATGGCAATCAATATATTTATCATATAGTATGATTTTGACAAATAATTCCATTATATCAAGATCTACCAGAATAACTATAAACTTTCTCTAGAAAGAAACAGTTTTCATTGCCACTATTCTCCCTCACATCTTATTGCTTTTACTTTAGGTAACACTAACATCCTACCTCTTAAGTTCAAAGTAACACAACCCAAGGATTGACTCTCAGTCAAGAATCAAGAATCAAGATTTAAATTTATATGATATTTGAGAATGATGCTTCACGACCACATCCATCAAAACAGAAACCAAGGTGAGAGTGTTATTTGATCAAGAACAACTCCACAACCCGTCATTTGCAGGCATAACAGCCAGTACACTATTGGTTGGCAACTATTACTAGAGCTATCCTTCACCTACTAGCTACATGGCTAACAACTTTCCATTACAATTTCCTGCTTTTAAAACACTGCTGACAATCATGTCTCAAAGAAAGCCAATAGCACAAGATATTGACTATTGAGTGAAAATGCTCGGTACATAATTTGATTGAGGAAAGGGTACTTGAGGAACTAGGTTACCATTCAAGCTTAGTAAGACTAACATTTAAGTAAACTTGAAGCTTTTAATATATAGTCAATTTTGGGGGAAGGAAGAAAAGAATCTGTAAATCCTAACATCAGCCTATGGGATGCAGTGGAAGTGAGGCTCCAAGCTATGCCAACACTATGTTATGCAAAATGGAGGGGGAGGTGGAAGGAAGGGAAGGGAAGAATTTTAAGGTGGTTGGTCTAGAGGATATAGGTGGAAAGGATGTTATATTAGAGGGCCCACAACTATCAAAAATTAAATATAGTTTTTCTCTCTCGTTACCCCTCCATTTCCTCCCAATTTGGGAGGAAAAAAACGATGGCCCAAAGGAAAAGGGAATCCCTCCACTCCTTTTCCACCCAAACAAACAAAGGAAAGATACTCTCTTCTCTGCCATTTCTGACTTCCCTCCCCTTTTCCCCCATCCAAACATAGTGTAACGGTTAGATATAAACGAATGGAACAATATACCCCCTTTTGATTATTCTTGAGATATAAACCAATTAACAAGAGTCTCACTACCCTAAACAATACTGGAAACATCTTTTTCACCCACCACATACCTAAATCAAAATGCAACCTGAAACTTACTTGTTAGCCACATCTTCAATCCTCGTATTAATCAAATTTTCCGTACTTGTGTAAGAAAAACAACCATTTCCATACGAACATAGCTAGTGAATTTGTAATATGAACTTCTAAATGAATGAATTATTTCACACCAACATACACAATTAATTGGAAATCAAAGCAAAACAATAAGAGGTAGATTGGGTTGGCATGAAAACAAGAACTAGATTGTACTAATAACAAATCGCCAAGAGCCTTGTGGCTCAATGGCACTACCCAGTCTCCCCAAGGGAGGACCTGGGTTCGAATGCCCCTACCCCTCTCATAAGCAAAAACAAAAAAAGTACTAATAAGTAATAACAAATCTGCAGAGACTACAACCAATCCAAACATATTTCTCAAACATTTGACCAAAAAAGAAAAAAATTGAAGCGCATACTGAGTAGAAGTACTCAGTTTCATGAAAACACAGCATGAACTATAACTACAAAAATAATTATAAACAAAACGAAAAACTCTTGCCACCAACCATACAAGGACTTAGTGACCAGTAAAGAAGATAGCATGGACACTTCTAAATTAAAAATTCAACCAGCAAAATACATTAGAAAATAAAAGATATCATATAAGAGGTAATGGAACTCAACCACTACAAGCATCTGGCAATGGTTACAGGCTACACTTGACCCACAAAAATAATTTCTCCGAAAGCATATAGATGATTAATTCCCACAATCATATAAACAAACAAGAAGGTTCCAATTGTACCAATATCACAAGTCAGTCTTGAAGATAGATACTAGTATAAATACGATACCAATGGGATACCTGGTAAAGGATACCAGGAGTCCAACCCACAGAAATATCCACATTGGTATGCTACTGAAAGTCATCAATCATTTTTCAGCACACAAATATTAAGCGTTGCAGCTAATGATGTTCGGTATTATGCAGTACGAAAGATGGAAAATTAGTTCTTCCCACCTACCAACTCAAGTGGAACTTACTTCTTCCATCAAAGAAGCCACACTTTGAATGTAGGGCCACTGAGAACCAGAGAGAATAATGAAGATGCACTTTAGAAATCCAAGGGAGAAACTCTGTGAGAACATAGATTGTGAGGTCTCATATGACCTGCAAAAGAAGGATGAACATCATGCATGTGTCACTCTGATGGTAAGCGTCTTCTTTTTCCATAATCCACATCCCTGGATCGAGACCTGTGATCTTCTTCTGGCATTGCTCGGGACCTGCTCCGAGGTCTTGAAGAAGACTGCCCTCTATCCCAATCATCCTCATAACCCACGTCACGTTCTCTCTGTCGATGATCTCGGTAACTGTCTTTTTCTTCCCTGTAACGGTGCTCCCTGTGCTCCCTTTCAGGCCTGTCCCAGTCTTGTTCCCTCTCATCACGATGCCTCCTCTCAGAGTTTCCTGACCAGTCACGCTCAGATCCCCGCTCTTTTTCCCTAGAGGGCGCACTTGACCTCACTCCTTTTTCATGATTTCCCTCTCCATACCCATATTCAGAAGCACCATCATCACCACCATAACTTGACTCCCTCGTCCTTCGACCCATATCTTCTCCTCCCCCCCATCCACCCATGCTCGTGTCATTCCACATCCCAGCATGATGACCATCCATTCCAGCAGAACCCATCATTCCCATTCCATTAGCTGCCATTCCCCGACCAAAGAAGGCTGGATTGACATGAGGCGCCACCCCAGCAAGTCCCATCGTATTAACTGCTGGAAATGAAGGAAGCATTCCAGGAAAAGCAGGACCCGGAAAACCTCCATAACCACCTCCTCGACCCATATACGTAGGATCAAATCCAGAACCCATCATGCCCTGTGGGTTCATCATACCACCAGCAGGACCCCCAAATGCAGGACCTGCAAGGCCTTGTCCATAACCTCCGCCTCCGGCACCGCTTACAACTCCAGCATTGTTCCCAACCATGTTCTTTGCACCCATGGCTCCTCCTCTTCCCCTCATTGGTCCACCCCCAGGACCTCGGTTGAGTACACCCTGCCCACCCCGCCATCCACCCCGTCCATAATTTCTTCCTCCATCTCCACCTTGATAATTCATATTGCCCCCTCTCCCAGCACCATCATTCATTGGCCTCCTTCCTTGAGGCTGAGATTGAGTCTGAGCTTGGTTCTTGCTTATATACGAAGCTCCCATCTGCTTCAAAGTTTGTGCAGAAGCAAAGGCTACAACACAAGGTCGCCCATTGAAAAGATGACCATTCATTCCCTCTTTGCATCCAGCTGCAGCAGCTGAATCATAGAATTCAACTTGACAATAGCCTTTGGATTTACCACTAGCTCTCTCATCAAAAAACTTAATTTCCTTGACCCTTCCATATTGGGATAAAACACCTTCAAGCTCTGCATCAGTTGTCCACCAATGTAGTTCTCCCACAAACAGCATGGTTTGACCATTCTCTACAGGTGGCCGGATCTGATTTTCATTAACTATCGGATGATTGACATTTAAATTCACGTTGATTTGATTATTAGGCATCTGTTGAACGCCTCGAGGACCACTGGTGGCAGAATTCGGCACAGGGATGGGCTCATTGGTAATTTTTCCAGGCATATCAGAAGGATCCACTCCAGAATTGGGGGGCACAGATGTGGATCCTTGAAACCCCATATTTCTGAATCGAGTATCATGAGGCATTTCAACAGCCCTCCCTCCGTGTGAGACCGAAGACCCATCTGGGTAACTAGCAGATCCCATTTCTTGCTTAACAGCAGATGGCCCCTCCTTCTGCTCAGGATAATGCACACCAGTACTAGAATACTTTCCTTCAACTGAAACCCCAGGAATGCTCAGCTCTTGTGAACCCCCAGCTTCCACTCTTTGTTCAGGAACATCAGCTTTCTGAGTTTGAAGTCCTCCGTTGCCAACACCACCAGGTGGGAGTGGTGCCTCAGACCGGTGCAACTGAAGGAAACCTTCTCCAACATTAACATCATTGTAGAGATCATCATAATCATCATCTTCTCCCATGAGTTCATCATCTGCAAGGGCAGGTATTGCTCCAGATCCTTGATACTGCATCTTCTGAGCCCCTCCATACTCCTCATCTTCATAATCTATTTGCTCTTCAGCCACTGAATCCATAAAGGTTGACCAACATAAATTAAAAACAAATTACCTCTATCTCCACCTAATATTATACATAAGCAGGAAAACCACTATTACACTTAAATCTCCTATTTCACAACAATAACAACATCAAAGGAGAGAGACAGATCCATTTAGTATTGGATCTGAACACCCTTATACACCCCAGAAAGGATTTCCCATAGCTTTTAATCATGTATGAAAATAACATATGTGATATCAAAATAATTTTACATTTATAACAATAATAAATACACCATGAATCTTTTACATCACTTTTCAGCCTTGAAATCTTAAGCATCTTGAACAAAAGACCTAGAAATATCTTCCACCTACTGGAAAAGTACATCAATATAGAGTAAACCCTCTGCAACCCATCAAATACAAAATGGAAAATAAAAAAAACAAAAAAATCCCACACCCACATCAAATAAACAAAAAATAAAAGAGAGTCTCAGCTACTGATGATGATCACAGCATTAATCGCCCCTGCCATGATGTCACAAAAAAAGAAGATAAATCTTCAAAACCCACTTGTAAAATCATTGGAATCATAACAAATACCATGTGCTTACAGTCCCTAAAACCATAAATAGAAATTAACAAAAATAATAACAGATAAATCATAATAATACATATCAGATATCCTTATAACACAACAAAAAAACAGGCAAATTTCCCAATTCCCACCTCATCAAACCGCAGGATTTATATCAAATCTCAGACAAAGTACCAAAAAATTTGTAAAAATTTTCAAAAAACAAACCCAAAATCACAAACACCCAACCACCCAAAAACCACAAGAGATTTGAGATTAGAACATTGTAGAAAACATCAAATCAAATAGCAAAAGTATGAATCGAAAAGATCAAATCTTGTCTAAAAATACAGATTTTAGAGAGGTTTCCTTACTCTTTTGCTTCTCTGCTTTGTCTTCAGGTCTTTAGGCTTTGGCTACCAAAGGTCAGACAGAACAAGCTCGCAGGTTAGCCTACCCTTTTTCTCACATCTCCCACTTGGCTTTTCTTTTCTTTTTTTTCTCTTTTCACCTTTCAGTTTTTTTATTTTTATTGTTTTGGGTTTATTATATATTTATTTTGCTTTGTTATAAGTTATATATGTCCTACAGTGAAATAACCTTTTTTTTTTTTTTTTTTTTTTGAGAATAACAGTGAAATAACCTTCTGGATCAAATCTAGTCACTTTCTTGGTGGTAGGCCATACACTAGTTTTTTTTTTTTTTTTTTTTTTTTGAGACACTAGTGTTTTTTAGTAAATGAACTTCTTAAAATATAAAACTGAATTTAATTTTTTTTAATAATAATCATTATTTATTATTGTTGACAAATTTGGATTTTGACCCTGCCTGCCCTTGAATATTCTTAATTTTGTAATTTCCAAAAGTGTGCCAATTACCAAAACAAATCTTAAAAAAAAAAAAAAAAGCGAACATGTACAATATATTTTATAAGTCAGACTCCGATCACCTCAGCCGCCCTAATAGTGTGGTTAAAACTTAAAAGTTAAAACCAGGTGCTAGTCACAGTAATACTAGCTTCTTCTTTTCTTTTTTTCTTTTCTTTTTTATAATAAGAGCATTCACATTCAGTCATTTAAAACACTCTATTAGCTACATTAGAGAATACTATTCACAAAATTCATCAAATTCACACTCTCATCCGGTCTTCTTAAGTTACTAAAAATTTTACACAATTGAACAGTACTCGGTATTGAATAGTACTGGGTATCAATACCGAGTACTGTTGAAGAACAAAACAAATAAAACACACATTTTTTATTCAAAACACTCTATCTCTTCTGATTAAAATAATTTTACCAAAATTTTCTCTCTCTCTCTCGGTAGACCTCTCGCACCACTCTCTGCTCTCTCCCCCCTCTTTCGGCAGAAAGCTCTCGCATCTCTCTCGCACTTCCCTTAAGCTTCTCTCACATCATGATTTGTTGAGGAGGTAGGCATGGGGCACCGTTGGACGAAGCAAGTAGGCGTGGGTGCCCGATCAGCGACCCCACAACGCGACCAAGACAGCAGCACGCGGTGGAGGTACTAGGACAGAGCGTGGGTGTGTGGGTTTGATGATGGTGCTACCGGCGTGGGTGTGTGGGTTTGATGGTGGTGCTGCCGGTATGGGTGTGGTTGGGTTTGTATTTCGGTGGGTTTTGTGGTGCTGGCGTGGGTGTGGATGAGATTGTGGGAGAAAAATAATAATAATAATAATAATTGTTTTTATAATATTTTAATAGAATATAGTGTAAAATAAAGAGTGGGATATGAGGTATGTTAGAAATGTTGAAAAGTAAAGTAAATAAAATTGGTTTTGAAGAGGTAAAGTAGCTAAAAAATAAAAAACCGAATGTGAATGCTCTAAGCAATACTAGCTTTTATTTTATTAAGCGTTGGAAAACTTTTTCTTTTTTTTTGGTTTTATGTAGTTGAAAAACTTAAACCTAACTCATGCTTGTTTTGGTACGACTTTACTTGTCAGTTGTCATTTGATTTAATGGGCCTTTTATTTTTTTAATTGTAATGGGCCTTTTATTAATATTAAGGTAAAATTTATTTGATATGACCCATGCTTTTCATGCGATGTGATTTGGTTGTTAATAGAGTTTTGTTACATACCAATTTATAACTTTATTTCTTCGACTCAATAGTGACAATTTATAAGAAGATTCACGTATTTTTTTAATCACATGACATATTTAATAAGTCATATGATTTTTAAAAATAATACATATGGATGGTCATATAAATCACCACATAATGGGTTATAGGAATAGGTTGTGCTTATCAAATGCTCTAATTGCAACCAAAAAACAAGTGCAGAAGAAATGAACATTTAACTTACAATTAATCTAGGAGTATATAAAATTTCACAATTTTTGACGTGGCATGTTATAATGTACAATAAAAGTAGTGTTATTCATGGGTGCATTTGAAAAATGATGTTTCACCAATCACAACTTACTACCTCAATAAATTGTAAATATATATATATATATATATATATATATAAGAATTTGTTTCTATTAATCTAGCATTACTCTTTAAATTAACTTTTTTATATACGATAGTCGGAGGAGAGGGATTTGAACCATAAATATTTTTGTTGGAGAATACTATAAGATGTCAACCAATTGAGATACAAGATACTTTGCACTAAATTAACTTAAGTCACCATGTTCTTGTTTGAGAGAGAGGATAAATGAATAATTTTAAAGGGATTTTAAAAGGAATATTCTGTTATTTTGGAGGTTAGCGAGTAGTAATAGAACGACTACGAGAGAATGTTCATTTCATTTATCTCTAATAAGAATTCCTCATGAAAGTGGGATAAACACTTATTCCTTTAATGAAATAAAGTTAAAACATCGATTTTACCCATGTCCCAAAGAAAAATAGAGAAATAAATGTGAAAGACGGAAAGATATAATCATAAAAAAATTATTTATTTATCTTATTTTTAATTTTTCTTTCATAGACTCTCAAACAAACCAAGAACATACATTGCATTTATTTCTATTTCATTCAATCATTTTATGATCTACTCATTTCATTTAATTATGTACTTTTATCAACTCCTAAACATAATGTTAGTCCTTTTACAATTATTTACCTCAACTCATGAATTATTTGTAATATCTACCACAAATACAATTTTTTTATGGTTAATACTCTAATTTGAAATTGATGTACAATTTTCACCCTTATTGTTGTATTAACAAATTGGTTGAATGGTGGAGTGCACCAATATATCAATATTAATAGATTAATACCTATTAATTGTAATATCTATTCCATTTGGTCTACTAATTTGTTGATTTTAATACTAATTTTAGATGGTTGGATGGACATTATAATTAATCACAATTTGATTTTGTGTAATTTTTTTTTTTTTTTAAACCATTGGATTTTTTAATTTCCACATATATCTTATTTAACTAAAATGGATAGAAATTGATAATTTACCTATGGACACACCCATCTCCACATCTAATTTCATAACGTGACATGTTGTGACTTGTGAGTAGTAAATTAATACTCTCATAAGATCCCACCATTAGTACAATTTTTATATAATGAAGTTTACACTAAACATAAATTATCACGTAAGATATTGAGCAAAATGGATTTGCCCATAAACTTATTGGAATTTGGAGGATTAAATTGGAGAGCCTGCTCCCCCCCCCCCCCCCCCCCCCCCCCAAAAAAAATATAAATGAAAATAAAAAAATCCTATCCACCCAAAAGTCATTTCAATCACCACTAGGTGGTGACACTTTAGCTTATCTTTGATAGTGGAATGGAACACATGAGACTGGCAGAAAGAGCGGAGTGACATCAAATGAATGACAATGAATCAATGATGTACCAATTTTCTTTCTTTTTTAGGCTGTGGGAATTGACATGCATGTACTAAAAGCTTGTTATTAATATTTTTATGGTTTTGGTTTTGTTTTCTAATATGATAATATCTTACTTTGCTAGTCCGAACAAGTTCGTACCCGAGGTACGTAGGACGCTCCATTATTTCTTTACTTTCTAGTTTCTACAACAATGTTCACATTTTTTCTTTTTGTCTCATTTTACCGACTCATTAATACGCCAGACCCCTACAGAGTATTTTCAAATAAGCTGCCTAAGGGAAATTAAGCCAATTAAATGATTGACAAGTAAGAAGTAGATAAGATCATGAGAGCTAAAAGCTGGTGACTGCTTGGCAGAACATTATTGCTTGTTGTACATAGCATCTTTTTCATAAGTTTTTGCTTGTAATCTGCAAGAGCAATCCCTTTCATTCTTCAGTGAGTTTGGCACAAGGCAATGCAATAATTTTGCCCACACCTTTCACATACTTGGAATGCATGGAACGCCAAACAAGATTGCACTGTTAAAAGGGTGTCATAAATACTCTGAATGTCGCTTGCAATCAGTAGTTTAGTATTGAAACCATGAAACAAGAATGTTTAAAGCTCCCCAGCGTAATTTGAGGGCAAAAGGCGACTGCGTAAACTGGGGCTTATGAGATGGCTAAGACCTGTTTGATAGCAATTATATATTCGAAGTGGCAAAATGAGATGTACAAATTACCCATTGAGAGTAGACTGAATTCAAACAAAAACATTTTTAACTCAAATTAGTTCTCATATTACAATAACTCATCAAAATGAATTTAAGTTCCTAACTGACAGTGTACTTGGTGGACTAATCACTCTTAATTTTTTTTCTTTTAAGAAAAAAATCTTTTATCAAACTCTCTAAGCTTAGAATTGCGTTTCAGCTCGGTTAACGTTTGCCCAAATGACAATGGCCACTTCTTTTGGCAGCTGAGATTACCCCCTAATGAAAGAATGGATACAGGAAACCCACATTCTTACAAAAATGAATCTAAACATATTTTACATCACCTCCCGCCAACTCAAGAAAACATGAATGCTGAGGAAGATAGGATGAAGTGAATTGA
Organism: Fagus sylvatica; assembly: GCA_907173295.1. Taxonomy (NCBI): domain Eukaryota; kingdom Viridiplantae; phylum Streptophyta; class Magnoliopsida; order Fagales; family Fagaceae; genus Fagus; species Fagus sylvatica. The sequence continues at coordinate 21,819,635 of OU015772.1, forward strand.
GGTGCATATGGGAGGTGAAAATGGCAAGGCATTCCATTAAGCATCTTAATCAGAAAACAATGATCAGCCAATATGGTTTTTTGCATCAATACATTCCCTTGAAAACAGGATTAGTTCGGCATATGCTCGCACCATACTCCTCATATTCTGCTTTTGTATGGCAAGCCTGCACATGGAACCACAACTTTTAGTGAAAAATCCAAAATTCAGTAGAATATTTTAGCTTGGGTAATGTTTAATGATAAGCACAAGAGACAGCAATGAGTCAAAAATCAAAAGTTTCAATGACGTAAATAATTTTTGATTGGGGGTAGAATTGGGCTTCATAAATGTGTTCTCAATCTTTGTCGCCAATCTGAAATGATGGAATGCCATTTTACTACATTGCATTTTCCTAAAACCACAGCAATCAAGAATGCCAAACTCCACCTTATTCCTATACTTTTAAGTTTAAGCTTCTACGTTTATGGTAGTTAGATTTTTAATCCATATTAGCTGTCCCTGCTATTGTCTTCTCTGGAACCAATGAAGTGGTCCCTTCATTCTTGAGAAGGGACAAGCATGACAAACTCCTTAATAAGTGAGTTGAAAAGGCAATAGGCAACTAAAAAATGACTCAATCAACTGCAACCACTTAGAAACCACAATGTCTTCCACAGTTAAGCAGAAAATGAACTTGAGGACTTGGTCCATTCAGATGAGAGAGAAAAATTCATACCGCAAAAAATTCAGGTGTTGATGCAAGTACAGAGCCTCCAAACCAAACTGCAAATCTCTGGATGGGATGGCTGACTACATTGACTTCTACTGGATGTGACTGGAGGTTCAGAAGAGAGGGAGCACCGAAGAAAGAAAAAAAACACTCAGCCTTTTCATATCATGAATAGCCACACATTTTATATATAAACAGACAAAAGAAAACATAAATTAAAAATTCTTACTTTTACTTCCCCACCAAGTCGAGCTTCTGATGCAAAAACCCTGGCATCCACAATCTTCTTCAGGTCTCGTTGCAACCTTCTATGAAAGTCCTTGAACATGGTTGAGCCACCAGACAACACTATATTCTGAGATTAAAATAGGGGGGGGAGAAGACAAAAACAAAATCATTGAGTTGAAGATATAAACAAAGGCAGAACCTGAAAAAAAATCCATAAATAGAAGGGGGCATACAGCAGTAATCTTCTTCTTCTTCTTTCTTTCTTTCTTTCTTTTTTGGGTGTGGGGGGGTGGGTGTAAGTAACAATAACCCTTCATGAATAAATATCATCTACCCCATTTTTTGTGTTCCACCTTATACTCCACTAATTGCAATATAACAGGTGTCACGTTGTGTTTGATTTTTTTTCCATTGTAAATCTTTGTTATTTTATAAGGAACGAAAAAATACACATGACGAGTTGTGATTGGTGGAGCATAAACGAAACACAAAAAGTGGGATAGAAGATTTGTATTCTCATTAAAGCAATTCTAATAACCAAATGATGGATAAAAAGAGAAATATCTCATGCTAAACAATCATGTTTTTAAGTTAATATTTTTTTAAGAAACTGATGAATGGAGCTGAAAATCCACTTAATCTCCATATCCATTTAGCAATTAAAGATTACAGGTGCAACTGTATAAGCCCACATCACTACATTTCAGTCCTCCCCGATCACACATGTTTATGGGCATTGACAAAGAAAGAGGGCAGTGACCTTGTGGTTGAATGGAGTAATTGACACTGATTGAGCCCAAATTAGTGTTGATTGATTTGATTTTATTCTGTTGTTATTTTCATATTAAATGTAATTGATTAGGGTATATTTCCATATCAGCTACAGTTTATTTCAAATGCATTTCCTTATTTGCAGTAGCTCAGGAAGCCCTACTTAAAGGCTCCATAGAACATTGCTGGACACAATGAACTTGATGAATGAAGTGAGTTGAAAATTCTCTTAGCTTGGTGGTGAATCCTAGGGTTTAGTTTGTTACCTTTTTTTTTTTTTTTTTTTTTTTTTTTTTACAAACCATCTACCAGTGCTGCATTACACTGTTCCATAGGAATATCTAATAACAAAGTTAGCATAATTTTCCCAGAGCCTATGTAATTCACCTTATACAAAGCTCTTCTTGTGTCAATTGGTGCAGACTGAATACACTTGTCGATTACAGCTGGTAGAGGGTTGCTCAACTCGCTGCTATAAATCTCAGGATTAAAGAAAACCTATGAAACAAGTCAAACAAATCATCAGAACAAAGAGCAGGAGGCAGTTGGTTAAGAACTATTCAAAAGCTGTGTATTATTTCCAACCTTTTTCATAAATGCTTTTCAAGTTTTAAAGCATTATTCTTGAACAATATAATCTTTGCAATTGGATTACTGATATAAAAGGTTAAGGGAGCCTCCAAATACAGTGACCAAAGCCAAAACTTGAAATCATGGAGAATTTATATCAAGGTTAAACTTCCTTATCCTTTGGTTCCATAAATGGAGGAGTTCACTTTAATTGTTTGAAAGTTCTAATGTCTGCTGCTGACAACAAATTTTCCCTTGACAAACGAGACTGTGGTAAGGGTAAATCTTCATATAGAAGTATATAAAGACCTTTCAAGAATCAAAAGATCGATAGATAAGACATTCAAGACAGGCCACATGGAATATCGATTTTAATACAACCAGGAATTGACAAAACTGGTAGTGGCAAGGCAATAATTATGAGTGCACATTTCATGATTATGAATTGATCACTGAAAAAGGAAATTACAATACACTGGAAAGTCTACTAGAAAAACCAGAAGTATTGGGAAGGAGAAGATAGATCAAACCTCAGGGCCAAGAAACCGTTCATAGCCGATATCACAAGAGTATGGTGCCCCTGTCTTTGGTTTAATACCTCTCCATTGCTTAATATACTTTGCTGGTTCTTTGTCATGCTTATTGTACTCCTGGAATTGTTGGGAAACGAGAATTATCATCAAGTAATCTATAGATTCAAAATTCTGATTCACACAAATGTCCAGTAGTGGAGAAAGTAATATAAAGGGCTGCAAAATTGCAATATAGCCCAGGACAAAGTTATAAAGAAAATTTACATCCATTTGTTGCAAGATCTGTTCATCACAAACTGTAATGAAAGTAAGTTCACCTTGACAATGTCAGAACAAGTGTAGCAATATGTTTCCTTCACTTTCCGAGCCACTTCAAACGAGTCTTCAGGAGGCACATGCTCTCCTCTTTCCTACATGAAAAAAAATATGCCAAAATGCAAGAATCCATGAATTAGTCATTGAAAGGGGCAAATTTAAAGTTTTAATATATTCATGCAGATAGAATTGTATGAATCCAACAATGAAGTGAGTGGGAGAATAAGGTATAGAATGGCCCATATTTTTCTCTTAGACATCAGTGCACTGACATGTTACATTGATGACATTTAAAATACCGGGCCCATGTCAGTCTACCATTGAGTATTTTCTTTAACAATATCCTTAAAATTGGGAAGAAAAAACAGTCCAGGAAGTACATATAAAGAATTCCAATTACTATAGGAGCCCCACAACAAAGCTTTATTATTATGTTCATGGCACTGTTCATTTGTTTATTCCTAAATTAAATTGTAACTAATTCAGAGAGATTTTTTATGGAAAGGTTTAGGAAAGGAGTTCAAATTTCATTTGGTTAAGTGGGATACGATTTGTGCCCCTTATCCAAATGGGGGGCTGGCTGTGAGGATTTGGAACTCTTTAATGAGGCCTTATCAGGGAATTGGTTGTGGCAACACGGGTTGGAAAGGGAGGCGTTTTAGAGGCGGGTTGTAGAAGGAAAATATGACTCTTTGGGCGTAGCTAGTCAACTAAAGTGGTCAATGGTCCCTATGGGGTATGAGGTAAGCATGTGGAAGAATATTAGGAGTGGGTGGGACAAGTTTTTGCAGTTTGTCAGATTTAAAGTTGGTAATGGTGCTAGAACAAAATTTTGGCTTGATAACTAGTGTGGCAACACTTCCTTGAAGGACACATTTCCTGAGTTGTATTGTATTGCCCAGGAAAAGGATGCTTATGTGGCAGATCATCTACAGCTCCGTAATGGATCCATCAATTGGGAGCTGAACTTTATACCTGCAGTTCATGATTGGGACTTGGAGTCCATCTCAACCTTCTTTGATTTACTATATTCAGCCAATGTGAAAGGGCAAGTGAGGATAAGCTTTATTGGAAGCATTCTGGTCCAAAAGATTTTGAGGTTCATTCATTTTATAGAGCTTTGGCCCCATCTTGTGCTTGGGCATTTTCCGTGGAAGAGCATATGGAAGGCTAAAGTCCCTCCTCGGGTCGCATTTTTTATTTGGACTTCTTCTTTGGGGAGAATTTTAACAATGGACAATTTGAGGTGAATGAATATTATTTTGGTGAATTGGTGTTGTATGTGTAAAGTGCATGGGGAATCAGTGGATCATTTGTTTCTTCATTGTTCTATGGCTCGAGATCTGTGGGATACGGTCTTTAGCTTGTTTCAGATTCACTCGGTAATGCCTGGAAGGGGTTGTTGATTTATTAGCTTGTTGGCAAGGTAGATTGGGGCGACATCGAAATTGTTTGATTTGGAGAGCCATCCCTCATTGCTTGATGTGGTGCTTGTGAAGGGAGAGGAATGCTAAGACTTTTGAGGGTTGTGAACGAAATATTTTAGACCTGAAGCTGCAACTTTTCAGAGCCTTATTTGACTAGATGTCTGCCACTATCTTGTTTTTTTTTGGATTTTTTGGATTTTTGTTCTGTTTGATCTTAATTGTTTTTCTTCAAGTACACATCTAGTGTCCTTAATGCATTTTTTTATCAATAAAACTTATTACTTATCAAAAAAATAAAATAAAATTGTAACTACAAAAGAAATTCTGTCAAAGATAGTACTCTTCATCCATAGGTCAACAAGCCTCCAAACTCCACAACCTAAATCTAGCTCATTACAACTTTAGACTCTTTGCGAACATAAAAAATGCTATTAATAGGAAATGCATTAATAGACAAAGATTTGACAACAATGACCTTCAAAACAATGGCAGCACAACCAATTAACTTACAGTTCGTATGATGAGTTTCAAGGAGAACATACCCGCATAAGCTGCTGGACAAAAAGAGTTACATCTTTCCCAGAAATAGGAATTGACTTAATGCTACTCCCAATGACGTAACCATCTGCAACAGGTACAACATGAGTAGCCCCATCTCCAACATCCACTACAACCCCTGTCATCTCACACTAAGAAGAACTGTAGGTCAATCTAAATGGAAACGATCAAACATATATCAAAGAAAACAGTAGAAAGATGCAAATGTACATAGATCTAGAAAGATAGATGGATGTATAAAGGTTTTATTCATAAAATTACAAAAGTTCTTTACAATGACAGAAGTACATAATTCCAACTACCAATTTACTAGTGATAATTTTTTTTTTTTGATAAGTCCAATTTACTAGTGATAATAATAACAATAAATAATAAAAATCATAAAACCAACAACGGCAAAACAAAACAACCTCTGACAAGTTTACTGATGATACACCTTCATTCCGGTTTTATATTAAGGTAGAAAGCAAATAAGAAACAAAAAGGTGTTTCCAAGCTAATGGTTTGAAGCTTGCATAACTGAGTTCGTAAGATTAATATGCTATATTTTAAAGGAATCTTTTGACAACAGCTTTATCAAGCTGGTACCTGCCACCCTTTTCTTAAAAAGTACTAATCACACTACCCTCCAAAAACCGCACCACCACGTCCTCACTCCTCCCTTTCTCCCTCTTCCCAGATATTCATCCGTGAAATATCTTACTACATTTACAGAACTAGCTGGAACTTCAAGTTGGTTAAACCCCGCATGCATTTTGGAACCTTAATTCCTGTCACGTGTAATGTGAAGCAAAGTGCTTCTGTGTGAATATGTAATTACATTGTGAAAGTATTGAGTTACAGCTAGCCTAAGGTCTGAATCTGAGTAAGTATATAATGTTAGTGTGGTGCACCTGCGGTGTTGTTGTGAGGAAGTGACATGTGTATGTATAGCTTTACCAAACAAGGAGTATTACCTACAGCTACTCCTACTAAGTTTTCTCAAAAAACAAGAAATAATGAATTATCCTCAAAAAGTTCAAATACTTTTTTTGCTCTAAGAATAGTAAGTTGGGTACTGTATGTTACTGCCAATTCTCAACACTTCATTTTTTTTCTTTTGTTGGTAATTACACACACACCCGGTGGATCTTGAACCCACAACCTCACCCTCCACCTTGCTCTTACAAAGGGGAGGAAATTCCATTTGAGCTAGGTCATTGGTGCCATTTCTCAACACTAAACGGGGCCTCTATCAAATACTCAATCAAGTTAAATAAACTTTCTCGTTAGTAGTAGTCACCTGAATAAATGAACCAGAACTTCAGATTAAATTCAGTAATTCCACTATTCTAATTCAGTTTGACTCAATTGAAAATTATTCCAAATTTGATAAAAGCAGTGAATTTCATACTCCTAAATCCAAAAGTCAGAACTTCAGATTGGATTCAGTAATTGCACTATTCTAACTCAGTTTGAACTCAATTGAACATTATTCTGAATTTGATAAAAGTGGTGAATTTCATACTCCTAAATCCAAAAGTACAACACTCCTACAATTCTTGAACATTGAAACCAACCTTAGATGTCGTATACCCGGCCGCAAGAGCAAGCACCGAATTCACCGCAATATAAAGCCCAGGAACATTGAATGTCTCAAACATAATTTCACCAGTATACTCGCGACTCTCCGGCGCAGTAAGCGGACTCTCAGTCAACAAAAAATAATGATCCTCTGGATCACACCGCAAATAGTTAAAAATACACTGCTGCCAGAACCGCTCCATTGCGTCCCAATTGTCCACCTGACCATGCTGAATCGGATAACTGAGATTGTAAGTACTACTAGATCGAGATCTCGCAAGCGCCTCATCCCCAATGAAGAAATCAAGATCAGCCATCACGCCAGCACTGTGCTGCGCTAGCCAATTAGCTTTTGAGGAGCTTCGTGATTGGTTCAAAAACGACTCGTTTACAGCTACAACTGTAGGAACAATATAGCATGGCTCAACATTACCGGCGAACCCCATTTTAGTATACCTGCAATAAAAAAAGGCCGAACTTATTGAATGCCCAATTGATGTAATCATTTCGTCAAACACTTGGTGTCCCTTTGTATTTGTATATTAAATTCAAACACATACAACTGCCCAAATGAATATAGCTAAAAATAAGCAAACCCAATTGGTCCAATCTGTTGAAAAACCGATGTAAGATAAAAAAACGAAATGGAAAACCCCAATGGGGCATTTCGTCAAACAGTTTGTGTTTGTGCCCCTATATAAAACAAATACACGAATACGCATTTAATTGAAGAGAGATATATAGAGAGGCGTACCCTGTGCCGTTGTCGATAACTACAGCGGGGCGAGACGTAGCGGGGTCCATGAGAATGAGAATGAGAAAAGGAAAAAACAAGATGCTTGTGTTGGAGGTGGATCTGCAGCTGAGATCCGAGAGAGAGTTTAGGGCAGAGGATCATGGTCAAGAAGAGCGCTTTGAGAAGCGCAAGGATGAATAAGAGTAACAAGAAGACAAAATACGTGACGATGACGGTGATGACGATGCAGACTTGGATCGCAAGCGAAAGCAGCGACTCAACGCACAGGAGTTGGTGATTGCTCCACCCATATTCAACAACAACAACGACGAGTGTAAAAGCTGAATCGGTCTAGTTTCATCAACTTCATCATCATTGTTTGTGCCTGAAAAATGTGTGTGTTAGTGTGTGCGTTTTCTTCGAATTCGATACTTTTCTTCGCAATCAAACAACACAAACCCACTGACGACTGAGACCTCTCTCTCTCTCTCTGAGTCTTTTTTACTTTTTGCTATTTTGGTGCGGTTTGTGGGATTTGTCATTTCGTGTAATATATATGTCGGTAGCTTTGGACCGTCAGATGAGTGTCCCGGACAAGGCTAAAGAACGGTCAGATTTAAGCTTTTGAGGGAGTCCTTTGGGTCCCATCAAATAAGTGTCTAAAATCGAGTGGCCGTACTATGGGTCCATGGTGGGTTAATTGCACTGAAACACTTCCCGAATGTGTTTTTACGTTCAATCCAACCCGGCCCGATGTAATTGATTGAATTTTCGTATGTGGTTCATAATTTTCTGAGGTTTGTATTGGGTTTAAGTTGACAAAAACATTTTAACCTGCCCCAACACACGCTACTAACAATTTTGAAATTTTAAAAACTTTTTTTATTCTGTACTTTTTTTTAATAAATATTTCATTAGGTAGAAGAAAAAAAACATAACACAACAAAAATTAAAGAGGGAAAACAAGGACCATCTTCCTTCTTGTAATCCAAACAAAAATCAGGGATGAAAGAGATGAGAATATTTCCCATCCTATTAAACAAAATATTCCACTTAGCAATGTCAAGAGCCATAAAATTAGCTGAACAATTAGAAAATAAATTCACATGAGTCATAGTTTTAGCAATTAACACTAATATTTTCGATGGCCTGATGTTAGGGTTCATAGAGCATTGGAGTGATTGAATCTCATTGAGGGCATCCCCTCACATGTTAGGCTAAGGTTTGTTGCTTTTTTAATTGCAATATGTGTTGCATTGGCTTATGCTATTAATGAGCCTTGGTCTACAGATATTGTTGTCCACACAAAAATAATTTACTTCTTATGATTCATCTCAATTACTACCATACAAGCTTTGTTTTCCTTGATTGCTACATCAAAGTCAACTTTCAAAGAAAAAAAAACAGAGATGGGGTTTGAAAGAACTACATCTAAAGACCTCCTCACCTGTAAACTCCCAAAACTTTGGATGTTCAGAATATAATTTATTAATATGGCTAGCTAAGCACAAAGGGTCAATACTTCACTTTCCACTTGTTTCATTACTTGATTTTTGGTGAATCATATTATATCACAACAAAATATATAGTTGTGAATAGTATGAAGTTCCTTGACTCTTCTTTTTGAAACTTTCAGCTTTTTTTTTTTGGGAACAAATCACAAATCTAACCCAGTCAATTATGGAGGTGAATTACATATTAAAAAATCTGGTGGGCTATGGGGAGAGTTGGTATAGATGATTTGTTTTTATTATTTTTTTGTAAAATAGATGATATTTGTTATGAGCATCGATGAATAGACGTTTAGTTTATTCTTCATCCTCACATAGAAAGCACATTTTATCCTCAATGCTAATCGTCTGATTAATAACTGACCTAGCTGGAATTATTTTCCAAGCTATTTTATAAATTAATAGGTCAAGTCTTTCCTAGATTTTTAGATTCCATAGAATTTTCCAAACATTAACCTTAAGGGATGTTCCCAACTCCCAAGATCTCATTGTTGTTAGAAGACTTGGTAAGCTGACTTTGTGGAAAACTTTTATGAATAATTGGGGACCCAAAACAATGAGTTTTCTTGAATTGATTGGGACAATGCTATTTGGAGAATTTTCCTATAGATGAATCAGTGTCGAAAGTTTCTCAAACGTTTTTCTTGTCCCATTTAATTGGATTTTTCAAAATGGGTATCAAGTATCAACACCAGCAGGCCAGCAGGGGTTGTTTGGGGAAACGATCCTTGGTTATGGCTTAAACCTATCCAAAAATGGGACATAAGGTGCATTCCAAATATCTAAAGGCTTTTCCATTTCCTATTTTCCTACAGTTGTCTTCCTTTCAGATATTCCTTTAACACAAGTCTCACCCATAGTTTATCTTCCTTTATCAGTATATATAATCCATCCTAATTTTGGCTATGAGAGCAGCATTTATATATTGCATCATTCTTTAAGTCCAGAACTCCTACAATTTTTGGTTTGCAAATATCATCCCAAGCTTTGTGGTACAAGGGATTCTTGTCAAATATCTTATCCAACCAAAAATCTCTAAAATGGAATCTATTTTCTTGCAAGTATTCTTTGGAAAGTTATGAGAGTAGCAGTTGCCACAGCTTTGACGAGAGGTTCTAGAAGCTTGGAAGAGGGAATTTTGCTTACCTTGTACCTTTTGATAAGAATATATAAATACATTTCTTTACTAAGGTTACCTAATCCTCACTAAATCCAAATCTTTTACGACTTCTACAATAAAGGTGCATTCCATTTTATCATTGGCTTTTTTCACGTCTATCTTTAATCAGGGTCATAAAGTCATTTTATCCTCATTTTCCTTATGGCAAGGGTTATTTCCTGGGCTATAATGGTATTGTATTAAATAGAAAAATTATTTAGTAGTTCAGGGACTATGCATTTATTTGTAGTTCTGAATTACTGAATAATCATTCTTCTTAAATAACTCTATCAGGAACAAAAGCTACTTGCCATGGAGAAATTAATTTTGGTAGTAATTCCTTTAGCCTATAAGCCAAGATTTTTTACTTTACATTAATTGTGCACCACATTACAAAGGCTAAGGGGTCTAAGCATATCACCTTCTAGTTTTAGTAGAATGAGAGTAATGAAAGTGTGGACTTGTGGTCACCTTTTTCTTTACACTATTTCAGTAATGTTTTAGAGCTGGGAGCTTTTGGAGATCCCATGCTTAAGATAGTTTCTTTTATCTCATATATTGTGGGCCTGTGGTTATTCAGTTAGTTTTCCATTTTTCTCATTGGTACCCATTGGGCGGATTAGGTTTTGGAACTCATCATTAAAAATGGGATTGCTAGATTTGAATAAATTTGCAAAGAAGTTGGTAAAAGTAATACAATCCCTTATTTCTTCTCTAGTTGACACCCCACTGCCATCTTATTTTTTAAAGAAGTCTATGGCATTTCTTCTTCTTCATACTATTGTATTTGTAGTTATATGGAAAAATCCAGTATTAAGGTCAGGAGAGGTGAGACGATAATCTCTTCTTTCTTTTTTTTCCCTCCAAAAAGCTTCCTTTCTTCTTTGCATTTCATGATATTCTTTGAGAAGCCCATCCTCTTTGTCTCTCAAAATGGCATAATTTTCCTCTTTTTGTAATCTATCCATTGAGTCTATTAGTCCCTCATTTCTTGTTGAATTGAACCAAATACATTTTTATTCCACCATCTAAGTTCAAGTTTGCTTCCTTAATTTTGTTTGCCAACACAAATTGAGGCGGCCCCCTAATCTCTCTTTAACAGTCATTTTTAATTACCAGTGAGGCAGTGAGCTCCTACGTACCATCGCTTTGAGCCATTATTTTTCCCCTATGGTGTCAAGAACAATTGGATTGTTGTCCGAGGCAATTGCAGGGAGGTGTTTAATTTATGCTCTATTGAACATAATCCACCAATCACTATTTTCTAAGGCCTTATCAATTATTTCCTTGATATTTTTTGATACTGACCCAGATTAAACCCTAATGACGACTAACTCGGCATGGACGAAGGAATTAAAACGTACAGCTGTATACAGCATTAAACCCACGTTCCAAATGTGCCATCTTTTAAGCCTCACCGGAAAAGTCAAAAGCACAATTAAAGGGCCCAAATCAAGGACCAAAAACGGTTACAAATCAGGGCCAGACGGTTACAAATCCAGACGTGAAATACCATTTAATGCCGATAAATGGCTAGAAGACTAGAGCCTCCCTATATAAACCCAAAGGATTCTCAAACCAAGGTACTCACTCTTTTTCTCATCTCTATACTCTCTGAATCCGTGCTCTTGCTCCAGATAACCATACTTTTGCTAACTTAAGTATCAGAGGCTCCCCCCACCGGACCACCACCGGTGCACTCTTTCATCTTTTTCTCTGTTTTGCAGGTACGTTCGTCCGTCGGTACAAGCCTCGTCCATTCAAGTTGAGACGTGAACGAGCCCACTGATTTTTAGGCATTATCATTTTTCTACTCCACTTCTTGTTTGACCAGGTGATCGAACCTATTTCCATTTAACCCAAAGTCTATCAAACCATGTTCATTTATAAAATTTATAAGCTCTCTCCTAGAGGAATAATTTTCATGTCTACCTCCTAACTTTTCATTTTGGGAAAACACACAGTTGAAGTCACCTAGGCAGAGCCAAGAGCAGATTAATAAAATTTTGGGTTTAGGCAGTTACTCCAATATCGATATCATCTTTCAGCAAATTCATTTTATCACGTAGTTTTGAATCTTTTGATGTGTTTACTGTATACTTTACGATGTACAATTAATGTTCAAACAATTTTTAATATTCTTCCTTCTATGATTTGGATAAATATCTTTTATTTTAAATTATGGAAAAAAAATATACAACACTCCTATAGTTTTACCAGGGGGGTTTTGAATGTAACACATAATTGATAATTCTTTATAGGTTTTGAGGGTAACAAGGGGGTTTTGAATGTAACACTGACACAAAACCTTGAATTGCATATGCTGATGTGAACCTAACATGTGTCGTCATGTTCAATTGGCTATCACACCTCACATGTGTTGGACACTTAGAGCTATATTTGTTTGGGCTGTGTTGGACACTTAGGGCTATATTTGTTTGGGCTAGGAGTTGGTGGTTTTGATTGTGATTTTTTTGCTAAATCATCCTTTTTGGTTATCGAAAAATACCCAGAGTTTCAATTAGGTCCTTATTTTTCTTAAAATGCGCTAATCATTATGTCATAAATGTTGATCTAGAACTGTTTAGCCACCAAGCATGATTTGGAATTTCAATTTAAAAAAAAAAAAAAGACGCATACTAGACCACAAATTTTTTAAAAATGACCAAAATGATTAAACAATTTTTTTTTTTTTTTTTAGTTCTAGCATGTCTTTGCATTTTTTGAAATCGGTATACGTGCTAGTAGGATGTTGCGTGTCCCTCTAGAATTAGTCGAAGTATGTGTATCTAATAAACGCCGGTCCGGGCACTCAAGGCTCCTACCTCTTCCTTGCATTTTTCTTAGCATGTGTGCAAAAAATCTCATCAAAATTCGAAGTATTTCTTCGAAAAAGGCCTTTATGTTTCCTCAGACATGTTGATGTTTCCTCCTGACAGCGCGGTAAGTGTCCTAAGTCACATGCCTGGTAAATAAGTATATTTTTTTTACATACAAAAATATCGCGATTTTATGATAGAAGGATTACATTGACACATTTTGTGAAAAATAAGAACCAAAGTGACAAGAAAAACATTTCAACGATCATATTGAAACTATGTGAATTTTCCAAGTACCAAAAGTATATTGTAACTATTTTTTTTTTTTTTTTTTTTTGGGGAGACATGATTAGTGTACTTCAAAATTAATGTTATTTATTTATTTTCCCTTTTTTGCTAATGTTTGTTTATTTATTCTTGGTCGAATGTGAACCTCAAATATTATAGGCTTCTAGATGTTGATATGTGGATGGGACCTAGACGATTATCATTAAATTAATTAATTAATTAAAAAAAAAAAGTGGATGGGACCTAGACAATGAGGGACGAGAGATATCCTCTCTGAGGGGACAACACTACATTTTCCCTTTTGATTGTATATCTCTTTTGTCGCTGGTTTGAATTCACCATCTTAAACCTTTAATTTTTTAAATGATTTTGTTTTGTTTTAAGTAGCATTTAAAATATTTTTATTAAATTTTATCATTTTTTATATTACAGGGATCAATGATAATAAATTGAGACTATAAAGGATCTGTTTGAAATTGACTTAAACCTTAGCGATCTTTTTGTATTTTTGTCATTTAATTTCTTTCATATCTTCACTTGTGTATGGTATTTGTTTTCCTAAATCAACTCATGAATTAAAATATATATAATCATCATCGATATCCATCTACATAGACTACATTTAGAAAAATTATAAAGATGCATCATAAATTATCATTTCATTTGCAATATTATAGGAAGTTTAAAATTGGGTATCATAATTTCAAAATAATATCTTGTTCTTCCACCTACTGTAAATTATTGCACAAATATTTGCCAAAAAAAAGAAAGAAAGAAAGAAAGAAAAGATGCAATCAAAGCTCTTAGGTGGCTTTTTCACTGTTTCTTGTTTGTTAATTTACTCTTTATTTGACAACAATTAGAACGGTGGGAGACACGCTTTGGAAATTTGAGCAACAATTAATGGGTGGACAGCTCACTTTTAAACTTTATGTGAGAAATATGGCAAAGCATACCGGCATCAAGGTTCATCATCGAGGAAGGTTCAGTTTGGTGGATATGGAGTGACAAATTAATGGTTCCCAAGTTTCCCTACTCCCCAAACCTATAAGACTATATTACCTTGGAAAATTCTGACAAAGGATGCTTAGGTTTGTAAACTAATTGATGACACCATTCAACTATTCAAGACGGTGGAAAATGTCGCCTGCATGTGGACGAGATATTATTGCCTCACGAAGTGCGAGGATAAATAGGATTCCACCACCGACTACTCAAGAATAAGATAAGCTTAGGTAGGCACTAGCCACTAGTTGGACCTTTTCTCGGTTAAAAGTGCATATCAGTCGGCAATGGCATACCTTTGGCATCTATTAAATTCACAAGGTATGGCTTAGGGTAGGCACTACAATGGACATTTTCTCTTTTAAAAGTGCATATATCAATTAGCTATCCCTGAGGTCATTATCGAGGTCTGCGTTTGGAATGCGGTGCCCCCAAGCCATATGGCATTTACCAAGTGTCCAAGTTGGCTTCGATACCATTTATCACTACATGAGAAAAAGGCTTATTGATGATTGATCGGGCAAAGTAATAGCTTATTGTTGATTGATCGAATGTTGGAAAGCTGAGGTTTGGGAATGATGTTCGTAACTACTAGGGTTTCGTGATTGATGTGAGAAAATGGATGTATATTATTTCAAGGTGTTCCAAGAGCTTAGAGAACAATAAATTTTGTGGTTTTTTGGGAGAGGTTGTGACTGAATGAAAAGATCAATAATCACCTAATGTCTATTTTTAAAAGCTCTAAAAGCTTAATTGTTGGTCTTTAAACTGTGAACCTATCCTCTATTTATAAAGGGGGAAGCCTTGGTGTTCTTAATTGAACCAATTTGGGATTCTTTATAGCTGATACTAATATGGTGATTATCTCAGAAAATCGTAAGATAAAAATTAGAATAATAAAAATTAAAGAAATAAAATGAAAAATAACATAGTAGTGAGGTGCCATTTGGCCTTCATTGAGTGTCGATTGACACATTAAAGTTAAACAACTACGATGCACTTTTTGACTTGGAATATGATTATTAGCCTTCTGTTTTTAAATAAGATAATGTTAAAGAATATTTATGCATTTTAAATAATAATTAATTATTTATTTACAATAACATAATAATATAATGCAATTATCCAAATGCATGCCTGCTTGTGTCTTAGGTTTATATCAATGGAATTACGACACATAGTTTAGTTTATTAATTATTTGGTCATATCTCATAATTCAATGATTTGATTTAAGCATATGACAAGTTTATTTTGAATGCTATAACTTCAAGATTCATTTTAAAAATCATGTTATTGGTCATCTATACTCTAATTATCAAAATTATGATCTTACCTTTAAGGTGAGGTTAAAGAGAGATTACGAATATGGAGTGTCCACAATTGTGGACGAGAAGCAAGTCAAAGGTATATGGCCTAATATGCAAAGTTCAATACAAAATGTAGTGTTTGTATAAATGAATATCTAGACTTTGTACAAAATGTTATACATAAGTAAGTATATATTGTTTTGAAAAATGATGTTTCAATAAAAACCTTTTAAATCATTTACAGTAACTAGTTAGTATAAAAAATATTGAGTCAACTATAGATTCTCGATAGATTAGTCACGATCGACTAATAAGTATTCTTTTTGGTCATTTTATTCTACCCCAAATCATACTAGGTTAAAAACAAATTGTAAAAATTTATAAACTAATTGATAATTTATGGTAGACATTCTAATTTTCTCTATGTATAAAACTTGTTGGATCTTACCAGCTCTTATCAATATTACATTCAACTTTTTTGTCAACTTCACATTTTATATTCATTTATTTTTTTTTTGTCTTTTTGATTCACAACCCCTTAGTTAATAATAGGTTTTTGAAAAGGAAAATGTTTTTTCCACACTAACTATTGTTATTTCTGCACCATTTGGTGTGGATATAACAAATTCAAGTGCAAATTTACATTATTGTTTATTATTTCCACATTAAATAATACAAAAATAATAACATTTGGTATAAAAATGTATAAAAATAACACCACCCTTCGAGAATTGGTGTTAAAATTTTAAGGGTTACTATGATACTCATACTATCAGTTTCTTTTTAGGTACTAGTCGTATTAGCTAGCTTAAGTCTATTCTAAAAAGAAAGCACTACAGATTGTTAACTACTTTATAAACACGATCATTGACCATTTATCAAATTCTCAGACATAATAATACTTCTACAGAAGCTTTTGTGGATCTGTTTTTTACTTTTGTTTGTAATCGGAAAGATTCACCTTGCGTACAATAAATTGCATAAATTTAAATGTGTGCTTTTGTAATAAATGCTACAGACCTACTCCTAAAACCGAGTTTAATCCATGTTTTGGATTACAAGTACAACCACAGCAACGATGGCAGGGCAGCAGGCCAAGTCAATCAATCCAACGGTGGGATGGAACCAATCAGTGACCACAGCCAAAGCATACTAGCTAAGTCCCAAATAGCTAAAACCTCCATTGTCAATGATGATGCAAAGGCACACACAGACATCCCCACAACTGTACGCTGTACCTTTCCAGGACTTCCATCACCACCGATCTCCATTAGTCCATTTCCATCTAATCCCTTTCATCACACCCCTTTAAAATACCCAAAACACCCTCAAATCAAACACACCACAATCGTCAATTACAAAGAACGAACAGAATATACCTTCTAACAGAAAATCTTTCTAAGATCGTACAAGTGTTTTCATATAATATGTAATGAGTTGACACGTAACGAGTTATAGCAAAATTATTATAAATTGATTCGTAATTAAACTTTATTAATTATTTAAATAAGTGATTTAGACTCATTAAATAGATCATGCGACTAAAATTAAAATTAAGAAATAGTTTATCTCTAACCTAGTTTAGAGGAATCTTCTTCCAACTCATTATGTGACAATTAAATAGATTATTTATACATGACCATTTTAACGACTCAAATGACTTTTTTAAATAATATATGTGAATAGTTTATATAATAAGTTGAAGGTAAACTTTATCTTTAAAATTACAAGTTATTACAAAGGAAGTTGGAGAAAAAAAATGCTCCAAAACTGATTTGATTTGGAGGGAACTTTATCCATTAAAAGTGAAAGAGCAAAATTGTCATTTCAAGCGGATCTCACAGTCACTCACCCTGGGCCTGGCCCAAAGAAAAAGAGATTTCCCCTCACCCAACGGACACATGCATCCCCACCCAATCACTGCAGAAATGCGCACGTTAGCTGTCTCCCTCTCTCCCCCCACTCCTCCAATCTCTCTCCCTTCCCAAACCCCAAAAATACAAAACTAAACAACCAAACCAAACCCATGCATTTATAACCGAAACACTGTAATTGTAATACTACTAGTACTAGTCCTTTAATCTAATTAAATTAAATGCGCAAGCCAGAGGCCACGCTGCACTCTCTGTGCTTACTGAATTTACTGAACCACTGCCTTAAATGGATCTGTGTGCAGTGCAGTGTGCACTCACTTCTCTCTTTATATTTTATATAATCAGCCATAAGCAATAACTGCCTCCCACTTTTGCTCTCATATTTTTCAGATTCAAACCCCGTTTCGTCCTTTCTCTTTATGTCATTGCCGAAACGTTTCGTTTCGCTGCTTGCTTTTAGCTCCGATCGGGTCCTGCATTACCCGAATAGGCTCAAATCGGAGCTTTTCGTTTGTAGGACCCGGTTTTGCACTGATTAGTGTTGATCGATGATTTATTAGTGGATTTCTTCCCTTTTTTGTGTTGGTTTGAATGGTTTTTGAGTGATTGAGATGAATCCACTGTGCTGCATTGCTCCGGTTTCGATCGATCGGGACAGAGCGAACCCGGTTGTGGCGAAATCGCCGGGTCAGTACCAGTTAGGGCTTGATGCGTCGGTGAAATCCGTGAACTACTCGAAACCGAGCCTTTCGGCGCAGGTTTCTTCGGCCGGTACCGAATCGAACAGAATCTCGGCTGCGGCGAACCACGATGGTGAAGATTCGGTGACGGAAGCGAGGGATTCGAAGGTGTATAGCGGGAATGGCAGTGTGGCTGGGATTCTGTACAAGTGGGTGAACTACGGGAAGGGATGGAAATCGAGGTGGTTCGTGCTCGAAGACGGTGTGCTCTCGTACTATAAGATTCACGGACCGGACAAGATCTTGATGAGCCCGGCGAGAGATAAGGGCGTCAGAGTGATCGGCGAGGATTCTCTCAGGTACATGAGGAAGGCCAATTGGAGTAGTAACCGCCTCGGCGTCTCGGCCAAGCAGTGCAAGCCTTTCGGCGAAGTGCACTTGAAGGTTTGCTATGATACAATTTGATTGGTTATTGCTTATTTGATTTGTTTGGTTAATTTGTTAATCATTATTAGGATTACTATAATTGGTGTTGATGTTATTTTGAGTAAACGTAATTGTGTTTAAGGCATTTTGATGGGATGCTTTATATTTTAATGGCCACTATATTATATTTTTTCGAGTTTGTGTATTTCTGGCGTTTTGTTTGATGGGTTTGGAACTGTGGAGGACTACAAAATATTTTTGGTTTTTTTTTTTTTTAATGGTTTGGAATAGTAACTCGTTAGACTTGTTTAGTTTGACTAGCTTGCAGGTATATATAATTTAGGGGATTGGGAAATGAATGAATTTGAAAGTTTGTTCAATTGTTAAATGTATTGCAATTGTATTGGGCATACATATTGCAGTAGAAGCCCAAAATTAGTAGTGATCTGGTTGTTGGATATTAAGCACTTCACGATGCATAGACCTGGAACAGTTGTTTGTAAAGAAATTGGCAGAGAAAGTTAACCCGCAATGCACACACACACAACACAAAGGGGGTTATTACTAGAAACGATCAAGCTAGTGGAAAATTGATAACAAACAAAATAAATTTTGGAATAACTCTTTGCAGGAGAAGAGAAAGAACGGTTGTGAAACGAACCCTTGTGTGGAGAATGAACAATCTTTTGATTACAATGAAACTCAAAAACTGAATATAGCTTACTGTAGTGACTACAAGGCATACACATTTATTCACTAGTGATGCATTTCCAAACATGTACAATTCAAGTCAAGAAAACCCAAGTGGGGAAAATGTTTTGGTGATTTGTTCACCAATTTAAGAGCTTGTACATGCATGCTAGCTGCTGTGAACACTAATTCTAGTTTATATGGATGTTTGAAATGCGGTATATGAGGAAAGAAGCTACGCCTTCTGAAAAGATATCTCAGTAGTGCACTTTCTAACTCCATTAATTGATTATTAAGATGCTTTTGATGACTTCAATTACGGCCTTGATTAAATAAATGTGATTTATACAAGTTTGGTTTGATTATGGTGTCTTGTCTAAGGCCCTCCTAAAGATCAGCTGTGTTCATGCATCCAAACACACTTGTGTTCTCTTTTGAGTGAGTGCTCTGTACGAAGGAAAGTAAACTGTTACTGTGTATTGACCCATCTGTAGTTCAGAATTAAAGTTGGATGTTTTCATTTATATCTCCAAATGGATCTGGCACTTTTTAAATCGTCATATAACATTATATTTGATAATCATATGAAAATTCCTGCAGATCTATAATCGGTCTCTAATTATCGAGTGACTAGTTATTGTTTCCTTCCGTCATGCTGGTGATGCAATTCTTTTAACTTCTTGTGAATCTTTGACTTGTCCTCATGACATGGATACTTTTTCATATTTTCTCACTTTTGTTTTGTGTGATTATGTACACTTAAGTGTATGCTTGTGACCTCTATATCCTGTAGTTTCCTTTGTTTTAGTGGTTGCTGAAATTTCTATACATCTGCTTTGCAGGTTTCTTCAATTCGTGCAAGCAAATCAGATGATAAAAGGCTTTCCATATTTACAGGGACAAAAACTCTTCACTTACGCTGTGTATCTAGGGAGGACAGATCTGCCTGGATTGAGGCTCTGCTAGCTGCTAAAGATCTATTCCCTAGAGTGTTGAGTAGCAATGATTTGACACCCACTGAAGATGTAGTTGTTTCAACAGAGAAGCTCCGATTACGGTTATTAGAGGAAGGCATTGGTGAGGCAGTAATCAAAGATTGTGAATCGATCATGCTCTTAGAAGTCTCTGAGTTGCAAAACAAGTTGAATGCTCTTCAGTATAAACATGTTATGCTGTTAGAAACATTGAGACAATTGGAGGTATTTGTCTTGCTTCTGTTTCTCCATCCTGGTGCGTTATACCCTGCTAAAACAATTTTAAAATCATGCCATGGTTATGTGAGAATTGAGCTGGACAGCTCCTGTTTATTTTTTAAACTTTTTCATGGTAATCTATCTTATTTTGGGCTTAAGATGTTGCATGTCTTTGTTTTTATTGGTGACTTGTGTGGAAATCACACTAAAGCAGCTTTTGGTGTTTGATGTAAATATAAGGTATTTGATACAGCAACTTCAAAACCCCAAGAATCTTATCCACAAGCTTTTTAGCTCTCTGTTTTTATTCTCTTTTGGGCTTTATAGATTTAATCACAGCTAATATCAGCATTTGCAAGTCTCTCATATCGCAGCTACCATATATTTGTGGCATCTATGAGTATATAATAAAAGTTGTGTCCTGTAAGCTGTGTTGCGCCATATGCCATGTGGCGCATTATGAATACATTAAAATTATTAATATAGTTTGCAGTAAGTGATTTATTCCCAAAGTTTTAGAAATTCAAAATAGTACTCCGATTCTATTACCAAAGGCTTTTTAGAAAAAGGAGTTTCATTATATATTTAAATTATTTTAATAATTTACTATAATTTTTTATTTTAATAAATACTCGATTTGGTATGATGTGCTTTTGCCATGTAACTTAAAATGATTTTTTTTTTTTTCTTTCATTTTTATTATGTAGTTTATTGCTTCGATCTCAATTGTATTAGTGAAATATTTTCTTTAGTGTACATTATGATTTTTTTAATTAATTTATGCATCTGATGGGCTATATAATAAAAGTTACATCCTACACAAAGTAAGTCCTACATATCATATAATATGCTTTCGCTATGTAATTCACTAATTATTAGAATAGTTTACTCTGTGTGGAACTCTTATCCAAGTTTTAATAAATTTAAAATACTACTCCAATGAAAATTCTATTATCAAAAGTTTCAAGAAATTTAAAAGTTTTTTTTTTTAATTTTTAATTTTTATAAATTATTTTATATCATAATTTTTTTGTTTAATATGTACTTAGTTTGTCACATAGCTAATAATAGTTTTTTTTTTAAGAAAAAAATACTCTCTGTTTTATTGTCAACTTTAGTGATATTAGTAAAATAATTTCTTTCATTTACATATCGTAATAAAAAGTAAGGCTATACACAGGTGTTCATTTGACTTCCTTGCCGGCTGAGTCTGTGACATAAGAGTTACGCTGTCTTTTTTGGGTCTTGGGGGAAATGCATCTATTGATAAATGGTTTTTGAAATTATAGGACTATACGGTGTGCAATGAAAGAAGAGGGAGAGACGGGGCACCAAATCCGTGCTCTGCCCCTGACAGCACAGTTTCTCTTCCTAGTTTGAGGAATAATTTTCTCTCTTCTAAATTTGTTTTGCAGACGGAGAAAATAGAACTGGAAACTACTGTAGTTGATGAAACAAAGGAACGTGAGTCATATTGTGGACAAGGGAACAGAAGATTTAGTGGTTAGTTATGCTTTCTGTGGTAACATTATTCTGTTAAATTCATATTTTTTAAACCTGAACTGACCTAGTATGAAAAACAAAGTTCATTAAGAAGTCTTTCTTTCATAGAATATGAATACATTGACATTCCAGGTAATAAGTCAAGTTTCTGATCATTTACATTATTCTGCATCTGAAGTACTTTTAGTTAACTGTTAACTACATGACGCTGTCATTATTATTATTGGTATGTCACACATTCACCCACTGAATCTTGAACCCAAGACCTCATCCTTCATCCCTTGTTGTGTGAGGAAATTCCATTTGAGCTGTAGCTCAGTGGTTTCATGTTTCCCATTATTGAACACATGCATGTATGTACAGTTTTTAGTTTGTACTCATTTTCTGATCTTCTTTTTACAGATTTCTATTCTGTCATGTCAGAGGGCAGTGCAACTGACTCTTGTGCAGATAACGAGAGTCAAGATGGAGCAGATGTTGAAACAGATGAAGATGATGGAACATATTTTGATACAAATGATTTTTTGTCTTCAGATGCCTTAAGAAGTGCTTCATATCGGAGTAGGGAAACTCTAGGAAATGCTTGTATATATGATAAAGATTCTTTCTTTTCTGATCGTTTGCATGGAATTGAGAAACAGATCAGGCTTGTTGACTATCCATATATCAAAAGAAGGGATAATTTGCCAGACCCAAAGGAGAAAGAGAAACCTGTTGGCTTGTGGTCGATTATCAAGGATAATATTGGAAAGGACCTCTCTGGAGTTTGTCTTCCTGTTTATTTTAATGAACCACTGTCTTCATTGCAAAAGTGCTTTGAAGATCTGGAGTATTCATACTTGGTTGATCGAGCACTGGAATGGGGAAAGCAGGTCAGGTCCTCAGCTGTGCTTTCTTTTGTCGCAAAGCAGATTTAAAGCATGATGTCCTTGTTACATTTATATTCCAGGTAGTTGAGATGCTGGCCTTAGATTTATTTATTTAATCCTTAGTCATCTTGAGTAGAGTTTGCCCACAATAAAATTTTCAATATGCACTTTTTTGTTTTGGGGGGGTTAGTCTTTTAATCCAAGCCTTGGCTCATAGGCCACACTCTCTCCTCACTCGTAGTTGCTGCTGTGGGGATCCAAGGACTTGAGCCCCTTCTCTTCCTACTGGGAGAGGCACAGCCAGTCCTACTAGACAGAATGTCTGTTCTCCATGTGCATATTATTGAAAAGGAAAAATAATTAATGCAAATTTTTATTCAGCTTCAACTTCACTTCCTTCCTGCTAGGGCTGATTAGGCTGAAACATTTTTTTCTATTTCCTTCTGGGCTTTGGTGCTACTTACGGTTCATCTAGGTGGAGAGTTTTGGTTCTGGATGATATGCTAGGTAAAGTTACTTACGTCTTTTGTTATAAATTGTTGCAATTGGCTTTATGTAATTTATAGGAGAAGATATAGATAAATATTTCAATTAACAGGCAAGTGTAATTTATATTACAAGATAATAAAGGGGGGCAGCACATAGTGCAAATGTAGTTGACATTTCATAATATGACAGAAGAGTGTTTCCTCTGCATTCCCCCCTTACCAACCTAAGCCCTGATTTAAAGGGCTTTTGCGAATCTCTAGTTTGATTTTAAGTGTGTGCATTGTTTCAAGACAGTGTGGTTTAATGAAGAATGTAATTTCTAAATGAAAAATAGAAAAGGAATTTAAAAAGAGAGACGTTGAGATTTACTGTTTGTTTTGTTGTGTTGATTTTAAGAGATGGAGGAAGAAAAGGGTGAGGAAATCACTGTTTTCAACCCTTTGGTATGAAAGGAAACAGGAAGGAAAGAAGCAGGTGTGGGTGGGTGTTTTCCACCCTGGCCCACAACTTCTTATCCGCCCAACATGAAGAGATAAAAAGGAAGGAGAAGGGGGCACAGAAAATTACTATTTGCCCATACTTCATGGGTGTACCTTACACCCAGTCGTACGGCACAACATGTGAGAGGTAGTGTTAGAATATTGGTTAAATGGTTAAATGAAAAATAGAAAAGGAATTTAAAAAGAGAGACGTTGAGATTTACTGTTTGTTTTGTTGTGTTGATTTTAAGAGATGGAGGAAGAAAAGGGTGAGGAAATCACTGTTTTCAACCCTTTGGTATGAAAGGAAACAGGAAGGAAAGAAGCAGGTGTGGGTGGGTGTTTTCCACCCTGGCCCACAACTTCTTATCCGCCCAACATGAAGAGATAAAAAGGAAGGAGAAGGGGGCACAGAAAATTACTATTTGCCCATACTTCATGGGTGTACCTTACACCCAGTCGTACGGCACAACATGTGAGAGGTAGTGTTAGAATATTGGTTAAATGATTAAATGCACCATTTCCTAACAGCTTAAGCTTTTGGGACAATTGGTAATTTATCAATTTTCCCATCCCTTCCACCAAACACACATGATGGGAAATTGATATCTTTTCTATCTTCTTATTTTCTGTCATTCATACTTTTTGTATTCTCCCTACCAAATAGAGCTTTAATTGTCAGCTGAAGCTGCCAAAAACTTCATTTTTCATGTTTCATTCCATTATTTTGAGTTATTGGAAGCTTTGATACTGATTTGTTGTGAGTGTATCCAGTAATAGTGTGTTGAATAATAGAAGAAACAATAATACAAGGAACACAGATTTACGCGGCATAAAAGCACTCTCACAAAACCCAAGCCCCAAATACACACAAAGAGCTCTCTCTCTCTCTCTCTCTCTCTCTCACCATAACTAGTACACCATAAGAATTCTCTAAATCTGGTGTGCAAAAGACCAAAGTTGTGTGTTCTCAAACTAAGGCTGCACATATATATATATGGAGCAAGGTCGGCTAGTGCCGTGGTTCCCCTTGCTGTACACGCAAAGAAAAGATTATAAACCAAATAGGAGTTGAAGACTTGAATCCAAGACCAATATGAATTTGTTAAAGCATCACCAACATCGTCCATTCTTTAAATTCTAGCCAGTAACACATTCTAATCTTAAAATTGTCTTCTTCTAGATATGTTCATGAGTGGTTACTCAGTACTTTATAATGGTTCTTGTATTTCTTATTTCATATCTGGTTTGATATATTTGTGAGACTTATGACTTAAAAGTTAGGAAATGATGTGGTGCAGGGAAATGACTTGATGAGAATTTTAAACATGGCAGCTTTTGCTGTATCTGGTTATGCGTCAACAGAAGGTCGACAGTGCAAGCCCTTCAATCCTCTCCTTGGGGAGACATATGAGGCAGATTATCCAGATAAAGGAGTCCATTTTTTCTCTGAAAAAGTAATGCTTCTTCTCTTTTCTCTCTAACGTGTTTTTCTTTAAACTTTTGACCAGTAATAGTTTTTATTACCTATGAACTATTATCATTGGAAAGATAACTGTGAAGTCTTGTCTATCTTGCCTCATTGTTCCAACTAAATGATTTTTGAGTGTTGTAGTGGATGCACACATGTTTTGTAAACCACTAATTGTTGTCTAACAAGCAGCTTCCACTCAGGTGAGTCACCACCCAATGATTGTTGCTTGTCATTGTGAAGGAAGAGGCTGGAAATTCTGGGCTGATTCCAATCTCAAAGGCAAGTTTTGGGGACGTTCTATTCAGCTTGATCCTGTAGGTGTCCTTACTCTTCAGTTTGAGGATGGAGAGACATTTCAGTGGAGCAAGGTTACCACTTCTATATATAATATCATCCTAGGTAAAATCTATTGTGACCATTATGGAACCATGCGCATCAGGGGCAGTGGCAATTACTCCTGCAAGCTCAAGTTCAAGGAGCAGTCCATCATAGACCGAAATCCACATCAGGTAAGTTACACTATTGTGAATGAAAGAATAAGAGACATAATATCAGGCACCCTTTTACGCTTTCCATTTTATTGACACATTGGCAAAAAGATTATTTTTTATAAGACATCTGTTTTTCTAGCATGTTGGAACAATTATACTATTCAAAGCTGAAAAATGACCTAACAAGCAATACCAAAATTTGTTCCCATTTTTTCTTCACGGCACATTGTTTTTGTTCCATTTAGAGGTTTTCGCTTTGTGATGGAAGTTTTACTTCTATGTATCACATGTAAGGGAATGGAAAAGATTGATGATATTATACTCATTGCTTTTATCCATTAAGTATCATTATACACAAGTTGTATGGAAACTTATAAATAACTGAAGAGAGGAGCATGATTCTCTCCATTTCAAAATCCCTCCATTTATCTATTTCATGGGTAAGATTTTATTTCCTAAATCTAATAATCTACAGACTGCCACATCATTCAAAATTTTAAATGACGTGGTTGTCTGTACACGGTTAGATCTGTAATATTCAATCTGAACCATGAAATGGACGAAATGGAGAGGTTCTTTTTCCGAAAAGATTATACATGCTCTCATCTTCATAACATGACAGGAATTTGATGCTACCCTTCCACACAGACACATACCCCCCCCCCCTCTGTGCTGGAATGAAAAGGCTAAGCTGTCATTCAGAAAACTATGCTATATGCATGAACCGTGTTGAAAAAATGTCATAGCCATCAATTGGATCAATTTCTTTTATAAATTTTCAGGTCCATGGATTTGTACAAGACAATAGAACTGGAGAGAAGGTAGCTATGTTGGTTGGGAAGTGGGATGAGGCAATGTACTATGTGCTGGGAGATCCAACTACAAAGCCTAAGGGGTATGATCCAATGACAGAAGCTGTACTGTTGTGGGAAAGGGAAAAATATGTTACCAAGACAAGATACAATCTCTCTTCTTTTGCCATATCCTTGAATGAACTGACACCTGGCTTATCGGAGAAATTGCCTCCAACTGACTCAAGGCTGAGGCCAGATCAAAGACATCTAGAGAATGGAGAATATGAATTGGCAAATGCAGAGAAACTAAGACTTGAACAGTTACAGAGACAGGTATTCGCCTTTACATCCTCTGCTGTATGTGTTATTGTATTCAAGTTTTAGTCTAATTGGGGAATAAGCTTAGTGATGTATGTCATTTAGCTCGGCTCTGGGATATGTATTTACCTGTTGTGGATTTCTTCCAGTCCCTCACCACTATTTTTCAAAATGCTTTAGCTGACCATGATTTTTATAACAATTGGGTACTAGAGTGAACTTGTAATATTTTAATGTTCTTTGATTATTAGTTATGATATTGTGTTCTGCAGTAGCCTAAATAATGTAAGAAACACAAGCATTTGAACCTGAAGTGTGGACTTTGGGGGTCCACTTAAATATTAATTTTCCTTACATTTCTTTCATCATGTAACAAGCACATTGAGCAGCTCCTGTTTATTTTGTAATACAGGCAAGGAAGTTGCAGGAGAGAGGGTGGCAGCCAAGATGGTTTCAGAAGGATGAGGAAGGTTGTTATCGGTATATGGGTGGATACTGGGAAGCAAGAGAAAAAAAGAACTGGGATGGAATTCCTGATATATTTGGCCAGAGTAGTGATTTGCCATCTTGCTCAGGAGAAGAGTGAGGAGTCTAATGGCCCAGGTCGCTCTAAATTATTTTGTTACCTTGATTTCCTTCCCATTGTTATATTTTTTTCCCCCTTTTCCTTGTACTGAATGTGACTTTAGATTTAGGTCCTGTTAAGTTATATAAAAAAAGCTCCTAAAGATATTTTTTCACCAAAAAAAAAAAAAAAAAAAAAAAAAAAAAAAAAAAAAAAAAGCTCCTAAAAAGTGTCATGCTAATTTTTAAGGCTTTTGTAATCTTAAGGTACTTATCTGGTGCATATTTCAACAATTGAGTGCTGGGCAGTATTTATCATGATGCATTCCTCCCTTGTAGTGACTACCTTTTTCCTTTTTTGTCCTGTGTTTTAGAGGAATGCGTACAAACCTCACTGTTAGTCCACCCAAAAGGTGAAAGAGACATCAGACATGTATCTTTAAGTTGTTCTTTGGTCGAGAGATTGACTTACAAAAGCCGATGGAATATCTTAATGGTTGGTTGGTATGACGGTCATTTTGATGTTGAACTACATATCTTTGCGTGCTGCATTGTGCAAGGCAACTGTTGGATTCATCATTTGGCATTAGAGTGTGACTTAAATCTCTCCTTTTTCTTTTCTCTTTTTTAACTCTTTGGTGAGAGGGGAACTTTTATTCCTAACTTCATGTTCATTCGTAAGTAGACCTGGAAAATATGGGCAGGGATTTTGGGACCAGTGAACAAAACAGTCAACCCATACTTGACCCGTTAAAAACATTGGGTTGAGTCAAGCCGACCCATGAGTTACATGGATTAATCTTTTTAGTTTTTTCCTCGTCTTTTTGCTTCTTTTTTTCTTCGGATTTCTTATTATGTAATTATGTTAGGAATTTGACTATTATGAAAATTTACTCGAAAGGAACATGTAAAGTTGGATGTTTTCTTAGTGGAAAGAGAATTATAATCAGTTTTATGAATTCTCTTTAATGGCACTCAATCTCTTGAGATCATTGTGGTTTTTTAAACCAACTTTTATCATTGGAGGTACAATTCTTACTCTGATTTTGTCTTTAGCTATGAAAGTTTTGATTTGTACTTGAAGTTGGATATATAGATTTGGAGATAATATTTAATTCATTTATAGAATAGTCATTGGTATAAAATTTTAATATTTTATTATCCTGTTTCATTTTATTCAAAGCTATATTAAATTTTAGTATTGTAAATGAAAATACTAATGAAATTACTTGTATGAAAGGAAGACAGACATTTGGCATGTGAATGGGTAATACCGGGTTGGCTCGACCCTCACAGTTCGGATAAGGCTTATAGTTTTTGCAACCCGTTTAGAACAACTCTTTTCTAACCTGAACTTGGTTAGATCGAACACGAACTCAAACGACCCAACCTGTTTGCCAAGTCTACTTGTAAATGGAAAATTCTTTTGTTGAACCTATTTTATTATTAGCCCACCTACTAGAGTCAAGAAAAGAGAAGTTCACACATATCATTATGTTTTGGTTAATGATAAAAATAATCTATGGTTATTTATTTATTTAAGGGAAGGGGTGTGTTCTAATTTCTAAATTCAATTTTTATTTTGTTGTCAGCATGTTTTCTCATGGAACATGAATTTTTGGTTGAAAACGAAAAGTGGAAACAAAAAATTAATAAAATATAGTTGTTGCCTCAAATTTCAAATTCGGTGGTGTCGATGTGTCATGGCAGAGGTCTCAGTCATATTTGGCCAAGATCTTGTCAGATGTAACAGAGGTCTCGGTAGATCTGCAAAGAATGGTGGCTCAGGACAAAAAAGGAAAACGAGGAGAACGGTAACACTTTCAGATGGGTCTATTGAACTCAACCCAAGGATTATTGGGATTCAACAGTGCGAACCCGTCACCGACTGACACGAAGGCTTGGATTGGGCGATCTTCGACTCAAGTGCCTCTAGGTTGGACAGTCCTAGCCATACCCATTTGAGAGAAAAATTGAGACACGACTAGGGAAGCGGAGGATGAAGTGGACAGTGGTGATTATGAAGGGTTGTGGTTTGGACAACGGTGGTTTGGAACATGTCTCATCCCACGCTCTCGACTTAACAACCGCAACATGCTACGCTTCTTTACATTTCGGGTTGTGAATGGATAAAGTTGCTCAATGCTAATTCTAAGCCCTACACAAAACTCAATTACATTTCAAACTTCAAATATACTCGAGCAGACATGTATTTTGATACACAAAGATATGAGATTATGAGAAACCACCTATTGACTTAAATTAAAAAAACTGGGATTATTTTCACTAAATATCAGGCCAAAAAAACGGCAATTCAAAAAATATAATAGATGATATGTTATAGGAAAGCGATAAACGTTTACAGTCATTTCCATGCTTTCCTCCCCCGGAACTGTTTGCCTGAACGCTGTTTTTTTTTCTTCTTCTCTAATTGAGATCTTGCTACTTTGGATTTCTTTGCAGCCAAAGGCATAAACTTCTTGTGCTCTTTCTGCTTATTGCTCAGACCACCAGTCTGTCCAATGACAAAATATGGTATAAATAATATTCAAATAAAGTATCTATATGATGCCATCATAGCTTAATAATTAATCATAGTTTGAACAAGAGAGGTCATAAAAAGCAAAAGGACAGAAAGTTCAAAGCTGTGCCAGATTCTTAATTATCTAGTAGGTTAAAGTTGTAGCATCATTGAACAGAAACAATGATAGCAAAGGGAAGAGAGAGAGAAAAGAGCATCTAAAACTAAAATCAGCTGATCAAATAAAGCCTAAGGAATAAGAGGGGAAAGCATACTGTTTTCAAGAGAGAGAAAGGAGGAAAGGAATTTTTTTTGATAAGTGAAAGGATGTAAGGAAACTTAAACCAAGTAAACCATTATACCCTCCTTTTCTTCTATTAGTTTGGAGGTAAATTGGTCATCACACGAAAATTCATTGAACATGTTTCCTCAACATCCATATCCGCTCACTTGTGGATAGATTGTAAAAGTGAGTCTGTGACTGTGTCTCTCTTTTTCCTTTCCATCTAGAGCATCAAAAAAGGGATGGGAGCTATCCTTCCCTCATTTCCAGATCATTCCCTCTTACCCCCTTGATCCAAACAGGCTGTTTGGATTCTGAAGTATAGTTGTTATACACATTATTCTCAAATTCAAGCCAAACTTAGAAGAGAACTAATGAATTGTATACCAATCTAATATTAGGATTTTTTTATCAGTAGTCTAACATCAGGATTCTAAAATGCCAGTATATGAAGAACATAAAAAGTGTCGGAAAAGAAATTACCTTTTTCTGTTTTACAGAAGTTCGAGCCTGGTACTTCCCTCTGTCCTCCCTCCCTGCCCTAACCAACGCTAATCTTTCCTCCTTGCTTAACTTCTTCCGTACATGAACCTTCAAAATACATGCAAAAGTGGATCAGTATAAGTTTTACTGGAAGCACCTTATGTCTTAGGAGAAAACAATTTAAACATTATGAGACAGAATGAATATGTCGCAAGAGATTTACAATCTTAAAAACCGCTGCTTCTTTATAACATAGAATGCATTTCCAACTTAAAAACCGGTATAATTTATTTTCCATCTCCCAATTGCTCTGTCCCTTTTTTATTAGAAAGTTTACACATGCACCCAGTTGGTTTTGAATTCATGCTCAAGGTCCCTATATCTGATGGCTTCTTGCCCCACCCCTCTTTTCTTTTAGGGATGTAAACATTCACCTTAACAGCAACCGCAGGAGGTCTGGACACCCCCCCCCCCCACACCTTTTTTTTTTCCAACCCCTTCGATGATAGGATTCATTCTCTTCTCAAGAATGAGCTAAAGACACATGAGGCCAGTAAAATAATAGAAAACTTACTTCAAGCTTGGCAGGATCCACTCGCTTAGCACTCAGTTGATCAGAACTTGGGATAATCTTTCTTGACAACCCATGCTGAGCCAAAGCATTATTTGCTTCCTTCTTTGCCTAATAAAATAACCACAGAAGCACCCAATAATCAACATAAAATTTTATGATTTCTGAAATCTAGTAAGTGTCACAAATTCACAAATATTAAGGAAAAATTGCATCATTGTTTCCCATCGCACGTAAGTTTGGTACAAATATACCTTCAGTTCCTTGATCCTTTGGAAGTCTTCATTAGAAAGAATTCCATCGATTGAGTCTGATGAGGTTTGCCCCATCTTCACTCCTGATAATCTCTTCAGAGCCCGAAGGCTTGTATCAGCAGCAAGCAATTGTCCATCGAAATCAGATAACTTCCTCTTTTTTGCATTGGCATCACTAGTTTTATTGGAACCATTGGTAGCTTCATGCTCGGCCTCATCTGCTGCCTCCATGTCCTCCTCTTCTTTCTCATCATCATCATCATTGTCACTGACATCACTGTCATCACTATCGGTAATGTTATCTTCATCTTCAAATTGAGATACTTCGTCATCTTCTAATTCATCATCTTCACTTCCAGTAACATCACCATGTAGCTGGTTTTCTTCATCATCACTGGCAGCAGCAATCTCATCAATATCACGATCATCATCAGAATCATTGGATGAGGACCCATCAGTATCACTAACATCCCCCTCGTTATTGTCATCATCTAGTAATAACTCAACACCAGGAACATTGCTGCTCACATTGACTTCTCCATATGCTTTTGGCTTTGCCTTTGGGTCTGTAGGGCGCCCACGATCCTTCTTAACTAGCAGTGAGGGGCAAACCTGCACATAAACGAATTAGTGATTAAACCTAAATGGATCATAGGCATGCACAGGCACACATGCACAAGCAGACACACACAGAGAGAGATCACAGCTAGAGAGTAGTTTCTAATACCTCTCTGAATAAAGTAATTAGTGAACGAGCTGCAACTGAAACTGCTTTCTCATGTGATTTCTTGTACAGTGCAAGATCTTGCAGCAAATCTTCTGTCATCAACTAGTTGCCAGGAACCAAAATATTAATCCTAACACGTTAACAGCACTAAGAAAACAGACTTACAAAGGGCAATATATGAAACCAATAAAAAAAGATACAACTTGATGAATAAGTCCAATTACCATTTACAAAAAGATACTAGACAACTTTAATTGAAACAACCTTGATAATATCAGATAGAAAGATCAAAAAGAAAATGAAATGTACAGTTAGTTACCAATGGGATGCGTAAACATATCTCCCTTATTACATTCAGTCCAACAGCAATGGCCTGGCAAAAGCAAGTGGAGTTAGAGACAAATCCATAAGTAACAGAAAAGGAAAACTTAATATAATGCAGCTGTGAAGCAACACCTCTGGGCGTGAACGATCATGTACAAACTGATTTACTATCTGTTTGAATAGTGGTTCAACTGCATCAGGTGGCACCTGCTTACAAAAATAGATTGAATTATTTATAGGGGAATTCTTGAAAGTTGAAAAGAAGAAAAGTGGGGGAAGAGCCTATTACCATAATACAAATTACAGTATTATATCCAATAAAGCAAAACGGAAGAGCCTATTACCATATCATGGCAAGCCTGAACTGCTGCTGCAAGTAAATTTGTGACATCGCTTTGATGGGGCTGCATTTATCAATATAGTTACCACCTCAAGTATCAAGAAAATAACAACTTAAATGCATAAGTCAGAAAATACCTGAACATATTTCTCAATGAAAGGATAAAAATTCAACAGAATCAAGCGGTGAAGCCCAACTGTTCGAGCTACTACTTTCAGCATCATCATCCTAACCTGAAGTTTACACAGGGTAATAATCAAAAGACAAGAATCATTCAGATTCAGCAACACTTTATATACAGTAAGAACTAACACCAGAAAAATATTAGCCATCTCTTTTCTTTAAAAAAAAGAGCCTAAATTGAAACATAGCCCAAGATTTGCCCTTGTAAAATAATAGTACGTCAGTGTTTGACTCCTCTACTTTATTGCCAGAGCATTCAGTATTTGGTTACTCTTCTTTTCCAGCACAGAGTCCAGTCAATGTTCAAAAAACTTTATCACAGATATCCTATTGAGCAAAGTGATTCGCCAATTAATTAGATATTAATTGGCAAATCACTTTGGTCACAGTGTAATTCATGATTTAATTAGAATTAACAAAGAAGCAGGGAGAACAATAGACCGTGAAGCTTGTGCAATATGAATCTTACTCTAGAATATAATTCAAAACTTTTATACAAATCAAAATTTTTTTTTTTTTGATAAATAAACAAATCAAATGAAAACCATTAAAATATAAATAACAGATCCGAAATTCTGGAAAGTAAGGGATTTAAATTTATCCTTCTAAGCCAAAGAAAATCATTTTGAAATGAAAATGACAATAGATAAGAATTGCATATTTTCCTGAAATGTCAACCAAATAGATTGTTTCAGT
Organism: Fagus sylvatica; assembly: GCA_907173295.1. Classification (NCBI taxonomy): domain Eukaryota; kingdom Viridiplantae; phylum Streptophyta; class Magnoliopsida; order Fagales; family Fagaceae; genus Fagus; species Fagus sylvatica. The sequence goes on from OU015772.1 coordinate 21,853,363, forward strand.
ATCCCCTGTAAACTCTCTCTTTCCATGGTTGAGTCCTCACGACTATCTCTAAACTAATAATCTTCCTTTTTTATGTACAAGTTTGTCTTAATTTTCCCACAATTCTACAAATCTAAACATGACTGATCTTTCTTTGATCTTACATTCTTATGCCAAGAACAATTAACAGTACCCTTAGACTATCGCAGTCAGCCAGACTCACACAAGAGTGAAGCTAAGGCTGGCAAGGAAAATATAACTCATTGACACAAGTAATCCCAATTTCAATGACTTACAAATGCAGAAAATCTGAAATTATTTAATGGAAAAACGACGCAGATAATTTCTCACCTGAAAACGTTCATTGCAAGTTTGAAGCCGAGAGAATAACTTCTCAGCAAATCCCTGCGGGCAGAATGGAAATCCAAAATCACCTTCTATCCACAGAAAGAATATTAGACTATAAAGTCTGTAATTCACTGGACTAAAGATAATAAATTAAAAACCTGTGCATCTTTAAGATGGTTAAGTGGTGAATAATAGTTCGATGTGGTTCTTTCTGATGACATGCGTTGTTGCCTTTTCATGCTACGCATTGCACGCTGCAACTTCGCTTGCTTTTTCTTCTTGCTCGAAACTGTTCCTTTATGGTGTGCCTGAAATCGTTGGGATAATAATATTACAATGTAATCAACCCGATGCAAATTTTAAATTTTACAATTTCTCCTATAAATATATTATACATAAAAATATGTATAATTGCAGTAAATTTTTAGAAAAAAAAAAGGTGCAACTAACATTATAGATAGCCTGTTTATTGAAGGCAGCCTGAGACTGTTGAGGAGTCGATTCGTCTTCACTGTTTGGAGCATCACTATCGTCGTCGTCTTCAATCTTCTCGTAATCAAGAAGAAACGACAGAGCAGCAATCATGATCCTGATCAATTTAAAAAACACAAATTGTGATACATCCAAATCCAAAACCGGAAATATTTTGCTAACGCTGCATTACTACCTTGGCGATGAATGAAAACTCGCGGTACAAATGGCATTTGCGGTTCTATCATCGAACCACACCTTTCTCCGGTGAAGCTCGCATAGCGTAGTGAGCGATCTCTTGGCTTTTGCTTCATTCTCTTGCTATGGTTCAAAATTCGAATTATTAGTCCAATGGAGCAGCTCATAGTTGTGATTAAGCAAATAAAAAGGAAATGAAAATGATTAGTAATATAAACCTGTAGCATCGCAAACACGATATTTTGAAGCGCACGATTCTTAGTGTCATTCTTATGCTTCTGATTCATTTTTCTAATGCTATGAACAACATGATCGAAGGCCAATTTTCTTAAAACTCTATCGCCTAGTGTCTGTAACTCCATGAACAGCGCTAGGGTTTCTTTGATATCAATCATCTAAACAAATCAACAAAGAAACCATGTCAAAGCTCAAAAAACGACACCGTTTTCGTCGCGAATTCAAAATTTGCGATATATATATATATATATATATATAAATACCTTTCGGTTGGAGAGTAGAATGAGCGCTTGAGCGATGTGACACCTGAGACCGGAGGGGAGGGAGCGTGACGTGGAGGCCAGTAAATCGGCGAGTTGTTTGGGGAAATCGGCGAGGTGGTTAGGGTAGAATGGGGTGACGTGGGCCAATAGCAAGGCTCTATCGCCGAGGTCTTTGGCTACGGAGGGATCGCTGCCGATGCCGCTGATGGAGGTGAAGTTGAGCGCCGCTTGTTGCTGGAAGAGTTCAAGAGAGGACTTGAATTGGTTGTAGAGGAGGATTAGCTCCGACTCGTAACCTTCCGGGTCGGACTTCATCTTTGACTGGAGCGTTGGGAGGCTCAGCTTCTCGGAGCTCCGCCCCGAGGCTGAGAGCGCCTCCGCGGCTTGAGGCTGAAGGCGCATTTTGGTCGGTTAGAGTTAGAGATGATAAACCCTAGAGAAACCTCTATAGCTCAGCTATACGAGGCTTTTGCTTTGTTCACTATTTTGTGTCTCAACAACTAGTTAATCTGCGACTAACTTCTTTTTCTTTTTTTTTTTTTAAGATTTGTTTTATGTTTTAAAATGGTAATATTTTCTTTTTAAATATTTCATTTTAATCTCTATATTTTTAAGTCTTTATCAAAAGGTCTATGTCAATTTGCGAGATATTTTTTTATTATTTCTTATCTTTTTTTTCTTTTTTTTTTTTTTCTTTTTGTCTTATTTTTTTTAGATTGTTAAGTGAATATCTCAATATTTTTTTTTTTTTTTGATAAGTAATAAATTTTATTGAAAAGACCAAGTACACTAGACGTATACTTGGAAAAGAATACAAAAAGGCTCAAATAGAGCAATAATCAATCATCTCCAACAAATTGGAAAATCTAAACAAGCCTATAGCTGATAGCCAATCAAATAAATAATGATAAAACTGATGCTTCAGCTCAACAATGTTGAGTTCACACCCCTCAAACGTCCTCGCATTGCGCTCCCTCCATAAACACCACATTATGCAATGGGGAATGACCCTCCACACCACCAACTTCTGATGACACCCCATATTCCATTGCCAACAGTCAAACAGCTCTACAACCCTCTTCGGCATCACCCAAGAAATCCCAAACCAACCAAAAATCATATCCCACAATTCCTTGGCATACACGCAGTGGAGAAGTAAGTGATCCACGGACTCCCCATCAACCTTACAAAGGCAGCACCAACTTACCAGGATGAGACCACGCTTCCGCAAATTATCCGCTGTTAATATCTTCCCCAAAGCAGCTGTCCAAGAGAAGAAAGCAATCCTTGGGGGGACCTTAACCTTCCAAATGCTTTTCCAAGGAAACACACCACCTCCAGGAGAGCTAAGGACTTTGTAGTAAGACTTTACATGAAAGCCTTTAGTCAAAGAGGGCCTCCAACACATCCTGTCCTCCTCATTTCTTTTAACAGTGGTTGAATATAATAATTCCAGGAAGGAAGATATGGTCCCAATCTCCCAATCCTGCATAGTCCGAGTAAAATTTATCTCCCAATGAGCATCTTCCCCCCTAAAGAGAATAGAATCAGCCACAGTTGCATCTTTAATACAAGCAAGGCGATACAGACCCGGAAAGGCTTCCTTTAAAGGCACATCAATACACCACACATCATCCCATAGCCGAATACGAGACCCATCCCCCACCTTGAACTTCACAAATCTAGCAAACTTATCTCATCCAGCACGAATGTATTTCCACAAACCCACTCCATGCGACCCCCTAATATGAATGGACATCCACCCCCCCTCCATAGACCCGTACTTCTCCCTAATCACCTGCCTCCAGAGAGCCTCTCTTTTTAACCCATATCACCACAACCATTTTCCTAACAAGGCTTCATTGAACAATCTAAGATTCTTTATAGCTAGACCACCATTAGTATAAGGGCTACAGATCAGGTCCCACTTGACCAAGTGGAATTTAACATCTTCCTCAGAACTCCCCCATAAGAAATTTCTCTGAATTTTATCAATACGCTTAGCTACAGCAGCTGGGATAGGAAAGAGAGACAAAAAGTAAGTAGGTAAGCTGGACAGGGTACTTTTTATCAAAGTGAGCCGCCCACCTTTTGACAGATACATCCGCTTCCACCTCGCCAAACGACGCTCCATCTTTTCTACAATTGGATTCCAAATATTCTTCGATTTAAAGGAAGCCCCCAAAGGTAGACCCAAATATTTCATAGGAAGCGTCGACGTCTTACACCCCAAAATATCCGCTAGCTCTTCTAACAAAGGCACCTCTCCAACTTAAACCAATTCAGATTTACCTAAATTGATTCGCAACCCAGAAGTAGCTTCAAACCAAATAAGAATAGAACGCAAGTGTGACAGATGATCCGGAGTGGCCTCACAAAAAATGAGGGTATCATCAACAAATAGGAGATGAGAAATCAACAAAGGGTCATGGATATCCCTACTTATAGAAAAGCCAGAAATCATACCCGCACCAATAGCCTTATCAATCAGTCTACTAAGCGCCTCCATGACAATAACAAACAGCATGGGGGACAAAGGATCCCCTTGACGAAGCCCCCTAGTGCTCGGAAAAAAACCACACGGGCTACCATTGACCAAGATGGAGAAGCGCACAGAAGAAATGCAAAAATATATCCACCTCCTCCATTTCTCAGAAAACCCACATCTCCGAAGCAAATACAGAAGAAACTCCCAATTTACATGATCGTAAGCCTTCTCCAAATCCAGTTTGCATAAAACACCCGGGGCATTTGCTTTAAGCCTACTATCAAGGCACTCATTGGCTATAAGCACCGAATCCAGAATCTGTCTACCCTTTACAAAGGCATTCTGAGATGGAGATATAATATTCCCCAACACCACACTCAGTCGATTCGCCAAAAGCTTAGCAATAATCTTATACATACCGCCGACTAAGCTTATGGGCCTAAAGTCTTTAATCTCATCCGCCCCGTATGAATTTTGATAGGAGCAACAAAAGGAATAAATTGATTATTCATATACTTTGTTTGTTTCTTTTATGTCTGTTTAGAGATATATAAAATAATCAATCTTTTATTGAAATATGCTATTTTCATTCAAACGTGTAGTATTTCATTTTCCTTAATTTATCTTTGTTAAAAATTAAAAAAAATACTTTGATATTATTTATATGTGATCGGAATTATTAAAAGACTATTGTGACACAAATTTAAAAATATAAAACTAAAATGAAACATTTCAAAAGATGATGACTATTTTGAATATGGAGCAAAATTGGACTATTTTAAATGTGTAATTAAATTGTTCCATTCCGCAAAACAATTTAAACTTATCCCTCATTTGACATTCAATCTCAAGATTGTACGTGGAAGCAATTAACCCTTAACATGCCATTGACACTTGCCTCTTTAATACCATATTGAATTTTTGAAGTGAGTACTAGAGTTGTTATGATCCATGAAAATGTCTTAGATTGATAATGATAAGATTCTACTTTTTATAAAATTAATATAAAAAAATCACTTATTTATTTATTTATATATATATTAAAAAATATGGGAGATAAATAGTATAATTGGTATAAATTACTTAAAAGCTAATATGTATTAAATACCAAATTACCAATATATAACAAATGACAAACTTCAAACTTTAGTTACAAGTCCGGACAAATTATATAAAAGTTTAAACACTACCAAAAAAATTGTATTACTTTGCAATTTGTTTTGCAAAACAAATAAATATTTTAAAAAATATACTATAGTAAAACTCGTCACTTCTGGCTCCTAGGCCCTCAACCTTTGCTGACTTCTACTGTTAACAAAGCAAAGCCGTACTACGACAAGTTACACGGACCAACGAGACGAGGAAGATTGTCGTTAACCCATTATCTATATCCTCTGATATGATATGAAGCTCCAAGGTTTACCTAGCAGACACGCAGTTATGGCCATGAAAAATGGGTTTCACTCAGCCGAGCTTTTAAAAAGAACTCAGGTTCTCTCCCTCTCTCTCTCAACTCGTGGGTGCCTTTAAAATTTTGTTCTAAATAAAAGAGAATCACTAAATTATGGCAACCAAGGTTCAGAGCGAGACCCCTTTAAGTTAGGATGGCTTTGCTTTGTTTTGTTTTGTTTTTGTCTTACATACATTTTTTTAGTCATACTAATTACAAGCTAAAACAAAATTGATTTAATATACGTGGGTTTCACAGAATTTATGCTTTTAGTTGATCAATTTTTTATCCTCATTGCCAGAGCGTTCCCAAAGTGAAACCGGGAAGTGAAGAATTTGTGTCGAAATTACTTGATAGAAGATGGGCATTGCCCAGCCCTGATGCAAAAATTCATCAAGTAATGCTTTCTCAAGCACGAGTACCACATAGAGGTGGACCATTTGGTAACATATCCCTGTTAAACAATACTCATCCGTCTTTTGGTGATGAAATGATAGTGAAGGACGGTCAAGACGCATCCTTCTATATCGTGAGGGATGATTTGCTCATTGGTAAAAAAAAGCGAAAAAACTGCTTCCTCTCATTGAAGAACCTGATATGGTATGACAAATTCCTTTTATATAAAAGTTTCAAAAAACTTTTTAATTGGAATAAAGGTCCTTCCTTGGTTTCCATATTTTAGTATTCTCTTTATTGGCTTTTGAAAAATTCCTCTTTTAAATTGTATGGGAAAACATACTTATTGAGTTTGCATTGTTATTTGTACACGCATTTGAATACCAGCGAAACTGTTGGATAATATTATTTGTGCTGTATGTTGATAAATGTGTGAAATTTTAAGTTCTTTGTGGAAATGGTTTTGGGCATTTATTTCCTTGGACAGACAGATATGCCACTGCGTAAAATGGTTGTCTGTTCGTCATTGGTTCTTGCCATTGAAACCTGCCTGAGTGGTAAACCTTAGGAGGGATCTTTGTGAAACAAAGAGATTTCTGGAATTTTCTGTATATTACTTGAAGGTAAACAGCCCCTATTTATAATCTGTACAGGTGCTGATTTTAGGAAGGAAAAGCTACAGCTAATTACAATAAGTCAATAACATAATGTACAATTGTCCCCAATAACTAAAAAGCATCCAATTGTAGCTGAATCATAGGGTCAGCAGAGAGGACACTACAGATAGTACACTGGAGAAAAGTCAGCAGGGAGGACAGCTAGCAGAGAGAACACTGGAGAAAGTATCCGTTAACACTCCCCCCAACTGATGGAGAGACGAGTTTGCTCACAAACCGAAGATTGTCTTGGAAAGGGACTTTGTGAGGTTCAGCAATTTGGTCCTTTGTAGATACATGAGGCAGTGTTAGTCCCTGCTCAAATTTTTCACGGACAAATGACAATCTATTTCTATATGTTTCTGTTCATGAAACATGATATGCAATTTTCAAGCACTTTCATTGTCCAAAATAAGGGAGTGGGAATTGAGGGGTCATACCAAAATCAGCTAGGAGTCGACGGAGCCACACAATCTCCTACAAACAGCGGCAGACGATATTCGCCTGTTGAGGATTTTGACACTTAGGCTGCTTCTTAGATTTCCAAGAAAGAAGAGAATCCCAAGGAAGCTACAATAAAGTAGTTGAGCGTCTTGTATCAGGACATCCTCCATAATCAGCATCTGTAAGCTTCACTGAGGAAGGGCTGATTTATAGTAAGGGAGCCCAAATCAGAAGTAGAGCGGAGATTCGGATTATGCGAAAAGCGGTGAGGTGCACTCAGATCTGAAACAAATTGGCTAACAAGTTGCACAGCATGCCAATGTCAGGGCGTGTTCGTGAGATAGACTAAACTCAACTCTCTGTAGAGAGTGATCAGGTGCTCTCCCATTTTTTTATTTGAATTCATCAAGAGGAGTTCCACCTGTTCTAAATAAAAGAGAATTTTTGTTGGCTCAAAAAATACATGGGAATTATGAGAAATTTCTAACCCCAGGAAGTATGAAGGAACCCAACCATTTGAAAAGGTTCAGTTTTTCAAGATAATACGATCTCCTGTGATCAAAATATCACCCAAGGATAAAAACTTTAAGTGAAATAGGAATAATCATTTTCGCTTTGAAATCCTGCTTTGTACACTCTTTGGCAAACCACGTTTTGTTTTAGGCCATATTTTTGTAATTTGCAAACCTTGAGGAGAGCAATGCTGGTGGATTTTTTTAGTCATTAAGAAAAGCGTTCTTACATTTGAAAAATTATTAGCAGAGACAAGCTAAAACAAGGTTTCGTCGTAATTGATTTAATGAGCCACCAAGCGTGCCTTGTACGTGGGATTTCAATTTCTGAATAAACATTTGCTGCCTACCACAATAGGGAGAGGGACAATTATGCTTTTAGCATCCATTTCATCCTTCATTTGATCATTTTGCATTTTTTATCGAGGTATAGACAAAGGATCATGAAAACAAGGAAAGACGATCGGGGGGTCTAATTATCCAGAGCGTTCCCAAAGTGAAGGGTGCTGTACCGGGAAGTGAAGAATTAGGAAAACAAGATAAAGAGGAAGTGTCGAAATGGACATACAGAATTGGGAAAAAATTGATAGAAAATAACATTTCTGGAGATGCCTCCCAGTCATAACAACGCATTGCAAGAAAAATGCCAGCCCTGATTCTGTCTTTGCAAAAAAAATTCATCTTTAAAAGATTGTATTTGGGTGGATAAGTAATTTCTAATGACACATTATCTTAGAGGCGTAGGAAGGCGATTAATCAAGAAGACAGCAATTTGCTGCCTCTGCCCAAAAGACTTTGGTAAGTTTGAGTAACCGCAAAGCACCACTTGAATATGTCGGTGCTTTCGCTAGCAACTCCATTTTGTTGGGGGTGGACCATGCACAACGCCTTCAGAGGCGAGGTAACTTGGGAATGTATTCTCCCCCTATCAGAACGCAAGATCTTAATCTTTTTGTTAAACTTACAAACATGAAACTGTTTGAACACTCATCTGATTTTCGTCAGAAAATATATTTTGAGACCAATCATCAACAAAGCTCACATAATAACGTTTTCCAGTCAATGAACCCACACGAGGAGGGCCCCACACATAGAATGACAATATCAAAGCACTAGAGGCATGATTCAAGTCGAGAAAAAGGTAGAGTATGAGCTTTACAAGAGCACAACTTTCACAAGTTTTATAAAAACATATTGATGATCAAGTTTATTAAAACACCAGAAGAAAATATAGAATCAAAGAGTGAGGATGGCCAAGACGACAATGCCAGAGCCTCCAACTATTGTTGGCAGAATTTATTTCATTGATGGAAGGAACAAGAAAGCAAGTTGGTGAAGTGGTGGTAGATCCAAAATCCAGGACAAAGAGCTCCCCCTTCCTTGGCCTCTCCCAAACCTTCCCCGTGTGCAGGTCCTGTATCAAAAGCCAAGAGGAGAAAAAGAAACTAAGCAATTTTTGTTGACAAGTTGTCCAACAGAAATTAAGTTTGCTGAAAGAGTAGGGACATATAAAACATCAGTTAAAGATAAGGAAGTAGAATCTGTGAGGGGAATTGACAGTGAGCCATTTTTTCAATGGAAAAGCTTGACCATTAGCAATTGTGATTTTACCATGATGATGATAGGGAACAACCTTCTCAAGAGATGTAGATTTCCTGTCATATGATTAGAGGCACCAGAATCGAAGATCAAGTAGTTTTAGAAATGGGCTTACCAATCCGGAAGTGTGAAGTGCTTGAATTACTTGTTGGAGAATTTCAGGTGAGAGGGAGAATGCTGGGGCAGAGGTGCTGGAATTTTCTATTGCAGGCTTGGAGCAGTTGTTTTGGATGCAGGCTTGGAGACAGTGTTTTGAATCCTCTGGGGTAGGAAGAACTGCTGAATAAGCCTTGAGGGAGTGTGCATTATATTGAGGTCGCTTGCTACATTGACTAAGCACATGACCTTTCTCTTTGCAGTAGTTGCAAAAGTTCCTCTTCCTGCAATTTTTACTCACTGTCCCATCTCATGACAGAAGTGGCATTGCACCATCAGAGCACGTCCTTTGCCTTTGTAGGAGTAGCAATAAGTGCTGTGTCAATGGGTTCATCAGAGGTTGAAAGGGAGTTTAAACGAGTCTCTTCAGCCAAAAGATCAACAATGATTGTCAAGACTGGCTTTGGTGCCTTGATTGAGAATGGCAGCTCTTACAGGCTCAAATTCTGGCCTTAACTTCATAAGGAAGTGGCGCATACGTAGCTTTGTCGCATCTTCACAAAGTGGTAAGAGCAGCTTCAGCAATGTCGGTGTCCATCATGTCCATCTCATCCAAAGCAACACATTGTAGAATAAAATTCCTGAATGCTTTTAGTCCCTGGCTCAAAGAATTCAAGTCTTTTTCAAGTTGATACATCTAGCTTTATTAGTCACTCTATATATACGGGCAAGAAAATCCCACATATCTTTTGCATTTTGCAAAGGCTTAAATTGATGGCAATAGAGGCCTCGACAGACTCCATAAGCCAAGTCTTAATCTTAGCATTATTAGTAGTCCATTTTGAACTAGTACTACCAGCAGTGGGTTTGTAATAGACCCATCAATATATCCCCATAGTTCCTGGCCTTTAAAAAATTTTTCACATAAGTGCCCACAGAAAATAATTTTTGCCATCCAATTTAACATTCAAGCGTGATGATATCCATTTATAGGTAGAAAAAAAATCAACTTAACCTGAAATTGCTGAAGCAGAACGTCCCAAGCTTAACAGACTGTGATTGTCGGAACAAAGATCTTTGGAGCAGTTTTGAACAAGAGATTTCTGGAGTACCAGATTTCTGGAGCAGACAAGAGAACAGAACAGGTTTTGGGCAGATTTGGACAAGAGAACAGAACAGAAATTTCTGGAGCAGATTTTGGACAGAACAAACAGAGTTTCTGGAGCAGATTTTTGCAAGAGAAAGCAGAGATTTCTGGAGCAGATTTTAGGAAAAAAAATTTCTTTCTAAAGAATCAGAAGCCTTGCTCTGATACCATGTGAAACAAAGAGATTTCTGGAATTTTTGTATATTCTTGAAGGTAAACAGCCCCTATTTATAATCTGTACAGGTTCTGATTTTAGGAAGGAAAATTACAGCTAATTACAATAAGTCAATAACATAATTCAATTGCTCCCCATCATGCCTAAATAAGCACCTTAATTGTGCCTGAATCATAGGGTCAGCAGAGAGGACAGCTAGCAGATAGTACAGCTGGAGAAAGTATGTCAGCAGGGAGGACAGCTAGCAGAGAGAACAGCTGGAGAAAGTATCCGTTAACAATCTTAGCCCGTTCCTTTTTTTTATTTGTTTTTTCTTTTCCATTTTATTGTCATGTATATGAACAATGTCATATTTAATACCAATTAATATCTCTTTATATCTAGGAACTCTCAAGACCAAATAACATTGGGAAATTTTCTAGGTTACTTGTGGAGGTTGTCAAAGTGCGCATGCGGCAGCTATTGGTAGGAAATTGCTTGCTGCAGTTACAGTAGGAGATATATATGCATATTTTACAGAACGTTTTTCACTTGTTTTGGTAGACAAGCTATAAAAGGGGTTGTTTCTCATGAGTGATTTGCTTATCTTGCAGCTGTCTCATGTGCAGAGAGAGGACTTAAGTCACATTTGCTTCTACGAGGGGAGCAGCCTGAAATTCTGACTGGCTATAACCTGATTTCAACAATGTATGGGAATGTCACATATGTTCCAAGATCTCTTTATGCCAATAGGGAAACAATGCTGCAAAGCCATGCTAATTTGGTGGCAGGCAACAGTGGTTATGTTGTATGGTTCAATGATATTTTTGAATCTTCTCTTACAACTCAAACTTCTAGTTCTTCTGTGCAAATGGATGCTAATAGAATTGCTGAAAACTGTCCAAGAAAGGTTGCAATTCTCAATGAAGGTGCAGGGGATGCTGTAGCATTACTAGGTAAAACTTATGGATTTTCATATAAAGCATTGTATTTGTGCTTGCATGTGTACATATTTCCATGTCCTTTTGAAGATAAGTTTTTCTCATGTAATGATTTGATGTGGGTGGGTTAGCATAAGAGTACTTTTGGATGCAGGCCCCTATGATTACAGTATTGATTTTTTTTTTTGGTTTATGCGACGTGGCAGATTCATATATGCATATTCTTCTTGTCTACATGTCTGTTTGAAGATTTGGTATTATTTTCAGTTTATAATTTGCCTTGCCATCTTGTGCTCAACGTTACTGTACTCGATGGTAATGACTTTGATTGAAGGCTAAGGCTGCCAGTTGATGGTTTTAATGGATGAGTAACTAACTTGGATTACATTAAACTAAGTTTTTATCAGATGTAACATTTATTAGCTGATTGAATAAAAGAGTATTTCTGTATCTTATTATTTTATGTATCAATTACTTTTTTGCTTGTTTAAATTGGCTCTTATATCACTTAGTTGGTGCTGATTGATTGCTACAACTGTTTTTACTCAAAAATGGTTTCTTTTGATAGGTGTCATTCGCCTCGTGTGGTACTTATCCCAAAATCATTTACTTGGAAAAGAGAGGGCGATGAGATTTGTTGTAGATGCTGGTACTGGGACAACTGCTGTTGGTTTAGGACTTGCAGCCCTATGTTTAGGGTGTGTTCCATATGTATATTATTTTCTTTTAGTTGAAATGGCTAAATGATTTGATTCATTGAATTACTTTCTCATGAGAATGAGTCCTTATTAAGTACACTATGGCTGAATTGTAACTGCTTCAATTGCTTCCTGTCAGGCTCCCTTGGGAGGTAACTGCTGTAATGCTTGCTGATACACTTGACGGGTACAAACAACAGGAGAAACGCTTGGTTTCTGATTTCAAGAGGTGTTTTGGTTTTCATCTTATTGACCACACTGTAGATGAAGTAGATGGTGGAATAGTGAATTGGGTAGAACGTTGCCATCCAAGAAAGTAATTTGCCATTCCCTTCTCTGGTTTTATTGTTAATGGTGTCATTTCAATTCAACATTCATATCATATGTCCTTGCTTTCAGCTTTTTATGTGAAGTAGTCCTTGTGCAAAGGAGACCAGCATCTAAACTACTTATAATGGGAAAATTTTTCTCTAGAATATTGATTTTATATTGTCAAAAAAATGTTAAGATAGGCCAGGAAGAAATTTATTCCTTTTCCGTATGTCTCCATAGCAACTTATAACTGGGTAATAAGGGGATAAAGTTTATTTTATTTTATCACAATCAAAGAGTAAAAGAGGAGTGTGTTTCCACCTTTCTGTAAAGAGAGAAGTCAGTTTGTTTTGGGTCATAAAGGGAATGGTACTTTTGGACTTTAGTCATATTTTTAAGGGTGAGTCATAGCTATAGTAGCTGAATTAGGAGTAGGTGTTGCCATTGGCTAGCACCTACCATTCCAATATGCCATACCTCTTATTTAATCTTGCTATTGGCTTCTCCTATTGGTAGTCTGAAGTAGAACTAAGACTGAATAGAACTGAAAGAAATGGGATATAGGTACGCTAGGAGGGCAAGGTTAAGCAGAAAAGCTCTTAGATGTATGAGGAATCTGAAAACCAAAGTATTACTTCTTAACTAATAAGAGAGAAATTTAGAATCTGAAGAGAATAATTGTGAATATGTAGTCATTACAAACAAGTAATTATTTTAATGAGGGTTGTTAGCATTCAACACCATTTGGCATGGGATTGGATCTTGCAATGATTTTGCTTTTGGCATGCCATTTAATGTAATACTGTTATAGCGATGATGTTGCAATATTTATTCCAAATGACAATTATTTAACCACTAATTGTAACCCACTTTTGAACTATCGATATTGAGTGTGTGTTTGGGTAGCGTTCTTGAGAATTATTACTAGTTACAGCAGAAATGGAAACAACAAAATATGAACTTGTCAAAATAGGGGATGTGGATGTTCAATGAACTCAAACTGCAAAAATTTAAGTTTTGAGGAATATGCCTTTATATCTGATGATGCCATGATGGAGACATTTTTAATTAGGATCATCTGACATCTATATCTATATATTTCATAAAACTACCTCTCTTTTTTTCTCTTCTTTTGCATTTGTTTGGTTTACTATGCTCAACTCTTGCTCTGTCTCTCTCTAGATTCGGCAATGTATTGGAAGGGGAAGTAGAAGCATGCCAACAAATTGCACAGCAAACTGGTATTCTAGTGGATCCCATGTATACTTTAGCTGCTTGGGAAATGGCAGCACTTCTTAGTGAAAAGGAAGCAAAAGGGGCTGTAAATGTGGTTATGCTCCACACTGGGGGCACGATGGGCATGTTTGGATTAGCACAGAGGTACAGACCTTACTTCAATTCACTCAAAGATGATGGATTGTCCATTTAAATGATAGCAAGATTAATTGTGTACACTACAACCCTAGGTATTATTTTCTCCATTTAAACTTTCCATTGGTCTGTGATAAGTATGATAAAAAAATTATGTTATTATTATATACTGTAATTCAAACTTTACATTATTTTCTTGTGAGTATCAGTGTATCACATTGCTGCCATTCTTGACATTTCTGTGTTTCTTGCCTTATTTAGTGCCAACATCAGTGCACTACTCTAGGATTTTGCCATGCACGTGGTTTGCAAGTGATTTACTTTCATTTGTTAGGATTAATCTTGGATGATTGAATCAAATGGTTCATGGAAAAGAAACTTGATGGTAAAGCATAACCATGAGCAGAATTAATTATTGGGCTCGTAGCAAAGAGATTAATAAATAAAAAGGTAGATGGTAGCCAAAATAGATGCTGGAATGCTCGTAAGTGTGAGCCAACCGAGCTTGATGCGGGTCCTAATCGTATGAGTTGTTGCAAATTATGGACTGACATGTGCAAAGATAGCTCACTGGTTCAAATTGCACATACGAACATTTGCATGATTTAGTACAATTCATTAGTTGTAGATAAGATTGCAACAAGTTTGGACCAAAAGAGAATTAACTCCAACGTAACAAGTTTGAAGCTTAATTGGGTTACGTTCAGCCTGTTCGGATTAGTAAAATTTTCAACTTGAATAACCCGACTCAACTTCCCCTATAAATATTTTTAAAAAAATATTTGTACTTTAAAACTTTTCAATTTGATTTATTTTGGATCTTGGAATTTAATTTTAATTCGATTTATTTTGGTATTTAGTGTTTAATCTTGACTAATTGGGTTTAAAATTTTAAACAGTTCAATGAAAACTTGTTTTTTTAATTATTAGGCCTGACTATCATGGGTTGGGGTTGGGTTAAGTTTGTGATATCTCAATCCTAAAAAGAGATCGGGTTTGATTGAAAAGTACTAAACTCAATGCAACTGGACTCATGCACACCATGGTTTTACGTTAGTCCTACACTCAATTGCTTGCAGGCATGTGGTTGCTGATCGGTTTTGGGCTGGGCTTATTCCAAAATGAAATAGTGGCCAACCACCATTTCTTTTTAGTTCTGACCAATAACTATGTTTTTTTTAGAACACCAATAGGCAATAACTATGTTAAATGTCTTAAAAAAATGCAATGTATATTAGTATATACTTGGAGCAAGTTGTGCTCTCTCTCTCTCTGGGTCCGTGATCTGGGAAGTTGAGAAGTAATATTATTTTCACGTCGGGTTGCTTCGCAGCATAGTTTATATATCTAACATTCTTGATCATAGTGTTAATTGTGATTAAAAAAATGGTTACCAACTTACTGCAACATATAATTGTACCCTCGAAGCTACCTAAAATCTCATACCCATATAAGAAAATGCCTATTGCCTAGGTCCCAACACATGTTGCAATTGTGAAACGATTCGCCACGGTGACAAAACATGACATTGTCCGCACTGCGCGCACACTTTCCAAGATAAGACTAGTTCCTTGCTAAGGCAAACACACGTCGGATGGCATCACGCCTCGGATCACCTATCAACTCACTGAAAAAAAAAATTTATCTCACTTTTTTTATGTTTAATTTTAGGTTTTGTTAATAGATGTCCTTGGGATAACGGTTAAGGAAAAATTATAATATTTCTATTTTATAGAAAAGTAGTGAAATTTTAATATTAAAATAATATAAAAACAACTTTTAAGGGTATTTCAGTCTTTTCATTTGTTATTATAATATTAAAAATTTGTTATTTCCCGTCAATTATAAACATTTAATGTTCCTTAACCATTGCCTTAAAAGGCATCCATTAACAAAATCTTTCATTTTATGCTCTACAAAGTATAATTTATCATGTATAGTTTGCTGGCGTAGCAAGTTGTGATGAGTGAAGTATAAACTTAATCCACCCATACCCACAAATTTATTACCCATCAAAATCTACATATTTAATAAATGAGTCAAATAAGTATTGACCCAATTAGAGCCAATTAAGAGGAATACTAAATTAGTTTTAATTAGGTTTTTTTTTTTTTTTTTTAATGAGTTTTAATTAGGTTATTTATTGGTATCCAACAAATTACATTAAATTTACTCAAACTCATATCTATATATATTGATAATTGGTATTTGGTTCATTTTCTAGGTTTTATGGGTATTTTTGGTCATTTTAAAAGTTTTGGGTGTATTTTAATCATTTATATACATATATAATTGGGTAAATACTAAATAGATTGATTGAGTTTTATTACTTGTAATAATTGGATTGGATTGAATATAGATAATAACTAGATTGTTGTTGTTGTTGTTGTTTTTTTAATTGACGATAGAAACACACACTATACTAATTTTGTATAAGTGAGGACTCGAATCACACCCTTTAGTGGTGGGAATCAAGGGAAGGACTACACCATTAAGCTAAATGCTTAGTGGACAATAACTAGATTGTTAAGCCTGTGTTTGGATCCTCTATTTTAGGAATGCATTTTAGAGAATGCATTCTATGCATTCTCTAAAATGCATTCTGCTGAAAATAGTGCGTTTGGTAAAATATTGAAATTATTTATAAGAAGTGATTATGTTGAAAGGAATTGTTTTTTGTTGGTATTTTAAAGAATGCATTATTCTTATTAAATAATATATTATTTGTATACATTATGTAATTAACATTTTTTTTTTAAAATATCTCAATACAATGCTAAAAATTATTTAAAAATTATTACCACGTATTAAAAATTATTTAAAGAATGCATTTTGCATTTTCCAAAATCCCAGCTAAACATCTCAGATGTTTTGTAGAATACATTTTATGCATAAAAATCTGTAAAATCACTTTTAAGTAAAGGATCCAAACACATGCTAAATAAATAATAAATAGGTAAATAAGTTTAAGCACCCAATTCACTCAATTTTCATCCTACTTGGCACAAACCAAACTAAACAAAAAAGTGGGCTGGCAGCACTCCGGGTAAAAAGGGAAAGGCGTTTGAGATTGGATGGTCTAACTGTTTCGTTCTAACTAGCAGTCTAAGGAAATGTCCTTCTTATACAGATTTTCACATTAAAATTTACCTCGTAGACCTTATCCAATCAAAAGAGTGATACAATGACACGCTGCAGCTAGCTACAGAACTTGAAGAAGTTTGTTTTAAATGGATTAAGAGAGAATCAAATGAAGCAAAAAAGCTCATGTTGTAGCAAAATGGGGCCTAGCTAATTGATGGTATGGTCTTGTTGTTTTGTCTTCCTTACCCCATCAAGTTTGGCATGTCTCCAGGAAGGATGCTGCTGGGTGTATTAATGTTTGTATTTAATGAAGCTTGAGGTGTTTTCTTGTCAAAAAAACCAAACCAAACCAAAAGTAGTGGGTTGGCAGCACTCCGGGAAACAAGCGAAAGGCGTTTGAGATTGGATGGCCCAACTATTTTGGCCGAACTAGCAATGTCATGAAACGTCCTTGATGATTGAATTTAATGCAAATTATGACATTTAAATTTAGAAAAAGACAAAGCAAAAAGAGAAAGAAAGAAAGGCAGCCCTATTTACCTCGTAGACCTTATACAATTAAAATGGTGATACAATGTTACCACGTATATTGTCCTTTTACAGTGTTTTCTCATGGATTGCATACATACATAATCCTCCATTTGGTTCATAAGAGTTTTAATGCCTAGTAAAGAGTGGCTTGTAAACTAGCCGAGTCGAGCAAAAAAATTTTATAGTTGATTCATTTAATTTTACACGAGTTGAGTTCGAGCTCATCACCAAACTACATTACATGTTCGAATTTGGTTTATTTTCTTATCGATGTTTAAGCTTGTCGAACTATTTGATTAACTAATTATTTCCTCATATATAAACAACATAATTAAAATTTTCTACCTATTCAAAAATCTATGCTAATAATTTTAAGTTAATTTGATAAGATGCTTCTTATTTATGAATGTATAAAAATTATATTGGCTAATTTTGTATTGTTAACAATTATATATAATGTTTACTATGAAAATGACTATTTATATTATCAATAAATTACAAATAATAATTTGATATCTTATAAACTTATTTACAAATTTACACAATCCAAACGCTCTATTATTTCCTTATTTTTATTTAAATATGTTTTTAGTTTGAGAGAGAGAGAGAGAGTGGAGTAGCAAATAAAAAAAAAAATTTGTTAGTGTGGGTGGGTGAAATTTTGTATGACAGATGGAACCACATCAAGGATTCTAGTGTGGCGGAGTTGTGATATTTTTGATCCATTAAGATGAAGTTCTTTGCAAGAAAGAAAGAAAGATATCAACGAGCTTAGGACCACCCAGGGGGGATCAGAAACACTCTACGCTTTGAATTAGTGAACTAGATAATAGAAAGTCAAATAAACTTAATTTATTTGTAGAGTAAAACTTAGGTACAGTTCTTTAGGTCAAGTACATTAGATTCCTAGTTGAATTCAAATATATTGAATTTAAATATTCTTAGAAAAGATAATATTATTTGTGTTTCATTAATTAATACAACCATATGTTTGAATTCAATTAAAAAACTTAATATACTTGGTCTAAGCAACTGTTACTAAGTTTTACCCTTCTTTGTAAATGATGTAGAGGAAAACATACCAGAATATTACTTCCCCCTCTTCTTACCCGGTTCCTCTATTTATATATATCTGTTCATGTAACTTCTTGAATGTTGTAGAATATCCCTTAGATATTTTGGTAGCAGTTTTTGTCATTAGCTATGTGCATGCTGTCATAGTAGATCTTTCCACGTTATTACTCTTGTTGACTTTGCTTACTATTTTTCCACCCCCTCACCAGTTTGCTATCCTATATTTTGTTAGTTCCAACTTCCAAGTTAACTTGATAAAGCATGTCTTTGGGCTGGCTAGATAGATTTTGGCTAAGAAACCCAATTGTCGTGGCTCATATGAATGCTCTTAATGCTGGTAACTTTTTGAACAAATTGATAAAATGATATGCCATTGTGAGAAGTTTCTGCATTTCCTGACTTACATATGAGTTAATAGGGGAACATGATATGAGTTGATTTCTCTTTTCTTTTTTGCTTTTTTTATAAGTGATATGAGTTGATTTCTCATTGCCGCACTACTACGAATTTACATAAAGGCTAGTCTGGAATTAAGTCATCAAACATATGGAATGTCTCCGTGTGCTTGGAACCTAATATAGTAACCTCCTTAAAATAAGGTTGGTGGAGAGCAGGGAAACCATCCCTTTCACTTACTTATTATGGTCACAAAGGCGAATCCATATACATGCATAATAGGCAGGAGAAAGAGAGAGAAGGAGAAAAGGAGAAAAGTGGCCCATGAATCATGTGAAGGAAATGGGGAACACAACAACATAACCTACAAAGCTACTAGATATAAAATATAAAGTTTGTGAAATGTGATTATAAATGTAAAAATATAAAATTGATTTTGATAGTGGTGGAATATGATGTTTTACCCAACAATCAAGCCCACATTATAGTAATACTATTGGCTTTTATATCTAACTCGCTTTTAGGGTTAAGGATTTCAATTCATGGACGGGTCTTTCACATATGTTAGCATACAAAAAGAACTGGTGTCCTTTTCAAAGGGATATTTAAATATTTTGCATACTTTATCTTTTAAGTGCCTACACTTCATAAAATGTAGAAATCCCTATAATAGCTTTATAATATGTGGGAGTTATGCAATCTTTTCACTCTCTTTTTTTATATGATATGACATAAATAAAAGACTAAAACTAAATTTCCACTCTTTACTTTTTTTTACATCATTTCAACCATATGGTTCAAGGCTATTATTTCAAGAATTTTTTTAATAGCATGTGGCGATTGAAAAAAAAATTAAACATTTGCAAGAAAATAGGATTAGTTCAAGCATACCTCATTGCTAATTAAATCTTTTTCTGTTAAGTAAATTGCCTATACTAAATTTTACAGTAGGAGTTAATGGAGTGGGGAGTCTGACATCAAAAAGGACATACTCAATAGTCAATAAGGTAGTATCAAATTTAAGTTTGAATGTGGTACCCAAGGACAATATTTAGATAATAAATATATATAGAGAATGGAAGACGTGGAAGGGGAGACAACAGCATGCAAAGTATCGAAGACACAACTAAAAATGTGCTTTGATTAAGGTGGTTCAGTCATTGGAAGTCTCATGTTGGACCTTGGACTGGAAACTCCGGCGCACGTGTGTTGGCCTTGACTCAAAAACCTTTCTACAGTTTTTTTTTCCCTTTCTTTTTGACAGGTGATCAACTAATTCAATTTATTATTATTATTATAGCTTTGTTCTTATTCATAAAATTCACTAACAATTACTTGTTGAAATATGATTTTCCCAAATTTTTTTTTTTATTGGAATAATCCCAATTTTATTTGAAGTAGAAAGAGTTCGTGAAATTGGCATGAGATAGATCTTTAAATTTGAAAGTGATCTATTTTAAATGAAGACTCTATCTATGGTAAAATGAAAGTGATCTATTTTAAATTTGTCATTCCTTATTGAAGGTCAAGAATTTAAAATTGTTAGAGTAATTTTAATGTGGAACTTTTGGAATTTTATCTATGGTAAACTGAATATGTTTTCACATCATCACACATTTGAACATACATTTCGGGGAAAACCCACACGGGTGGGAGTGGGGTTTGGTGAGAAATTATTCAGTCCACCGGGTGATGTGGTT
This sequence comes from Fagus sylvatica, assembly GCA_907173295.1. Lineage (NCBI taxonomy): Eukaryota > Viridiplantae > Streptophyta > Magnoliopsida > Fagales > Fagaceae > Fagus > Fagus sylvatica. Next base: position 21,873,908 of record OU015772.1, read on the forward strand.
TACCCGTCCATCATTCCAATAATTAAATGACACGTCTGATAATTAATACAATCAGCTTTTAACCATTAACCTCATACTTTTAAAATGACTAAATAGCCCCAAGCTGACTGTATTAATTATCATACGTGTCATTTAATTATTGGAATGGTGGACGGATGACGTGGTTCACCCGGTGGACTGAATAATTTCTCGGGTTTGGGTGGGGTGAGGTGGACCGGTGGAAGTATTTTGCTATCTTAATGAGGTGGTTCGACATTAATAAGGTAGAAAATAAAGATAAAGGGAGAGATAATCAAGGCAAGGCGGGGCACAGTGGGCAAAACCTGTCATCACGGGAAAATTTTGCCTTTGACAAAGTGGGACAAAATGGGTAAAGTAGTATGGGGAATTTTTTCCATCCCTAAAATATTAACTAACTCTTTAAACTTCATGCTTCCAGCAACTCTCCTATAAATGCTCCAATTTTTTTTACTTCTTAAATATAGGGATAATATTGTTACTATCTTACTATACTCCAATGAAGATAGTGAAAAAAAAAAACGTTTGCACACTCAGATGGATCAAGGTCCTCTAGAGTTCTTAGGGTACTCTATCACATAGAGTTTTCTAAATCCTAACCTTTTCTTTTTATAATAAATGGTTCAGATTATGTCACGTCATCATTTCACTAACAAAATCCCTAAAATATTGGTTTTTATTTTTTATCACTTAACGTGTTAACACTTATCCATTAACATCAATATTCTAGGGGTTTTGTTAGTGGAAAGATGACGTGGCATAATCTGAACCATTTATTAAAAAAAGAAAGGTTAAGATTTAGAGAACTCTATGTGGTAGAGTACCCTAGGAACTCTAGAGGATTTTGATCCCACTCAGATGTTCATACTTGCCATTTACAACACAGGTAGGATCAAAGAAGAAATCTATGACAATTTAGACGTTTAAAGGAAACATTAATATTTAAATATTTACTATGACTTGAAATGAAACTTAATAAACAGTAAGGGCATGTTTGGTACACCGTAATAGGTCCTGTAATGTAATAGCTATTCCTAAGGAATAACTATTCGGTTGTTTGGTTACGATTTCATTATAGAGAATAGCTATTCCTTAAGAATTACTATTTTTTCAAAATGAGGAATAACTATTTTTTACAAAGATTGGTGTAATAGCTATTCCTTAGATTACGTAATAGCTCCAAAAAAATTAAAAAATTCGAAAAACCACAGTTAACTACAAATTTTTTTAAAAATTCTCTCTCTCTCTCTCTCTCTCTCTCTCTCTCTCTCTCTCTCTCTATATATATATATATATATATATATATATATATATATTATAACAATCAAAACCCAAGTCTCCATTTTTTTAAAAAAATTTGCTCTCTCTCTCTCTATATATATATATATACCCAAGTCTTCATATTTTAAAAATTTTGCCCTCTCTCTTCTCTCTCTCTCTCTCATATATATATATATATATATATATACAAGTCTCCATTTTAAAAAAAATTGCCTCCCTCTTTCTCTCTCTACACACAAGTCTCCATTTTTTTTTTAAAATTCTCTCTCTCTCTCTCTCTCTCTCACACACACACACACACACACACACATATATATATAACATTCAAAATCCAAGTCTCTAAAATGTTTTAAAATTATTAATACTCGTATAATAAGCAATATTTGTATATTAATCATGTTGTAGTAAAATAAAGAATACATATTCAGGGTTCTATTCATGTGTTGTTACCAAACAGATGAATGGTAATAGTTATTACATTACAGCTTTTTTTATTCCTTTTAATACTGATTCCTATTACAGTGTAATAACTATTACATCATACCAAACATGCCCTAATATTTGAAGACATGAAATGCAAAGAAGGAAATAAATAATATAGGCTAATCTAATAAGTGGGAGAGGGTGATATATTCGAACCTTGATTCCAAATAATGTTAGTATTCACTTTTCCATACTTCCAAAAATAAATTTATTACCTAATTAAAAGTGATTTAACAAGACAAATCAAGTCAATACCTTTTTAACTAAGTGATATAGGCTAATCTCTTTTATTATGAGAACTAAGATTTGAATCTCTCTCATTGTTGTAATTATCAAATTATAAAAAATAAATAAATCATAAAGTGGGAAGATATCGGACAAATCTTTTGTCTCAATGAAGGAAATCTTTTTAAGGAAAAAATACGTAAAACCTCATGTGATTTAACGAGTATCTTATTGTTTTAAATGTAAACCGTTAATTGTATAACACTTAATACAAAACTTTATTTTAATACATTTTTTTAAGTGATCCATTGTAGGAAATTATTTTAAGTAAAAATATGACTCTAAAGAGAATAAGTAATTTATCGTTTATTAATTTTCACAGATTTTTAACGATTTACAAATAAAACAATACCATAAAGGATTAAATATTTCATTCAAAAGTATGAGATTTCATGTTTTAATGGATTACCAATAAGGGTTTTGAATTGTGTACTTTTTCCCGATCTCCAAAATATACTGCAAATAGTGTGTCAATGAATGTCAAAGACAAGTATTGAATAGGTACCAATCCGTGTGGAGCATGTTTTAAAACTTCCATTTATACAAACTGTAAAAATGACTATAAAGTATAAACATATAAAAGACTGGTGACTGTAATTGACTTTAAACTTATAAAAAGACTCGTGATGGCATCAGCACAAAAATCATCTAAATTTAAGTCCATACGAGCTTGAAAATCATGCCAATATTCTATATAAAAATAAATAAAAAATCATGCCAATATTTAATCATAAATCCTTTACTTGCCAAAAAGAAGGGAATGAAAAGAATCATAAATCCTCCTCATTTTTTTTCTTTGTTTCGATAAATCAGTTCATCAAGTCACATATATATATATTTTTTTTTGGCATGCTTTAGGAGATTTATTAAATGTAAAAAATCATAACAATTACAATGGGTTTAGAGCTTTGTTTTATACTTGCTCTTTTTATATTTATGCTTTGTTTTTCTCCGTCCTTTTTTCTTGGAGTTGTTATTTTCATTGAAGCGTGAAATATCATCCCATCGTTGGGAATTGGGAATGCAAGATTTTGAATTTTCGTTTACCTGTACGTAGATTGACTCAGTGCCAAACAGAAACGTTTTTAATGGTTTTATGATTTATCCCGTACTGCCATTTTTTGAGTTGGAATTACTGGGGTTTCCATAATCAATATTTTTTTTGGGTGCAAATCCATAATCAATATAAATTATAGTAATTAATACCCATTCCTTCAAATAAATGTTTTCTTAAAAGTAATAAAAACTGTTAGAATAGGAAAAATAGAAAATGGATGATTTAACCAAAAAGTAAATTATATTTTAAACCAATCTTATAATTTCATAAATTACAAATTAAAGCTTGAACTTTAAATATGTTCTTGCTGTGGTGTAATGTAGGATGGATCCCCACAGTTTTTGCTAAGATGTTAATTGAGGGCATTGGCTTGATGATTACCAATTAATTATTATTATTATTTTTTAAATTTGATATACGAAAAAGGAGTGTGTATGGATTTGAATCCAAATTACCCTTATTAAGGAGAGCAAACAATATTATTGATTACAAGATGTAACTGAAATTTCCTCACATGTTTTCACATCTTACTATGTGGCTTAGTTTATTGTGTACCTACAACACTATGTGCTTTTCTTGATTTTATTGTGTAAACATTATGTTGTCTCAATAATTATCATTTACTTTTAAATAGGTTCAATTCAAACACTTGCTTCTCTCCCACTCTCTCTTTCTAACAACATAGATCGAAGTATAGAGTTTAATTTATAATTTATAAAAACATTGAGTTAAATTTGGAACCCCCAAATCATGTAAAACTTATATCGGCTTACTTCCCTTCATAGATTGTTGCATGTCTTTTGCAGAAGATTTCTCAAACAGAAGTTAAGCATGTTTACAATGAGAGGAATAGTTATGCCGATGTTTTGATTGTCTTGGGAAGCGAGCAAGATCGAGACTTTTCTCAAAACTATTATATATTGTTTTAATTTTAATAATTAAGATGATAGTCTCATCTTTCAACTCGTTAAGTATCTTTTTTTATATTTTTTAAAAAAAAAAGTATCTTTTTTTTTTATTGAAAGTCCTATTTATATATATTAAAAAAATTATTCGGTTTAAAATGTAAATAATAAAAAATTCCTTTATGTAATGGAAGGCAAAAGAATAAAAATTACCCAAAAAGATTTAAAAAAACTTCAACAATTCCGAAATCTATGCCTATGTTATTATGTATATCATTGCTCTATAAAACGACTTTCAAGTTTCATGTCTTAGAGCATTCACATCCGGCTATTTAAAACACTCTATTAGCAATAATAGATAACACTATTCACAAAACTTATCAAAATTTCACTCACATCCGGTTTTGTTAAATTGCTAAAAATTTTACACAATTAAACAGTACTCGGTATCAATACCGAGTACTGTTGAAGAGCAAAACAAATAAAACGCCCCTATTTTATTCCAGACTCTCTCTCCTCGATTAAAATAACTTTACCAAAACAGCAGCACGCGGTGGGGCACCGTTGGCCGAAGGAGGTAGGCGTGGGCACCGTTGGCCGAAGGAGATAGGCGTGGGCACCGTTGGCCGAAGCAGGTAGGCGTGGGTGCCCGATCGGCGACGCCACGACGCGACCAAGACAACAGCACGCGGTGGAGGTACTAGGACCGAGCGATGCCTTGCTCAGATGGTTGATTCGGAGTATGGGTTGGGGTTTAACAGTGGCTGTGGGTTTGTGCTGGATTGTGGGTATGGGTTGCCGGAGTGGGTTTGAGTTGATTTTGTGTGGTGGACCGGTGGTGCTGTGGGTTTGTGGTGGCTGTGAATTTTGTGTGATGGTGGTGGCTCCATGGGTGAGTGATTTGTTGTTGGTAGTGGTAGGTTGTTCGCGTGGCGTGGGGTGGCCGTGTGGGTTGCCGGTATATGTGGCTGGGGAAGTGTGGGAAAAAAAAAATTATGGATTTTATAATATTTTAATAGGGAAGTAATGTAAAATAAAGAGTGGGATGGGAGGTGTTATGTAAAGTGGATAGGTAAAGTAGAAAAATGATGTTTTGAAGAGCTAAAGTAGCTCTTTTTTTTGCTAATGGGATGCGAATGCTCTTAGTATGGAGCATAAAAATAAACAAAACAAAGCAAAAAGATTTCCATTTTACCACGTTTGCATGCTTAAAGAATGAAATTTTTTTGGGGGCTTCATCTTGAGCTTCATATATTCTACTTGGGTAAAACTTAGGTACAATTCCTTAGATTAGGTACATTAGGTTCTTCAATTGAATTCAAACACATACTTGCATTAACCAATAAAACACAAACAATGTTATCTTTTCCAAAAATATTTAAATTCAATATATTTGAATTCAATTAGAAACCTAATGTACACCTAAAATTTACCCATTCTACTTCTAGCCTAGTTTAAAAGTGGAGACATGAGAGCAATAGCAAGAGTCGGACAAAAAACTAATTAATGAAAGGGTGCACAAATAAAAGCATAGTGAGAAGTCAAAATAGCAACACGGAAAAGGTACACCATGCAACAGCCACAGAGGGCAATTATTGCCGTCCGGTTAATAGCTAAAACCTTGGGTGCAATACTGTACGTTCTCCCTCCAGTGGAGTGCCACCAATCCCATGGACCCCATCCCATGCATCGCACTATCATTCGCTTCTTTCGCCACGTGTACGGCTCACATCATTCCCCATTGGATGAACCCCATCACCCTCTCCCTTCCCCTTCCCCAATCAAACCGTACCAACCAAAGGAGATACAAGTTTCAAGGAAAACGAGGGCAGTAATGTCATTATACACAACATTAATAAGATGGCAAAGGACATTTTTAGCAACCTTGGCTTGAAAAGAAAGTAGAGGAAAAAGGAAACAGCCAAGGCATTTGTGCTTTTCTACTGAACTTTGATAGAGAGAGAGAGAGAAAAAAAAATAGAGTTTACTAGCTAGACTCTATAGAAAGAAAGAAAGAAAGAAAGGAAATAGTAGTTGCAGACTTGCAGTACTATACTTGGGAAGAGAAATAGATGGGAATTTAACAAAAGCGTATAATCTCACCGGAAAAAAAAAACACCAAGTTTTTATTCTTTTTCTTCATTGATTTTGAAAAACCACCATGGGAGAAACCGGTATTGGCCGGTTTCCGGGAAACCTAGACCCTAGGGCGCAAGAGTTTAGGCCGAGAAACCCTAACCACCAACTCCAACTGTGTCTCTTCAGGCCACCGCAACCGCAACCCCAGGTGTTTTATCCCTACACGACGCCGTTCGCAGCGAGCGAGGTGCAAGTGTTGCCGTTTTGCGACGGGGGCGTAGGCGTAGGTTACGTCCATGCTCACCACCACCCGACGGCGGCGTATGTTAGTAGCCACGTGGTGCAGGTGGCGCCGGTTCCGCCTCCGTCTGCGGCGGCGACGCGTACGCTTGTTGTGAGTTCGGTGGTTTTTGAGGTGTCGGAGGATGCGGTGAGGAGGGAACTTGAAGCGTTTGGGGAAGTGAGAGGGTTGGAGATGGAGCGAATCCAGGAGGGGATCGTGACCGTCCATTTTTACGATCTGAGACATGCAGACAAAGCCCTGAGAGAGATTCGGGACCAGCACATGCAACACCAAGCCAGGCTGAGGAACCATTACTGTACTTCTTCTACTACTACTACTACTACAACTTTGTTTGTAGCCAAAAATTCCGGGGCCCACGTCGACAATTTCGGTACTCTATTGCCTCCGCCGGCGCGTGGCTTAATCGCAGGCCGTCCCGTCTGGGCCCACTTCGCCATCCCCTTCACTAACGCTATTCCCGACGGCCACAACCAGGGCACAATCGTCATTTTCAATTTAGACTCCCAAGTCTCCAAAACTACTCTCAAAGGAATCTTCGAGACTTTTGGTATGAAACCCTTTTTTTATTTTATTTTAATTGACTTGATTTTGTTTGTTTTTTTTCACTATGAGATCTGAAAGCTTTTAGAGTTGTTTTTCGTTTTTGTTTTTGGATTCCTAAAAAAAAGTCCGTGGTATTATTTGTCGTGGTACTTATGTAACACAATGTGATGGGTCGCTATCTCAACCCTTGGTCTCACTTATGTTGTTGTATTGTTTGTCTGAATTTAGGGCCAGTCAAGGAATTGAGAGAGACACCATCGAAGAAGCACCAAAGGTTCGTGGAGTTCTATGATGTTAGAGATGCGGCAAAGGCACTTCAAGAGATGAATGGGAAAGAAATACATGGAAAGCCAGTTGTTATAGAATTCAGTCGTCCCGGTGGTCATAGCAAGAAGTTTTTCAATACGTTCAATAATCCAAACCCAACAACAATCGCAGCCAACAATATTTATCAAACAAAAGCTCCAAAATACCCTTCTTCACCACCGCCACCTCCTCCGCCACCGCCTTTGCCTCGTAAATTCTCGGGACGGTTCACTCCTCCTAATGTGTCTCCTCGTTCACATCTCTCTCAAACGCCATTCTTCAATAAGAAATCGAATTTCAGTAAGGGAAGCCCTAAGGGTGCAAATCCTGAACCTGTTGAGGCTAAAATGGGTTCTCTGAATCTTGAAGAGAAGGAAATGAATGGACCCATAAAGAGGAATGCAAAGAAGTGTCAAAGCAATACGTCTATAATCACTGCAAAGCAAGCAAGAAATAGGCCATGGAAAGGCAGACAAACAAAGAAGTTCGATACTCGTTTTCTAATAAACGAAGATGCCAATATAGAATCTAATTGCAGAGATTCCAGGACCACTGTCATGATCAAAAACATACCCAATAAGTACAGGTCGGTCTTCTTTGTCTCTCTAATTCTTTCCCACCTTTTAACTTATCAAAAATATTTCTTTTTGTAGTTTTTTAATAACAAAAAAAGAAGTTGTTCAATTTTTGGAGTAATTATTTTGGGGAATATATAAATAAATTCTATATTTTGACTTGTTGCAGTCAGAAGCTGCTATTGAACATGTTGGACAACCACTGTATCCACTGCAACGAGCAGATTGGCGACGGCGATGACCAGCCTTTGTCCGCCTTTGATTTCGTATATCTTCCCATCGATTTCAAGTGATTTTCTGCCTATTTTATTCCTTTAATGCGTATATTGCTATTTAATTTATTCCTTTATTAGACTATTTGATATCTATTTAAGTGTAATTCATCATTGATTTAATATTGAATAACGGGTATTACGTATACGTTTAATTTATTTTGAAATGCCTTTGTGAAAATTAACCAGCAACAAGTGCAATGTGGGATATGGTTTCGTTAACATGACATCTCCACAAGCAACAGGGAGGCTGTACAAGGCCTTTAATAATCAACATTGGGAGGTCTTCAACTCCAGGAAAATTTGTGAAGTTACCTACGCTAGAGTTCAGGTATTTTTCTTTCTTGAAATTTGGTTATTTCTTTTCTAAAAATATGTACTATTTTGTTCATAAACTAATTGTTTGTGTTATAAAAAAAAGGGATTGGAAGCGTTGAAGGAGCACTTCAAGAACTCGAAGTTCCCGTGTGAGATGGACCACTACTTGCCAGTAGTGTTTTCACCACCTCGAGATGGAAGGCTACAGACGGAGCCTCTCCCTATAGTTGGCCACAACAAGCAGCCCATTCCCACAAAAGCTGTTGATAAAATAGACGGTCAAGATAGGCTAGAAGAAGATGATGGCAGTGATGACTTTGACGCTGACCAACGCGACGTTATGATGGGTACCAGTAACAGCAGCATTAGCAGTAGCAGCAGTAGTAGCAGCAACCCAAACGGCGGCGTCAATGGTGATGATGACGATGATCAAGACAGAGATGACAGCAGCACCAACACCAAGTGAGAGAGAAAGACCAAGAAAATAAATTCACATATCATCATAATATTAGCTGCAGAGAAAAAAAACTGGGTTATCGTCGAGCACCGAGCCCTCCCTATATAGGCCACCCAGCTCTGCCTAAGGCTTTGTGTCATTCTCAGCTAATCAGGTTAAGCTGACCTGACCACCATCACTTCCATTTACTCCAACCCACTCTCTCTCTCTCTCCTTTTCATGGTGTTTAATGTTTATCACTTTCCATTGTTCTTGTACTTTTGCAAAATAGGGATGGTAGTGTAAATTTTTCTTTTTTTTTTTTATCCTGGTACTAAAGTTGGTACTTGGTAGTGTTTGTAATTGGTTAAAAAAAAAAAAAATTGTAGCGATAAATTCTATTTTGCCAATGTGGTTATCGAGTTTTATTTTATTTTATTTTTCCCATATTTTTATAAAATATTTATACATGGGAAACGTTGAAGATTATTTTATTTTTGTTCCTAGTCTTTTTCTGTAAATGTGCAAAGATGAGAGAGCAACAGACAGACCAATGGATAAAGAGAAGCCACCCTCTACCGCCGATACATGGTTGGGCAGGTGGCTGTCAACCTGTAATTTGTTGTACGTCACTATTTTCTACTATCAAAGTATCAGCACCTTGCCTGTCACGTTCGCTCTAGCCCCTTTACTTCCCTGGTGCACTTTGGTACTTTGTTTTGCTTTTTAGGCTAACTTGCACTGTCCATGCCAGACTCATACATTCTATATGAACTTTTTATTTCGAATAAATTGAAATCAGTTTCCACTTTTCATTTCTTTTTGATTATTTAGGTTCCGTTTGTTTCGCTGTAAAATATTTTACGGAAAATATTTTCAGCATTTTCGGATGTTTGTTTGCTTGTAAAATATAGTCAACGGAAAATTTTTTCAGTTTGACCGGAAAATCCTTAACAAAAAAAAGGAAAACGGTTTACGGAAAAATTTTCCGTAAACCATTTTCCTTCCAAAAACACGCGTGGTGCTTCTGCTTGCTCCCTTTCTCTTTTCTCTTTCTCTGCCCTGCTCTCTGCCCAGTGCCCAGCCACCCCCTCCTCGCACAACCCCCCACCACGAGCCACCCCCTCCTCGCACAACCCCCCACCGAGCCACCCCAACCACCCCCTCCTCGCACAACCCCCCCACCTCGAGCCGGCCTCTCCTCGCACCCCCGAGCCAATGTCTCTCTCGCACCAGATCTGGAGATGCCGATCTCCACGGCCGTGACCCACCCATCGCCCGTCACGGTGGTTGTGGCGGCGTGGCTCGCGGTGGGGTTTGTTTGTATGTTTTGGGTTTTTTTTTTTTGTGTTTTTTTTGTGTTCTGGGTATTTGATGCTCGTGGTGGTCGCAGTGGGTCACAGTGGTTGCGATGGCGTAGGGTAGCGGTGGTTGCGGTGGCTGGTGGAGTTTGTGGCTGGTGGGTTTGTGGTGGGTTGCTTGAGGATCTGTGGGTTATGGCTGGATTTGGTTGAAGGATGGATTTGTGGGTTTGTTGTTGTGGTTTGCTTGAGGATCTGTGGTCGGCGGTGGGTTGTTGTGGGCGGCGGATTGTTGTGGCTGGTGGAGTTTGTGGTGGGTTGCGGGGTGGGTTGGCGGTCATGGTTCCATTTCCGGTGGTTTTGGGTTTTGTTTTGTTTTACGTTGCTCCAAACACACATTGTAGAATATTTTCTTGAGCATTTTCCTAAGTACAAACAAACACCCGAAAAACAAATATTTTACCGTAAATCATTTGCATTTACAAATATTTTACGGTGGAGAATATTTTACATCGAAACAAACGGAGCCTTAGTAGTGTGATTAGTATATTTTGCTAAAATAGTAGTGTGATTAGTAGCAGCAGAAGAATGTACACCATTACATAAAGAATTCATCATCTTAATATATAATCATAAAGAAAACATTTAATAAATACTGATGCTTGTTTGCATTTGTGATGTATTTTTTTTCCCTATGTGATTTAGGTGTCGTTTGCTGACTCTGTTGTATGAAATTGTTCCTAGAAAAATCATGTAATATAATTTGCTCGTTTGTATATTCATTGTAATTTTTGACATTCAATTGAATAATAAGAGTCCCTTTTTTTGAAATTCCTAATTTGTCTTAATTAATTAAAATAAGTAGAAATTTGTAAACCATGTAATCTCCAACTCGTGTCGTGCGTGTATCAAACTAACTTCGTTGAAGCATTTAATGCGCCTTTTGTTCTTCTCAAGGAGATAACCATCAAAACCTAAAACAGCTTCGTAAAAGCATTTAATGCGACTTTTGTGTTTTCCAAAGAAATAAATATCAAAACCTAAAACGACAGTTTTCCAAGACTGAGTCAAATAATTGAACAAAACGTTAGAATGGTGATAAATGATAAGTAAGTTGATGATGTGGCACCTTGGCCAAATGCCAATGTGGCTCCTCGGCAAAACGAAGAGGCACCTCTCCAATAAGTCGAGACTGGTTCGATCGCTTTGGCATCAGGCTATCCTCAGTATTTACCTCTCAATATAGTCCCAGAATTCTTGGGATCTAAAACCTAAAAACCTAAAACAACTTCGTAAAAGCATTTAATGCGACTTTTGTGTTTTCCAAAGAAATAACTATCAAAACCTAAAACGACAGTTTCCTAAGACTGAGTCAAATAATTGAACAAAACGTGAGAATGGTGATAAATGATAAGTAAGTTGATGATGTGGCACCTTGGCCAAATGCCAATGTGGCTTCTCGGCAAAACGAAGAGGCACCTCTCCAATAAGTCGAGACTGGCTTGATTCGCCTTGGTATCAGGCTATCCTCATTATTTACTTCTCAATATAGTCCCAGAATTCTTGGGACCTAATCACGAAAATAATAGGATCCCATTTAGGAACCCCATTATGCATTTTGACCTCCAACGAGGATCAATGAGGAAAACGCCCCCATAGATCTCATAAAAAAAGGCAGAGAGGCAAAACATAAGTATGATGCATTAACAAAAGAAAAACTCTTGTCTCCATCCGTCCATAAAAAGAATCGTATTATTCTTTGCACATACTTAAGTATCAGAGAGTGCCATGTTAGTTATCTTCGACAACTCTGTCGATGTCTTCTTGTTTGTTTTGCAGGTGTCTATGGGAGTGAACAACTATCATAAACTATTTAATTGATAAATTTTGGGTTATTATAAACTTTAATATGTATAAAAGAAATATAAATAAATTAGTGTGGTTGTGGAGTTTTACAGTTATTAATTTGTATAACCTATGATAAATTGAGGGATTAAGATTTTCTAAAATTCCTAGCCTCCTAGGTACTCTATCAAATAGAGTTATTTTAATCTTAACATTCCTTTTATAATAAAATGGAATACATTGAGCCATGTCATCAATCCACTAACAAAACTCTATAAAATAGTATTTTTAAAATCTCTCACAATCTCACACTCTACGATGGATTTGGATCCTCTCCATTTGGTTTTGAAATTGAGTCTTTATTTTAAGACTACGATTTATTTAAATTAAATATAGGATCTAGAATGTACCACCTTAAAGAATCAGACCACGAGGTAAGTACCCACAAACAAAAACCCCCATCATCGCAGGTGACTAAACATGGAAAATCAAAGCGAAGGGTTTAGAGAATGTGAAGGGCCAAGGGAGGATGAAATTATTCTAGTGAGAAAAACTTGGTTGACCGAATGAAAAAGAGCATGGGTTAGATAGAAAAAATCAAAAGAAAAGACAAGTGGCCGATGGAGGTGACAATCTTTTTTTTTTTTTTTTTTTGATAAATGATGGAGGTTACAATCTGATAGAGAATACAAAAGAGAAAATGAAAAGTAGAAAGAAGGAAGGATAAAATCAAGAAAAAGAAGAAAAGAGTTACACTTTTACAGATGGTATTGTCCTCTGGGTTTTATTTTATTTTTTTGCTAGAGACCTTTGGGTTTTATTTTCTTTCTCTTCGCGTTGTTATTCCAATTTTTCTTGGTGATAGAAGATAAGTTTGTAGGAGAAATTTTGTCTACTTTGCCTTGTTTTGGGGAAGTTTTTGAGAAAGAAGTAAATCTCATGACATCAAGGTGAGTTTTATTTTTTTGATTGATGATGTGGCTTAATTTAGACATTTTATTATAATAGGAATGTCAAGATTAAAAAAACTTTATGTAATAGAGTAAAATAGAAATTCTAGAAAATTTTGGTCGTGAATTGAGCACATTGGATGCGTTGACTTGTATCTTATATTCCATTTAGTATGATCACTGATAATCATATGAGCTTTTAAACAAAATGATAGTAGAATTTGTAATACTAATAATACAATTACTTTTAATTTTATCCATGCGCACATACACTGAATAAGTTGAGAAAAATATCATGCATCAATTGGAGGATTGAAAGAAAAGTGACACTTTGATTTAAAAGGAATGGATAAATAGTTGAGGTATGCAACAAACACGATTGCTGGAATATATATATGGCAGGAAAAAAAAAAAAGAAGACTCCTTACAAAATAATTAAATTCTAAAATGGAAATAAATTATTATATTAAATATTATAGTTGGTGGGACATAAAGTGGAACACAAACACTAGACAAAAATATTTTTATTCAAATTTACCATTTAATCACAAGGAATTATTAGTGAAAGTCTTTAGATTAGCGTGCATCATTGACTCTGGGCATGAGAATTGCAAGTTAAGGTGGAAATTTAAAATTTTAGGGAATTACTAAAATTATGAGTGTTTGATTGACTAATATTATTTGATTTTGAAAATTTAAAGATAATCTCAATCAATAAAGCTATAGACACAACATTTTTACAATAATTTCACAACAATGCTAAGGTGTCAAGTTATAAATGGTAAATAAGAAAGTGCAGTAAGTGGTGGATCCAGATGAGAACTAATAAAAATCTGCCAACTCAGTATTGTTGTGAAAATGTTATATTTGTAGTATTGCTCAATTTCAATTCCCACAATTTATAAAAATTTTTAAGCTTTAACTAAAAATTAGGAATTTAAATCTTTTGTGTCTTATACTTACTTTATTAGAATTGTAACAAATCATGCCTAAAATTAGTTGACATTTCTTATTAGGTTTCATCTACTATAATGGTCACGTGAGTTGTTTTCTTTCCATTAAACTTACATTAACCTCTAAGGATTTCTAAAATTAGATTCTTAGAACCAACCAACACCGTAATATAATTTTTCAAGAATTCAAACATGCACAAGTTTAAACTCACAAGAATCTTATATTTTCAAAAATTAAAAATCTTACCAACTGAATATATTGTAGTTTGGAAATTTAAAATCTTACCAACTGAATCTTAACGGGTTCTGATTCAGCCTTTTCTTCATTTTCTTCAACGAGTGTGTGCGTGGCAACTTTGGAGTTTGGACATGGGAACTAGGGACTGGTGAGTTTGGACATGGGACTAGGGACTGGTTCTATGATAATTTCTTGCTCATATAAAACTTTTTCATTATAAGAATAATTTGAACAATTAATAGTTTATGTTAGCATATGTTAGGATGGTGTCTGTTTGTCTATCTTATGCTACCCTTTTGCTTTTTACTTATTTCTACTTTTTGTCTTAGTTTTAATTCAAACTTTTAAAAACTAGTTTATTTAGCGCTTTTTTTATTTATTTATTTTGAATTAAAACTGAGACAAAAAGTGGAAATAAGAAAAAAGCAAAAGCTAGCTTATTGCTAGCCAAACGCACATTTGACCAACGCAATCCTAACCCTATAGTATTGGGTGGGTTAGATTTGATTTGAGTTTTTTTTTTTTTTTTTTAATTGTCATTTTGTTTCGATGTTGGGTTTGTATTTTCCTCAACCGGATGAACCTAAACGAACCGATATAAAGGTTACATATTGTTTTTATCACAGGTGTCCAATTTTGATTGGTGTCTCTTACTTAGTTACGTATATACCACACATAAAAAAAAAAAAAAAAAAACCACACCCACATCCACAAAAAATGATTTTATGTCTCCCACTTACTTGTGAGGGGAAGATATATACAACAGACATACAAGATAACTTCTCCACATCCTCATCCACATCCACACCCAATAATTGTCTCACTTACGAGACGACTCTATTTCGTATTTCACATTCTCACCGTTCACCTTGGTTCTTTGGATATTTGAGCTCAAATGCTACTCCACAAGTGTGTAAATATTATTGGAGAACAATGGTCCACTTGGCAAGACAAAATAAGCCCAAATCGACCAACCCAAACTGATACGAACCATGCGTGTGTGGACTTTGATCGGTGTTATTTTAGCATATGAAGATTTGTTTACATTGGTGGTTTCTCAACCTATGAGATTAATTTGGGTTAAAAAATCCTTGAAAACTAACTGAAACCTAATATTAATATTTTGTTTTTCTTTTGGATAGAAAATATTAATATTTTGTTTTGTGAACATAGCATATATATCATTCATATTTATATTTACAACCGAATATAAGTATGTTTTACTTTAATATACCGACAAGACTTTTGTTCAGTATTTTAATATATTTATATTTATATTTACAACAAGCCGTATTAAGATTAACGAGTTTTGACACGATTATTAAATAAATTATGTTAATGTCAACATATATAGTCAAATACTTAATTATATCTCGACATGAACACTAGCTAACACATCTATCAACACGAATTGTGAAAAATCTTCTCTCCCTTTTGAAAAATCATACATAAATTAGATGTTAAATTCACAAGATAGTCCTTCACTCACTTTTTGAGGAGGGGGAAGAAATTACCTCATGTATTGAAATATATGTATTTTTTTTCCCTCATAATATCTAAATCCCATAATCGCTTTAGATTCAAACACCATTAGAGGAAAATGACATATATCTAATGCATATGAGATATTTATTGAGGGAGGAATTACTCTTCGTTGGAGTACAGTTCAAAAATAATCGATCTACGACCATAACTTTGTATATAATTTTGGAATCGTGGTATCTTTTAAGTGGTTATCGTTATTTTCATTAAGGCCCAATGGGATTCACGTATATTTCCCACTATCTAACACATAACATATCAACAAATGATGACAAAAATAATGAAAAATGGTGTTGTCATAAACTTTTTTATACAAAAATCCTTTGCTCACGTTCTCACCCTCTTCCATCTGTCTCTCAAAAGTTTGATCACTTTCTAGTCATTAAAAAAATATTCAATTTGAAAAGAAAAAACATTTCTTACAGATTTTCTATTCTAATTGTTATTAGAGTGGAATTCCTAGAAACTATATATATATATATATATATAGAGAGAGAGAGAGAGAGAGAGAGAGAGAGAGAGAGAGGCCACGTGAATTGCTGACAGGTAAGAATCTGATGCCACGTCAGAACTTGTGGCCGTAAAAGCTTTGACCCTGATCCCCTACCCCACCTGCATGAACCATGGCTATACTGATTACTGAGCTCATATAATTAAGGGTGAAAGCTCCATGCCCTCCCTCTATTCCTCTCTTTGCTGTGACTAACTTTCTCACTCCTCATCCACTTAGCTCTTGGTCTTGGCTCTTTGGCATGGTCTCAACAGTAAAGTCTATTTGTTTGTCACACTCTCTGTCCATTTAGAGGTTCCATGCCATGACAACACTCCACTACTCTCAACAGTGCACAGTTCTCCGCACTATCTCCTTATTTAGTCCTTTCTCAGTTACACATTTAATGCTCCTTCATGTTCTGTCACCGTCTACATCTTTTTATTTCTTCCCCTCCCTTTATTTTTCTTTTATGATCTGGGGTTTTGACACGTGGTCCGCTTGATTCATGCCATGTCATGATAGATCCAGGTCTTGTATTATACAGGTTACTGTGTTTTTGGCCCGACTCAAACCTCGTATTGTGGCTTTGGTGTCAATCTGACAATTATTATGTGTGGCCAATTCATATGCAAAGACAAACATCCAGTACCCCTCCCTTCTCCTTTATACACATAATTTTTTACCAAACGAAGTTATACAAAATTTCCAAATAACCAAATTAAGAGGTCCGGATTTCCAATTTTGTGGGACAACACACAACCTAGCTCTTGAGATTTTGCTACTTTTATGTAATCACTGTAAGTAGCTTTGCTGTAGTAGAACTATATGAGATAAGGCCCCTCCTTTTGTGGTGGAGAGCGTCTCGGAAGAGATTAGAACAAAAGAAAAAATAATCTCGAGTGCAATAGTAAAAAGAATGTTACTGCAACAGAATGATCATTACTTTCATCAAAAAAAAAAAAAATGTTATTGAAACAGAATGATCATTACATTTCTATTGCTATTACGTACACATAATACCCAGTCCAGTCTTCCAGTGGCGGAGCAACTTGTAGATCAGGGGGAGGCCCTCCAAATATTTTACCTTTTAAAAAAAAAAAATTCTCTATAGTTTATAATATAATTATATTTATAAACTTTAGAAAATATAGCACTGGAAACCTTTTTGTTTTATTTTATTTTTATAAATGTTTATATTCCTATTAGTGTAAGGATACTTATGTACAATTCCCAATCAAATTAAATCATAACCTTTTAAAAAATATGTCAAAGAGAAAGAGAGAGAGAGAGAGAATAGGCTATAAATTTATTCTCAACTTTAAATCCTTTCTTATTATGACATTTAGTTCTCAATTGTTTTGATCACATCTTTATGTCAAATTTGGTCAAATATGGACAAATCGTTAAAGAAAGTGTTATTTTTTACATTTAAAAGATAAAAAAATAAAAATATTATATATAAAATAAAATTTCAAATTATTCTACTTTTTGGTTTATTTTTTGAATGGATTAATAACATTGGGTGTCAGAGCCAGCGTTCAGTAAATACGTCACACCTCGACTAATCTTAGGGGAACACGTAACACCTTGGGCAAGTGATCCTGAGGGGACTCGAACTAGTGACCATTAAAGAGCATACTCAAGGTCGGACAAGTTGAGTTATCCTTCAAGGTTTATACTTTTTGATTTATAAGTCTAGTGAATTCTAATGATAATTTCCAGGAGTAATGGGCGAAAGTGGTGTGAATAAAGCAATCATGAATATATCACATGGTTTTTATTAATTAGAAAATGCTCTATGTCTGAGGAATGTGCATACATTATACTTTTCTTTATTTATTGTAACCATTTAATTATTATACCAAAAAAATTGTTATTGTGTAAGAATAAGGATATACATTGTAAAACATTTTAGGAATGCAATATACTATGTAGTTCAATATGGTTAGTTTTAAAATAAACTTGATTTTAATAACAACTATTTTGTAGGTTTGTGAATTATATTTTTTTCATTGAAGAGCTTTTTTGTTTTTGTTTTTTCACTTGGTTATCAAATCTTGTGACTTATGTTAATTGTCTTTATATTTACTATTGAGATTCGGCATTTGTACAACTGTGGTGAACTACAAATATTACTTAATGATCGGATAATTGAACAATAAATCACAATTCCACTAAATAAATCACATGGTTTTGAAATATAACTTTTAAGTGATCAAAACATTTAGAAGTTAGAACACGTGCAAGTTTAAAACAGTTTTTCATCACAATTTTGAATTTTAGTATTCTTTTTATTTTAGAACGGTCAAAATTTATTTGTTCATGCTTTACTCTTTCAAATATAAAATCTTGATTCCATGCCGCCTTTAACCATGGAATATCGCTAAATTAAAATAATAGTCTCTTAGCATTATTAATAATCAAGCATGAATTCAACAATTAAGATCAATCATATTAAGTTTTTTTTTTTTTTTTTTAATAAAGAAGTCTCAAGTAACTACTAACTAGAGTATATTATATCCCATGACATAATTGGAAGAAGAAACTCGTTGAATTGAATAAATTTTAGACGAGTATATCTAAAGATTAGGCCATCATTGGATGCTCTAGCAAGCCCTAGGGATTTGTCCACAGGGAAACAGCGCGAGTGGCCACTGTCCATGGAGGTCATGGAAGCCCATGCTTACATGTTGCAACGATATAATAGCAGGTTTTAATCTCCATTAAGGCCGACAAAGATACGAAAATAAGGACATCAAACACTAATATATATTCACAACAAAATTAAACGACAACCACCAAATTAATGCCCATAACTATCAACCTAAGAAATCTTGCATATACACTGTTTGGATACACCTAAGAAATCATAACCCTTTTAAAAAATATGTCAAAGAGAAAGAGAGAGAGAGAGAATCGGCTATAAATTTATTCCCAACTTTAAATCCTTTCTTATTATTACATTTAGTTCTCAATTGTTTTGATCACATCATTATGTCAAATTTGGTCAAATATGGACAAATCGTTAAAGAAAGTGTTATTTTTTACATTTAAAAGATAAAAAAATAAACATATTATATATAAAATAAATTTTCGAATTATTCTACTTTTTGGTTTATTTTTTGAATGGATTAATAACATTGGGTGTCAGAGTCAGCGTTCGGTAAATACGTTGCACATCGACTAATCTTAGGGGAACACGTAACACCTTAAGCAAGTGGTCCTGAAGGGACTCGAACTAGTAACCATTAAAGAGTATATTCAAGGTTGGACAAGTTGAGCTACCCTTCAAGGTTTATACTTTTTGGTTTATAAGTCTAGTGAATTCTGATGATAATTTCCAAGAGTAATGGGCGAAAGTAGTGTGAATAAAGCAATCATGAATATATCACATGGTTTTTATTAATTAGAAAATGCTCTATGTCTGAGGAATGTGCATACATTATACTTTTCTTTATTTATTGTAACCATTTAATTATTATACCAAAAAAATTGTTATTGTGTAAGAATAAGGATATACATTATAAAACATTTTAGGAATGCAATATACTATATAGTTCAATATGGTTAGTTTTAAAATAAACTTGATTTTAATAACAACTATTTTGTAGGTTTGTGAATTATATATTTTTTTCATTGAAGAGCTTTTTTGTTTTTGTTTTTTTCACTTGGTTATCAAATCTTGTGACTTATGTTAATTGTCTTTATATTTACTATTCAGATTCGGCATTTGTATAACTGTGGTGAACTACAAATATTACTTAATGATCGGGTAATTGAACAATAAATCATAATTCCACTAAATAAATCACATAGTTTTGAAAATATAACTTTTAAGTGATCAAAACATTTAGAAGTTAGAACACGTACAAGTTTAAAACAGTTTTTCATCACAATTTTGAATTTTAGTATTCTTTTTATTTTAGAATGGTCAAAATTTATTTGTTCATACTTTACTTTTTCCAGGGGTGGCCCTAGGCAAGAGCGAGGTGGGTGATTGTCCTAGGCCTCATCCAAAAAATATTTAAGGCCCTTATTGAAAGGCCTCAATATATTTATATATACAAAAATTAAAAAGACCCATATATTTAAAACAAGTCTTTAAATTAAGCCTAATAATAATTTATTTCTCTAACCCAAGTATGTATGAGAACAATTTTTGGTATTTATTTGATGTGAAGAAGCTAATTTTACTAAATTATGATAATTTGAAAAAGTATTATGTTAATCTTGAAGGTTTTTTAAAACCTGATAATCTTTTTGATCTTGATGGTATTGATTTATTTTCAGACTTAAAAGTCTTACAAGAGATTTTACCATCAAAAGAAAAAAAAAGACAACGACAAATATACTTAATTTTATCAAGGAATTGAATTGTTCCAAATGCATTCATTGCATATAGAATATTATTGACTATACTTATTACAATCGCATCCGTTGAAAGAAGTTTTTCAAAGTTAAAATTATAAAAATCTTACTTGCGATCAATTATGTCACAAGAAAGATTAAATGGATTAGCCATATTATCTATTGAACAATATTTGTTATGAAAATATTGAATATAAAAGTTTAATTAGTAATTTTGTAGCAGAATCCGTATGTAGAGTAATTTTTCAATGATTTTTTTTTTTTAAAGATAGAATACCTCATTTTTTTGCACCGCCCCAGACCTCATAATTCCCAAGGTCGGCCCTGACTCTTTCAAATATAAAATCTTGATTCCGTGCCGTCTTTAACCATGGAATATCGCTAAATTAAAATAATAGTCTCTTAGCATTATTAATAATCAAGCATGAATTCAACAATTAAGATCAATCATATTAAGTTTTTTTTTTTTTTTTTATAAAGAAGTCAAGTACTACTAACTCATGCCCGGCCCTGGGTAAGCCCCACAAGCCCAAGGGCTAGGGCAACCCCCCATGGGGGCAATAAGTGAAGAAAAAAAAAGAATTAGTAGACATTAAAAAAATAATAATAATAATATTATATATATATATATATATATATATATATATATATATATATATATATATATATATATATATTATTATACAACTATACATAAAAGGAAAATAATATATATATATATATATATTAGTCTACATATAAAAAAATTTATTAGTATACATTTTTTTTTTTTTAAAATTTTTATGAGAGTGTTGTGCTTTTAATAAGATGTATGTGATGTGTTTCAGTATTCGTTTGAATGAGGCTGGTCTCCACTGTGTGATTTATTGATTTGTTTGGAAATTTTGTTCGCACATGTATGTGGCCACCGGCCATGTGTTTTTGTTTGTAGGAATAGGTTTGTGGGGGCAAGGCATTGTTTGATGTTGCCGTGTAATGTGTTTTCGTTTTTATTTAATGATTTTTTTTATGACTTTTAATTTATTATTAGTATTAATTTTGTTGTGCTTTATAAGACTGTGATTTTTTTTTTTTTTTTTTCTATTAACACTAAGGAATTTTTTAGTTAAAAAACTATTAGACATATAATTACTATAACTGGGATTACATTTTGTTTTAATTTTTTTTTTCAATGTAATTCAAGCTAAAAACATAATATAACATTTATTTTGCATAAAATTTTTTTTTGGAACTTTTATGATGTTTTTTAATATTTAATAATAAATAGGTAACTAAAATTGTGACGGGTTTGGGCAACCCAATCCCCGAGCCGACCCTACTAACTAGAGTATATTATATCCCATGATATAGTTGGAAGAAGAAACTCGTTGAATTGAATAAATTTTAGACGAGTATATCTAAAGATTAGGCCATCATTGGATGCTCTAGCAAGCCCCCAGGGATTTGTCCACAGGGAAACAGCGCGAGTGGCCACTGTCCATGGAGGTCATGGGAGCCCATGCTTACATGTTGCAACGATATAATAGCAGGTTTTAATCTCCATTAAGGCCGACAAAGATACGAAAATAAGGACATTAAACACTAATATAGATTAACAACAAAATTAAACGACAACCACCAAATTAATGCCCATAACTATCAACCTAAGAAATCTTGCATATAACGGGATTCTTTGTCCTTTCCCAAGTGTTGGGTTGTGACAAACGAGAGTGTTTTATATTCCTTAAAACTATATTATAATCTTATATTATTGGGAGGTACTTGTATTTTGTCTCGTTATTGTTGTTTAGGTGTTTGGCAATTCCTTTGACTGGGAACAATGGTTTTTCACTTTTTTGTTCAAAAATTAGGCTTGAGGCAACTGCCCAGCCCACCATGGAAACTGTGGCATGCGTGCGTTGCTGTGTGTTCTTTTTAGCTAATCAAGGCCACACGGTTGGCCACTTGGACCAATCTAGTTAAATATTAGCATTAGTTTGAAACCCAATATAAAAGGGAAATAATTTATAGATTACATACATATATACTTGGATAGAAGAGAACTTTGGAAAAACCATTTGTACGGCTGCTTGTCTTCTTTTGGGATATAATTTTATTTTAATCACCTTTTGGTCTGTATGATTTCTTACCTGGTGGTGTTGTGGTCACTTTTAGATATTGTCTTTGACAAATTGATTTTTTTTTTTTTTTTTCCCTTCTCTAACAAGAAAAAAGGTCTTGTGAATTCGCGTTAAGATGCATTTTAAAACACTTTTAAATATAAATATATAATCATTTTTAAAAATTAAAATCAAACTATACACAAAATATTAAGAGAAGCACATATAGGCACTTTAAATTTGTGCACGTCGAGTCATTAACAAGTGCATTTCTAACGTTTGGAGTGTTTTCATTTTGTTTTCTTAGGTTTAATTTTTTTTTTCAACCCTCATATTTGATAACATTTTCAATGTCGTCTTTTTGTCCATTTCTGTTAAATGCTAAATTTGTAAGTGATGCACACATGAGTGAGATGAGAGCACATTGCCAACTATGCTGATGTGTTAGACATTGCCATGTTATGCGGTGGCAGAATCAGAATTTTTTTTAAGTGGGGTTCAATATATAACAAAAATATTTTACATCAAGTTAGTCTTTACATTACTCAAAATAATTTTTTCTCATCCAAATTAATTTGTAAATTTTTAAACTATATTTTAAATCAGACTGATCACAATTAATATTATTAAAATTTTAGATAAAGATTTTTTTTTTGTTAAATAGTTTAGAAATTATATAGTTAGAGTATATAAATAGTTTTATAAATCATGAAAGATATAAAAATGTAATCAAATTTAAATAATAAACGCCACTTTACATGATTAAGCTTATAAAAATCAATATAAGAAAAATGGAATAGGATCCTCTCCATTTGAAATGAAATGGAGAGAGTCCATTTTATGGTCCAAATTAAATATTACAAATCTAACAGTGTACAGATTGCCACATCATTTAAAATTTTAAATGACGTGACAGTATGTATACTGTTAAATCCATGAGATAAAATCTGAACCATGAAATAGACAAATGGAGATAATCATATTCTAAGAAAAATATATAACAATAATATAAAAACTAAAAACAAAGAAAAATTGAAGTGAACAAAACTTTGTTTTTTCAAAATATACATCTTTTATAATTTTTTTGTTAAAAGTATTGTAACTCAATTGATATTTATTGTTATCTTTTATTAGGAAAACCAAAGTTTAAATCTTCAATTTCACAACTATGCAATTAAAAAAATAAAAATAAAATTGTAACTTTGTTCAAACAAAAGCCTAACCCAACTGAGCCGATTTGCATATTCTCTAAGCCTCTAACGTTTATGCATTGTCCATCGGATCAAGTTTAGCAGGTTTTTTTATAAAAAAAAAAAAAAAATGTTAAGCAGGTTTATAGGCCTAATGAGCACGAACCTGAGAGGCTGAGACCCAGCTTAATTGGCCTTTTGGGCCTAAGCTACATTATCCGAATACTTTCTCTTTCTTCTTATATTTTTGACACGAGAATACTGAATAGGTGAGCCCTATGAAAGTAGGTCATGAACCTCTAATACTGGCAGGGCCTTGTAGGTCTACACAAACATGGGTCTCTTGGGGCTACGTACCGTTAATCCTGCTCTTTATGAGTGAGCACAAAAGGTTTATTTTAGCTATGTCTATATTATTATTGTACTAGTACTAGTACTAGTATAGTATGTCTTATTTAATAAATTCGGCATAGGCCGAGCGTAAGTTCCGAAGCAGATCCAAATTCAAGCCAGATTTTTAGCTGATTGGCAGTAACATGCTGAATCTGGTTCCTACTCCAACAATGAACATAGATGACCTTTACACGACATATACACTGTATCTCATACCTTTGCTATCGTACCTAGAACTAGAAGGCTAGAACAGAGTTCCATGACAATATTATTATTGACAATTATGTTTGTATGCCTACTCAATTGAGTCTTATAGCTAAGCATTTAGCAAGTTTCAACCATCAAAGAGCTTTTATACTATTCTGTCCTCGCATATGATTATGCACCTGTCAAACGAGACAGATTTATGCATTTAATGTGACAAGCAAACTTGATTACAAGATTTTACTAAATTGGCTACAAAAATCCATTGAAAATAATTGGGAAAGACACTTTTAGAGTTCATCTTTGAAGGAGGTCTTTTTGGTGTTGTTTGAGGACAATTTAATGGGGTATGAGGCCTCCATGGCTATACCACATAGTCCCTCTTCTGCATTAACCCCACGTTGCATCCTTATGTAACCCTTCTCTCCCCATTCAGGTCCCCAAGAGTTCTTCACTATCCAGTATTGTTTACCATCCAGACTCGTTCCATAGCCCACAATTGCCACCCCGTGATTCAGCTCTGTGCCACAGTCTCCAGTGAATACTCCCTGCGGTTAAAAAAACTCAATTTCAATCTCAATTAGTTGTTTATACCCTGAAACATATTTAATGTCAATCTTTATATACAATATTGCTGATTTTTTTTTATTTTTTTTATTTTATTATTATTGTTTGTAACTGTTTTTTTTTTGTTAGTGTATAATTATAGTTGGGGAAAACATACAATGCCAATTGAATTATAATATTATTGTTTGTAACGTTGAAAACATAACAATGTTATTTAACTAGGCTAAGAACTTGCCTCTGAGTAGAACTGGAAATCCTTGCTACCAGCATCAATTGCAACCGATACAGGTTGTTTTGCAACAGATTTCATCAAGGCATGTTCATCATTTTGTGGAACATTTTCATGACCGTCAATTTGCACCATAGGAGCATTCATCTACAAAGCAACAAAAACACATCCTTTTAATTTCATTTTTACATGCATACATATTTTAATAGATTAGTCATGCATAAATTTTTTATACTATAGTCGTGTTGCAGTTATTTCACCTTGGATGAGTCACATGACTCATGTTTGGCATCGTAGGGGTAATTCTTGTCCGTTGTTACTCCACCAGTTTGCTTAATGAACTCAAATGCATTTTCCATCAATCCTCCATTACAACCTTGGTTTTTAGTATCGCAATCAACCAGCTCCTGCTCTGACAGAGAGACTAACTGCTTTGTTTTGATTTGGTTGATACCCTCCACTGCAACTACAGTTGAAAATGCCCAGCAGCTACCTATAACACCAACAAAAATTTGGTGTGAGTTCTTAGAGCATTCCCATCCGGGAAGCTAAAGCCACTTTTAAGGTAAAATAGCTAGTACTGTTGATAAAATCTCACAAAAAAAACCTCCCAACTGGTGCTTTATTTTTGCTCAAAAAAATACATCATGCAACAGTAATAGGTATTGTTACCTACTACTGTTCACGAGAGGTAAAATTATTTTTTCTTTGTTTATTCATTCTCTCTCCTCTCATGGGGTGTGGTGGTTGAGGGAGTGGGAAAAAAGAAAGAAGAAGAAAAAAATATATAATATTTTTAATAAGATGTACTGTAAAATAAAGAGTGGGATGTGAGGTATGTTGTAAAAATTGATAGGTAAAATAGAAAAGTAGGTTTTTGAAGAAGTAAAGTAGAGAAGTTTTGACTAATCGGATGTGAATGCTCTTAACAACTTCGTGATGGGACTGCTAAAATACATTGATGATACATGAGCACCTAGTGGTTATTTTTTATTTATTTTTTTTTCTTACTCTCAGTTTGAAACAAATCAATTTTATAAGTTAGATTAAATATTATAAATCTAAAGATTTAATTTTAAAATTTTGAATATCGTGGCACTTTGTTCATCGTGTGATTCAGAAAATAAAATTTTAATAAATCTAAAGATTTAATTAATTTAATGTTAAATTATTTAAAATTTTGAATATCGTAGCACTTTATTCACCCTGTGATTTAAAAAATAAAATTTTAATTGTAAATAGACTTTTTCGAAAGGAACTTGGTAGCAATTACTAAACATAAGAATCATTTTTTGTAATTGATCATAGGACATACATGTTAGTTACAAATTTAATTTCGATTGTGTATAAATTGTTTCCAAAATCTATATACTAGAGAATGGAGTGTGTTAACTTATTATCACTGCTGTATTTGTTGTTTGCACGTCAAATTGAAGCACTTTCGATTGAAAATTTTCACATGAAATACTTACATAGAAAACTTACCACATTTGCCTTGGTCCTTGACATCAGTAACTGCTCCTTGTTTCCTCCAATCAACGGAGGATGGAAGATTGTCAATCTTCTCATGCATGAAACTGGTCACTTGTCGTATACCTTGGAACATCCTGTGGTGGCTAAACTTTGAACCAGCATAGGAAACTTGCAAACTCAAGGTTGGTCATATCAGCAAACTTATTCAGTTTCAGCTTGTACGGCTTGTTCATCTTGTTCACCTTGTGAACATGCTTCACGTTCTCCTTGAACACATTGAAACGTTTATGCTTCTCCTTGATGTCCAAAGTAGCAGTGTGATGGCTCCTCCACCTCTCGTACAATTCCCAAAGTCTCTCTTCAGAAGCCAAATCCTCCTCTTGAAAATCAAAGCACTTGGCCAGCCCCAAAAGTAGAGCTAATGAAAGAGCAAACAAGAAAAACTTCCTCAAATCCATGAAGCTGTTTGATATGGTCTAGCAATGCAACCATGACCTTAAATACGAATAGGCTGAGTCTTGGGATGAGTTTGGAGAGATTCTTTTAGAGGTCATACATCAATTTTTAGAGGTGGGGTTTGTGTATGTTCGGTTTGTTTGTCTCTACAGTCTGCATGCCTACCACGTTATTTTGCTTAACTTCTTTATGAAAGGTGACGGGCTGGTTATGTTGCTAGAGGCTCTAATACACGATATCTTGCAAGTTAGGAGATAAAGTGCTCAGAACTGCCCTGTCGTTTGCTCAAATTCAACCGAAATTTTTTCAGAAGGTTGCTGAAAGGATTGAAACGTGTATTGTTCTCTCAAATCACTGTGTATGATGGCCTTGCATCGTATCATTCACTAGCTGCTAGCACGCCAAAGAATAAAAACGTTTCATATAAAATTTGTATCAATTTAAATTACTACAAAAATGGAGTACTTAGAATGTAGATATATTGTGTATTCTGTACAAATTAAATTAAAACCAAAGACCACTTGTTTTTCTGAGTATTCCTTCATTTGAAGAATTTGGTAGGATGTGATGTAATTATGTATAGTAGATAAAAGATTATGCAGATATCAAGACTAGTATCATTGAGAGAATTATTTGATTTGAGTTGAGGAAATGAAAAAAGATACAAGAAAACTTAGAAGTAAAAAAAAAAAAAAAAAATGCTAATTAAGGAGATGACGGAAACTATAATTTTTGATAGAATTGAATGGCATAAAAATATATGACCGATTCTAATTAGTCGATTGAAGATTTAGAACCAATCCTAAAATTTTGAAATTGCTTTATATTGTTGTTATTGTAAAGATAAAATATTGTCCAGTAGAGTGAGATGATGCATTAGAGCATTCATAAGCTGAAAGGCAAGAGTTCAAAGTTATTGTGTATGGGCCCAAAGAAATGCTCAGATTCAAAATGGCAAAAATTCTGACATAAGAAAGGAGCACTCGTTTGTTAAGAGAGAATATTAAGTTTAGAGTTTGGTTCTTGTAGAAATGTAGAGAATTCAATCCAAAACAGTGTTTTTTGGTTGGTTAAAACTTAAAAGTCTCTTTCTTTGTTGAGTTTTTGACGGATTGTACATTTCTTTTTGTTAGCAATAAAATCATTCATTCAAATATTTATTTATTTTTTATTTAAAAAAAAACCAAAAGCAAAAACAAAATGATAGTAAAGCAAGCATCGCAATGGGTTATAAGTAGCAGCACCCTCTCAAAATTCCATTTCACTCATTAAGGAATAGATTGTTCAGATTTTGAGAGAGGAAAAACGAAAAAAAAAATGTTCGAGAGAGAATCTATTTGCCTTATCACGTCAATTGAGCGTATAACTGAAAATCATCGGATACCTTTCCGTTTCTTCCTTTCCAAATAAGTTAGAAAACCCATTTTCTGTGTCAAAATCCATATAATTTTACAAAATAAAAAGAAGGTAGGTAGTAACCATGAATAAGACTTCCTGGTGCCTACCATAAACTGAAACTGGAGCAGTGCTACAAAGGAATGCATAGACCCAAATCCAGAAAGATATGCCCCTTAGAATAATTACCATACTTGTTTATAATTACTATTCCGAATAACCAGTGACTTGTAATCCAGTGCCATATCGCTACAATGAAAGAAATCTAGTTTTCACCAAGTGAGGACAAGAGTAGGACATACATCACCTGATAAAAAATTTGCCTTCTAATGAGTATATATTGATCTCAGGGTATATTCAGCACATTTCATGTGAATCATAGAAAATGTATTACCCTTTCCAGTTCCCTGGGAAGCTCTGCATTGAAACTTAAATTTGCATACAGAATAAAGTCCAATAAAGTTATGTAATGAAACAGTTAAATGCATACAACAAGGCAGTTGTAGAAATATGGTTTGGCTGAACAATACAACCCTTTTCCTAGAGTTACCTATGAGATTGATATATTTATAAGAACTTGCATTGCATCTCTATTTGGATCACATACTTTATTTAAAAGATAAAACTTAGGTACAGTTTCCTAGGTTAGATACATTAGGTTCCTCAATTGAATTCAAACACATGGTTGCACTAACCAATGAAACACAAACAATGTTATTTTTTCCTAAGAATATTTAAATTCAATGTATTTGAATTGAATTAGGAATCTAATGTACTTGACCTAAGGAACTGTACCTTAAGTTTTACCCTTATTTAAATAAAATGGTCTTACCAAATGCACAAAACTCTGGCTACTACTGGATTTGGGAGAGGTGATTGGTAGGCAGCTATACCCCAATTCTGGAAAGGCCGATTTCCAGGCTCAAATCGCAACACATCACTTGGACGTACCAATGGAGGACACTTGCCATTGCACTAAGGTCTGAACTCTACATACTTTATTTAAATACAATACCGAACGATAATAACAAGAATAACCTTTTGAAAGGGAGTCATTACCATCTGTGATATAAGTTGAAATACACAGCATGTTTAACCATCCACCACATCCTTGTTATTGGTTGGGTGAACATACACCAAATCATTCTTCACTACTCTCTCTCTCTCTCTCTCTCTCTCTTTGCTTATATGATAGACCCAAACAGTTCCACAGAATCACATGTCAAAACATGCTACTCAGTCCCCTTTAAAGTTTCTTGTGAAAGGAAACGGGCCGAAGAAGCAAAAAAGAACTTGCAACCATATGATACAAAGGAAACATAATGAATATAGCAGCACTTTGAGAGCCTCTGCCTTTGTCCTTTGATGATCATCTGTCAAATCTTCAGGGAATAATATGACTAATGGGGATTCTAATGAATAGCAGGGAAATGTGGTATAACGCTGATGTCAAGGAAATATTCTAAAGAGTTACTGTTGTATGGTTTTCCTTGAGGATGCTGTCATCGCATAGCAAGAGTATGAAGAGAGAGTTCTCTTGAAAGGTTTTGGATGGAAGGAACATGAGGATTGCAGATATCTCTACCAAAATAAAATAAAATAAAAGAATATACATTTCCTTGCTATTACTTCAACAAAATTATAACCAAAGGTCTAATCTAGAGCAGATTCTAATTCAGACATTCTTACTCTCCTACTTCCCATTCTTCAGGTCATATTGACAGCCTTGAAGCAGAGTTACTGCAGAGACAAAAACTAAGGGGACCTAAATCGATCATTAGTCCAAGTATCTAAGAAAGACTCTCCCAGTTTAAACAAAAAGATGAGGCTATGCATCAAAGATCAAAAAATGAAATGTACGAACTCTTTGCTTAAACTGCCAACTGCTTTAGTGGATATATAAACAGATTAGTGGGCATATAATGCACATACATAAATTCAAAGAGGTCTTTTCACTGCATGCATAGTCAGCATAGACATATTTATCCAACTCCGCACTCAACAACAATAACAACTAAGCTTTATTCCCAAAACTTTGGAGTCAGCTATGGATTCCCAATAGACTACCTAGGGGTATAACTGTAATGGATCCAGTCATAATAAAGTGACTAAATTTTAGCCGAGCCATCAACCTACTATAACCCTCCTTTTTCTGGGCTTGGGGACAGTTGTTTGACACCAAAACAAGACAATTTCCAAACACAAGTCACAGAAAATGGAGGCCAGAAAGTTGAAATCCAATCTAACCTTCTCAACATCATCAGTTACACAAGTAATCAACTTCTCAATTTTAAAATACAGATACCGTGAATGTTAAATTACTGCCTCTATTACGTTAAACGAACTCATCAAAGATGCACTAGTCATATTAAAAACAACTACCACATTCATATTCCAAAAACAAACACAAAGTGGAGGTTCATAAAGCAGGCAAAACATGTTTTATGACACGGTCATCATCGGCTTAAAACAGATAACTCCATTATTAAAATTCTATCAGCGCTGCAACTTTCACAATTCAATTTAAAAACAGCAACAACAGGAATGAAAGAGGAAACCACCACCGTCATTATCGGCAAAATCAATGTAAATGCAAAGGTCAAGGAAGAGGCTCCCTATGTTTGGCTTCTTGCAATAGCTGCTGCCGGTATCTCTTGATCTCCGCTTCCTTCTCCATTCTCTCTTGCTATAACAAACAAAAAAACAAACAAATTATGCTTATTCTGAATTATGTTTCTACTTTCTTCAAATGATTTTTTATTTATTTTTTGTTTGATAACGTATAGGGAACTTTTCTAAAGAATAGCCCTTTGAACTTGCCTCTAGGCAGTAAAACCTACGCACAACTGATCCCTCCCGCCAGAACCATTTGCCGTGTAATCTAAGAGCATTCACCCCTAATGGGCTAAGCAGTTCATGCTCATGCCCATGAGCAATGTTTCTTCAGGTATTGCTATTTTTTTTTTTTTTTTAAATAAAATGAATACACCAAACATTGTGCCTAAACAAACCGATTTCTAAATTTCAGAGAGTGAATAATTACAAAATAAAAGTAGATCTAAGTAGCATATGGCAATTTATAATCTCTACGATATCTCAGCATCTGAATAGTAAAATTAGGGTTTAACCAAATCGGAGCTTATAAATTGTGGAAATGAGTATGAAAAGCAAGGTAGAATGGAATTTTCTTTGAAATTGGAAGTAACAAATACTGTATAAATGAAAAAAATATTAAAAAGAAAAAGTAATTGAAACCTTTTCGTCTTGATGGAGAGCGATCCAAACGTGAATTTTATCCATGGATTGCCAGAACACAAAGGCTCCAAGTGACATCGCGAAGTAAGTCGCAACCTTCACCATTTTCTTCTTCCTCTTCTTCTTCTCCAATTACCTGAAAAATTGAATCCCTATCAGGAATTCATTATTATTTGGGTTCGAGGAGGGATTATATAGTGAAACGCACATACATAACTTACGATGCATCTTGTTTTCTTACCGTACACGTGGTGTAAATTGTGAATTTTCTCTTTCTTTTAGTTTATTATTTTTGTTTGGGCCGAATTGGGGTCCAAAATCTGCTTTTTGGAATGGTTAACTCTGGGAAAGGAATCAGGCTGAGGTCCTATAATTCAACTTCTCTAAGAAATGGACTCATAGATTGGGGACAGTTTGTCTATTAGGGCTTTGTGGACAAATTGACTACCCAAAAAGAATCAAAGAATTCTACAATAATGTTACAATGGTTGGGCCTCACAATTTGAATGAGGAAAATTAAAATTTTATTGATTAATTATATAGTCACTTTCCTTTTTTGGCTAATTCCCAAATTCTATATACTATAGTTTTTTTCCTAGCAAATCTTGTCTAAATTTTGAATTAAAGAATGAGTCACAATGATGTGGACTGGACACTTAAAATTCATTTGATACATGTATTGTGTCATGGTAGGAATGTAATTGGCTTTTTTTTTAGATGAGTGAGTTTAGCCGAACGGAGAGGGAGAAGGGAAAACTCAAACCTATAACAATTTATATATTTTTTTATAACTTTGGATGTTCGGGCCAGCGTTCCGTAGATACGTGCACCTCGACTAATCCTAGAGGGATATGCAACACTTTATTAGCACGTGTACCACGATAGGTGCAAAATTTTGTCTTAAGTAGGTGGTCCTGAAAAGACTCGAATTAGTGACCATTGAGGAGCACACTCAAGATTGGACCAGTTGAACTACCCCTCAGAGTTTATAATAATTTGTATTTGATTAATAGCTAACTGTGCATACTCCTTGGTTTAACATTGTTGGCTTTTAGTGCCTTGAGTACAAAGTTATGAGGGATTCTCTAGCTTATTAACCTGACTTTTGGTAAGAGTTCAATAACTAGAAAGATGAGGACAGTGAAAAAAATTATTGGTTTTTACTTATATTGGTCCCACCGATCGATGCCAAAACGGCTATAGGAAAATCAAGAAGTTAACCTGTTGGACTTGTGTGATAACCTTCCTCATGACATGACCACGGTAACAGATCAATTGCCGGCTTTAGAAAACAAAAAAGTGTACTTTATTTACCAAAGGGTGGCAAGTGGCAAGTGGCTACTACCTCTTAATGAATTCATTTAGCTGGTGGCTTAAGAAATATAAAAGAAAAGCTCTTTTAGTTGAAAAAAAAGTGTGTTAGATTGGTTACATATATATGGATGTTATATTGTTATTTCTTGGAATAACTTAGCTGACAAAGGTTAGGACTTCATAAGAAGGTGAATTGGTTCCCTGAGTTTTACACTAAGGATTTTGATATGGGGAGCAAACCTGTGCTTTTCTCGTATACTGATGGTGTGGACAAGTTGCTCTTGTTGTTTGGGACTTTGGGTAGCATTGGTGATGGCCTGATGAACCCACTCTTTTTTTTTTTGCTAAATGGAACTTCATTAAACAGCAAAAGCAATACAAGAGAAATCTCTAAACCATGCCTCTTCAAGAAGAGTTGGGAGATTGTTAGGGAAATACACAACCGGGGAGAGACTCGTAGGGACCAACTTGGCTAATGAATCCGCCAACATGTTGTTCTCACGATTCACCCAACTAAAAGAGCAGCAACTAAATTCCCTAGCTAAATATTTAACATTCTGACAAATAACTGAAATGCTCCAATCAGCAAAGCAAGGATCTGTAACCAAGGCATCAACACATATTTTTGAATCACTTTCAATGATTATGTTAGTCCACTGCTCAGATTTGGCAAGAAGAATAGCCCAATGAATAGCTGAAGCTTCGGCTATTAGAGGATTACAGGATACCACTGATTTGGCCCAAGCTTTTATGAACAACCCATCTTCATCCCTTGCAATGACTGCAATTCTTGCCAAGGAAGGAAAGATAGCCGCATCAACATTTAGCTTGATACAACCTGGTGGTGGGGGACACCAAAAACTCTTCACCGGAACTGAAGTACCAGCTAGTGCAGGAAGAGCTTGCCAATACTCAATGATTTTAAGTTCAAGAACTTTAACTGAGACTAGGGGACTTTCTGAACTATTACAGTGCACATATCTGTTCCTAAAATACCAAATAGCTTCCAAAGTAAGGGCAATCTGCACCGAAGCTTGAATTGCTACTGACCTGGGATTTGAGGAGGTTGAAGGTGGGACCGGTGGATTCACAACCAACTTGACTACGTCCATTGCAGCACCCACTGGAAACAGATCAGCTCGAATTCCCCAACTAAGCCCGAACCAAAAAATTCTGGTGACTTGGCACTTGAAGAACAGATGGGAGATAGACTCCTCTTCCACTCCATAAAGCGGACACAATGGAGACCCTTTGGAGAGTCTAGAAAACAGATTTAGATTAGTTGGTAGGGCATTAGAACCAATCCGCCATATCAGAATTTTGAGCCGCTCATGCAATTTGCATTTCCAGAGATCCTTCCAGCACGGGTCCTGGGTTGTAAGGCCATATGTGACTATGATTTGACTTGTATACCGATTTTACTGAGAAGACACCCTTCGAATCAGCTATCCAACATAGTTTGTCCGGTGAAGGCCGCTGAGGCAAGTGAATTTGACATATAGCAGTGACAGATGCCTCATTGAAATGCTGTTGGAGAAGACTCATGTTCCAAGTCGGGCTTTCCTGGATAATGAGAGAAGACACCAGCATCGGATTGGGCGGAACCAAAGGGTCTTTTGGTTGGGGAATGAATCCTGGGAACCAAGGGACCTATGGGTCTTTCCAGCAGTCCACGCTTTTGCCGTCACCAATAATATAGCATGCACCCTTGGAAATAACAGCTTTCAATTTATCTATCGCTCGCCAGGTAGGTGACGTGTTTGAGGGGGAGGCACAATTAAACCAACCATGATGGACTTTATACTTACTTCTCAATGCATTCATACATGGGCTATCCCGACCAGAGGCAACCATCCAAGCAATCTTGGAAAGAAACGCATCATTAGTATGCTTAGCTTTTCTAAAACCCAAACCCCCACTAGATCTTGGAGTACAAAGATCCGACCAAGCTTTCCATGCCAAGAATCTACCAGAATCAGTACTTGGGTTCCACCAAAAGCGACGGACCGCCGCATCCATCTTCTCACAAACAGCTACTGGAACATTAGAAGCAGAGAAAGTGTAGGAAGGTATCGCTAAGGCAACTGATTTTATGAGAGTTGCTCTTCCGGCCCAAGATAACGCCTTACTCCTCCAACCCAATAATCTGGACTCAAGTTTATCTTGCAAGAATTTGAAATCCTTTATTCTACTTGACGAGTTAAATAACGGAGAGCCAAGATACTTAGCATTTGGTTGAACTTTCTTCATGGCCAGCATTGACTTCAACTCTCTTCTTCTAGCACAACACACCAATTTGGAGAATATAAGCCCAGATTTAGACCTATTAATTAACTGTCCTGACCAAATACAATATTTATCAAGACATTCATCTAGAATTTTTACTTCCCTGCAATTAGCCTTAGCAAAGATCATAATGTCGTCAGCGTACATTACGTGAGTAAAAGCCGGACCAGCCACATTCATATTGACACCTTTAATATTACCATGCAGAAACTCTCTATCTATTAGCCTGGAGAGAACTTCTTGGCAGATAATAAAGAGATACGGTGAGAGCAGATCACCTTGCCGGAGACCCCGAGATGGCTTGAATTGTTTAGTCATACCTCCATTCACCAAAATAGAGAAAGATACAGATGAGATACACTCTAGAATCCAACCTATAAATTTATCAGAGAAACCAAATCGACTTAGCACCGTTTTGAGGAAGCCCCAATTTACCCTATCATAGGCTTTTTAGAGGTCAAGTTTCATTGCCACAAAGCCTCCTTGAACCCTACGAGTTTTGAAGCTATGCAGAATTTCTTGGACTATCAGTTGATTTTCTGCAATCCAACGGCCGGGAATAAATGCTGACTGTGCTGGAGAGATAAGGCTTGGAAGAACAGCTCTTAATCTGTCCACTAACAGCTTGGAAATAATTTTATAAGTCGTGTTACATAGACTAATAGGCCTGAAATGGTTGATAACTGAAGGGTTTTGAATTTTAGGAATGAGCACTATAAAAGAAGAATTCATTTCTTTTAGCAACTTACCTGAGGTAAAAAAATTCTGGACTGCCTTGATCACTGTGTTCCCACAATGTGCCAATACTTCTTATAAAACAGCGGCGGGAGGCCATCCGGACCTGGGCTTTTCAAACTCTGCATGCTGAAGACCACTTCCTTTATTTCATTAGGGGTAGGCATTAGGCAGAGATTCGTATTTACAGACTCAAAAATGCAGGGGTGGATTAAATTTTCCAAATCCGCTGGGCAGGCAATGACTTCTTCCGTGAATAGTTGCTTAAAATTCCCCACTACAAAATCTCTAACCTCCGAGAGATTCACAATTCAAATCCCATCCTCACCCCTGATGGCATCAATAAAGTTGGTTCTACGCTTTACTACAGCAGAGATGTGGAAAAACCTAGAGTTACGGTCTCCGTCTTTCAACCAATTCTCGCGGGACTTTTGCCTCCACAGGAGCTCATTTCTGGACAGCCAGCAATTTAGCTCTGACTGGAGTTTTGCCTCCTTAGAACAATTTTGCACAGACGGACTCTCACATTGAATTGACTCAAGTTGCTTGGAAATTTCAGAAATTCTAGACTGACAATGGCCAAATACTTCTCTGTTCCATTTCCTGAGGGCGGACGTGGTGTGGAACTGCTTCTTACACAACTGGAGGCATTCATTGCCAATAAATTCTTTTTTCCAGGCTTCACTAATGACACCATTACATCTGGGGTCCTTTGTCCATATGGCCTCAAAACGGAATGGTCTGGGAGCAATAACATTAGCCGGTTGAGTATCAATTAAGAGAGGACAATGATCCGAATTAACAGCTCCCAGGTGCTTCACTGAGGCCCTTGGGAATGATGCTCTCCACGAACTGTTTGCAATACCTCGGTCAAGTCTCTCTTTGATACATCCTTTACCCCATCTCTTGTTACACCAGGTAAACTTTGCACCAGAAAATCCAAGATCGATTGCATCCAAATCAGAAATTAAACTAAGGAGGTAGTTGGAGGCTGAACTAGAACTTGAGCGCCCTCCAAGTTTCTCACTATCCTGAACAACAGTATTAAAGTCTCCAAAACAGAGCCAAGGACCCTCTAAAGATTGAAGCAAGGCAAACAGATTAGTCCAAGCTTTTGAACGTTTCCGGTAGTAAGGAGGGCCATAAAAACCCACTAGGGACCAATTACAAACACTATCCCAAATTGAAACAGCTATAGTGACAAAATTAAATTCTAAAACTTCAATATATGTACAAGAAGACCAAAATAGACAGATACCACCTGATTTTCCATGAGCAGCAACGGATAGGTGCTCAGAAAAACCCAACGACCTCGCAATCTTCTTCAATCGACAATCTTTAGCTTTAGTTTCACATAGGAACACAACTTGAGGGCTTTAACCTTTTACAAGGGCCCTTCAAGGCTCGGACTGTCGAGGAATTACAAATCCCTCGACAGTTCCATCCAAGTATCTTCATGGTGTCTTAGGAGACGGGGACAGTCCCGTCTCTTCAACCGGAGTAATAGGAATTTTAGAGCTTTCCTCATCCTTGTGTAGCTCGGCATCCTCATAATCAGGAGGTTGAAAACCCCAAAACTGTGAACCACTTGCCTCAAGGCGAGCATCTTCATGTCTCAATTTCTTCGGAGTATTGCAGGGTGAATCAGGATGATCCTTTCTTTTGAGGTCATGAGTAGCAAGAGTTTCTTGGTTAGCTGGATCAAGTGAAGGGGTGGTTTGATTGATTGTAATGGGAGGAGGGGGGTCGGCTTTTTTCACTGGAGTAGGGGCATTTGAATTGATTGGAGTAGGAGGAGGAGTGAACAGAGGAGCATCTAATATCACCACTTTGGGGGAAAGGGGAAAGTTGATTTTGTACTCTATTCCAGGAAGTTCTATTTGGTTGGTGATGTGGCTCCTAGGATGAGGCAGAGGAGGTTCTAGAGTACACGGCAGCTGAGATTGAAGTGTTTGAGTAGTGTGGTGGGCCTCAACAGGATCCGTGAGAGGAAAGTCCACATTGTTCAGTGTGGGCTCAATCGGTACAGTGGGTTGGGTTGAAGGCAATTGATTTATGACTGGGCTTTGTGGGTTATTATGGGTATGAGGCCCAACCAGGTGATCAATATTAGTTTCAGGAACAAATGCCGTGCTGGTGCCAACTAAGACCGTGTCTGTATGTGACACAGAAGTACTGGCGTTGCTGTCACAGTAGGCGTTCTTAAAGGAGTGCTCCAGCAGACGTGCGGAGGACGACACCTTGGCCGTGTTGCTGTCTGCACTACTGCGTGAACGACCCATGATGTCGTTACCATCTGTACGTGGAGTGTCCTCACACTGGACAGATGTCTTCATGTCCTTAACCACCACCTGCACCGACGGTGTAGTTTGCATCATTGCCGAAGCTGTCTCCTCCAGCATTGGAACAGCTTGCAAGAGGGCCGGGACAGTTATCTCCTGGAGTATTATCATAAATCCCTGGCGGAGTCTTATCATTTCCACTATGGAGCCATTCACCAAAAGCCGGAAACTTTCTGCCGAACTCATTGGTTAAGACTACTCTGTTCTTTTCACAGTGTATATTTGTGTGACCAAT
Organism: Fagus sylvatica; assembly: GCA_907173295.1. NCBI lineage: Eukaryota > Viridiplantae > Streptophyta > Magnoliopsida > Fagales > Fagaceae > Fagus > Fagus sylvatica. The sequence goes on from OU015772.1 coordinate 21,912,633, forward strand.
TATTCCGCAACGAAAGCAGAACTCCGGGAGTCTCTCATATTTCAGGCTGATCCAAATGTCATGCCTTTCATGTCTTGGCAAAAAAAACCCTGGGCAAAGTGGCATATTGACATTAACATTGATTCGGACCCTTGCAAATCTCTGCCATATTCCACTAGGAGCTTCAGAAAATTCAACCTCCACCACTGAACCAGCTTTGCTGCCCACAAGCTTAATATTTTCCTTGTTGCACCAAATTGGGGGAAGCCCGTGAACTTGAATCCAGAACATGGAGCTAGTGAAGTCGATCTCGGTTAGAGCAAGTTCCGGACTCCAAATCTTAAGAACAAGATGCGCACCACGAATCGTCCAAGGTCTTCGATTATAGGCTAAGGATCTATCGGTTTCATGCTCAAATGAGAAAACAAAGGTGTTCCTATCAATTTTCTTGACCGAGATACGTCGGGAGGGATTCCATGCTCGCATCACAATATCATGAAGGACAGGGGCATGGAAGTTACGTTGAGATATTATTTTTCCGATGAGCAGAAGGTTTGATATCACTGGGTTAGGATTGGACATGGGGAGTGTAAGTCGGTTATCCGCACAACTGACACTTTGGGTGAGTCGGGTGATATCTTCCACCGTGGGGATAGGGAGTTCCTCGGCTGCCATGGGGGTCAGCAACTTGATTGAATATGAAACAGACTTAGAAATGGACTTTACAGAATGTTGAACGAGGCGGGTGGTATCAAGGGGTGATTGTTGGGTTTGTGAGGAAAGGTGTAGTTTTGCAAGGATAACCACTATGAATGCACAATAGTGGCGGCATAAAGGAGGCTTAACATGGAAGAGTGATGAGTCACAGGCAAGGTTGTTAAAATCGGGATTCTACGCAGGATCGCTGGAGGGACTTCGTGAATCGGATCGTAGGATCGGATCGTGGATCGTAAGATCCTACTTATTTGTCAAAAAAGTGTAAAAACACATTAATAATAGCTTTGTATGTTAAATGTTTATTAGAATTATGATATTATCCATAAAAAATAAAAATAAAAATAAAGAGTTTTGCTTCAAGATAATGTAATTCGTACCATACATGACGTTGATACATCGCTATTTGCTACATCCATATTGACAAAAGATATATGCTTAATTCTCAACACAATTTATCCAAAAAGTTAATAAGTAATTACTAATTAGTAAGCAATTAAGTACAAAATAAGTGAAATAGTGAATAATTATATTAAGTAGCAACAGTACATAAGTCATAAGCTAAACATTCAATCATCTATTCTAAGATTCCTATCATCATAATCTGAATCTAAAGAATCCATTTCATCATCATTGTCTTGGCCAATATCAGCATCCATAGGTAAATCATCAAAATCCCTATATCTCTCAAATCCAGGCAGTAGACCGCTATTATCATCAGATTCGTCACTAACTTGATAAACTGCCACATCTTTTCCTTTTTCAGTAGTTCTAATGCCCTCATCATCACCTAACCGGTAGTAACACAATGTGTATAGGTTTAGGGATTTTGGTATTTAGATTTTGGGAGCTGAGTATTGTGTGGGGTGTGGTTGGATTTTAATTGAGAATAGAGAGGGATTTTTTTTGTCATTTCACAAGTTTTTTGGGCTAAAAAACTGGTTTTAATCATTTGGGCTATTTTTATCTATTAGGCTCGTGTATTTCTCATCAACCTATAATTTAAATTGGCCTAAATAGCATGTTTAGTGGGATCGGAGTAGGATCGTAGGATCGTAAGATCCTACCGATCCTATAGATCCTACTGATCCTACTGGCGATCCTATTAGGGTGTGCGATCCTACCCCGATCCGACTATTTTTTGAAATGTGGGATCGTAGGATCATAAGATCCTACGATCCGGATCCCGATTTTAACAACCATGGTCACAGGGGACAGGAAATGTAGGATTCAAAGTTGGGTAACGGTACCATAAGGGTACGGAGAGCATGTTCCTGCACAACTCGTTGGTTGCTTCGTTATTGTGTTTCTTGTCCTGATGACCCCACTCACAATGCTTGTTCTCAGTGGTTTGATCAATGATTATTCAGAAGGTGGTTTTAGTATTCCCAACGACATCGTTGACAAGGTATGCACAGTAACCAATGGAGATTGATACAAATTTTCTTGAACAATATACTGTAACAATTGTATAACACCAGAGTTGCTAGCACCTCATCTGACACCTTTTGGTGCTTTTAACGGAGACATCTAGAGTTTAAATCTCCCTCCCTCAATTATTGGATTATCTAAAAAGAATTGCTACTTGCCATAAAGACAATATGTGATATGTATCTATACTCTATTATTGTACAACTTATACCAAATTAAAGTTTGTAGTGAAAATTACCTCTAAGTGATCTATCAAATTTGAAAGAGATATAAAAAATCTATAATTAGGATATTTGACACACTGTCTTGAATTTGATTTACTTCAAAGACATGACTAACGGGCTGCCATGCGTCCTTTACTGTACTCACTCAAGCTGCTTCATGTGTGGAGTCGGGATATCAGCTTTCATTGGTAAGAATAGTTTGATTCATATATTATCTAAAAAAAGCAAAGTAAAAGTTCCTTGTCACCACAAAGCAGGCTCTAGAGGTGCGAGCCTGCAAGTCTGGTTGTCACGTTGCTGTCCAACCCAAACTTGGTCAGGTTAATAATATATCAAGATATGCCCATGTAAAATTTTAATGTCCAAGCTTTTCCATCAGCTGGATCGGATTAGGCTCTACGTGCCTGCATCTTGCATCTCTAGAGGCTAGATCAAAATTGAAGTCATATTTCTATATTCCTTTTCTTCCATTGTCAATGCATTTTGTTCTTTACTAATCACAACAAAGCAAGAAATGGGAAGTCTAGATTTTGGCATCATGTCACTCATTTGTACCCAAAGCCTGCTTCTTTGAGTTTTTCGTACTGAACATTTGTGTGAGAAATTATTTTTCCTGTAGAGGCCCATTCAGAATGCAGAAGACAACGAGTATTAAGTGGAAATGAGGCCCATATTAAGGTCTGGGATGACAAGCGCAGATATAACAGGAATTGGTTCACCAGCGACTCTTTTGGTGTTCAACAATGAGGTTGGGTTCCCTAGAAACCAACATTAATTCCCTTTGTAGCACGGGGAAAGTCCATCCGGTTGGGCTTGGGAAACCAAGGCCTCACCTGGGTTGGAGAAACGGAGACCAGACAGTTTGATGTAAACGGAGACCGGTCATATTAGGGAAATGGGTTATAACCCTCTTATCTCTCAAACGGGCGCCTTTCATAGGCGGACAACGGACGTTCACCACACCCGAGAAGCATTAAATAGGGCGGTGCAGGCATTAATTATCCTAGGTTAGCTCAGACCTTGAGATGCCCAACCTGTGACGGTACAGACGAAATCATTGAATGCATAAGGAGACAGTTGTTGCTGTGCTCTGAGGCAACATCACATCAATCATTCGAAGGTTGTCTGAGGTTATGTCATCCTCGAAATACACGCCTCATTGCTGGCAACCACCACATGAAGACAAGCTTCTAATACTCTAGATAAATAGAAGGAAAGGGGACGTGAGAAAGGTACGTGCATGTTCAATAGAGAGCATATACACTTTGTTATTTTGAGAACCCTAATGCAAGTAACTGACTTGATCTTCGGAGGGTGATCGGCGAGCACCGCCACCACCTCTAAAGAGCATCTTATTTCTTTTACAGGTAGATCTTCAGCCATCATCCAAACATCTCAGATATCTCCTGGTGACGTTCTCAGGTTAACTTTATCATCTGAAAAATTACGCAACACAACATTAATTTAAACAGTAATGTGATTGGATAGAAGAATATGAAAAATCAGTGTATGGTATAGTATTTTTTATTATAATCATCATATAGTACAATAATAGTAGTTGGATTTCGATGCACAAATACTAAATTAACACTTTTGAGTTTTGATATGATTCATACTTAACAGAAGGAACATGTTGGACAAGAACTGCAGAGAGACAAGCAAATTGAATAAGAATGGAATACTTAAAGGCAGTCCTCAGGCAAAAAGTTGGTTACTTTGACAATAATGCTGCTTCTTCCACTTCCTTCCAAGTCGTTTCTACCATCTCTTCTGATGCCCATATAATCCAAGACACTATAGTTGAGAAGGTTTTTGATTGTCTAAGAAATACTCTTTTTTTTCTTCTTCTTCTATGTGCTATTATTAACATCATCAATATGCCTTTTACTGCAGATACCCAACTGCCTGACTCACCTTACAGCGTTTGTCTTTAACCTAATAGTTGCATTTGTGCTTTCCGGGCGACTTGCATTAGCCATTTTTCCATTGTCGCTCATGTTTATTGTTCCCAGAGTTGGATTTGGTAAGGTACTGAAAGGCCTGGGAACAAAAATGAAAGACGCTTATGGGATTGCAGGCAGCATTACAGAACAAGCAATCTCATCAATTCGCACTACCTATTTGTATGTGGGGGAGTGTCAAACACTAGATAGGTTTAGCTGTGCACTCCAGAAAAGTATGGATCTTGGCATAAAGCAAGGATTAACAAAGGGATTGCTGATAGGGAGCATGGGGATGATTTATGTAGTTTGGGCTCTCCAGGCTTGGGTTGGTAGTGTTCTTGTCATTGAAAGAAGAGAGAAAGGTGGCATCGTTTTCATTGCTGGAGTCTATATCATCGTGGCAGGAGTGTGAGTTACTTTACTTCATACTGCTATCATTCTTCCTATTATTTGACTCTATAATATGCAATGACAAGTTAGTGCTAGGGAAGTGTTTGCCATTAGTGCATGGTAAAATACAGAATTCATGAATCTAACACAATTATGACGTTTAAGTGAAAAATATGGTAAATGCAGTGATGTTACAGACAGAGTATCTTATCTTAGTAAACAAATTATCCTAAAACAACTTGGGAATCCTAGCACTTTATCATGTTATTTAAGTTCAGTTTACTTGATAAATGTTGACCTTTGGAATTTTAAAAGAGTAAGTTTGTAACGAGAGAATAAAGAATCCTATAAGAATAGGTAGCATTCACTTGAAATTTCTGTGTTGTCATAACTCACAGTTTCAATCTTGTATATTTAGGTCCATTATGAATGCACTCCCAAATCTATCTTTCATCATAGAGTCAACAAATGCTGCTACCCAGATTCATGAGATGATTGAACGGATACCTGTTATAGACTCTGACAAAGAAAACGGAAAAATTCTATCAAATGTGAGAGGACAAATCGAGTTCAGAGAGGTTGAATTTAGCTACCCATCAAGACCTGATACTCCAATACTTCAAGGATTGAATCTTAAAGTGCAAGCTGGAAAGACCGTAGGTCTTATTGGAGGCAGTGGTACTGGCAAGTCAACAATCCTTTCTTTGCTTGAAAGATTTTATGACCCAATAAAAGGAGACATTCTCCTTGATAAGTACAAAATAAAGAGACTGCAGCTTAAATGGTTGAGATCCCAGATGGGATTGGTTAACCAAGAGCCTATTCTCTTTGCAACATCCATAAAAGAGAATATTCTGTTTGGCAAGGAAGAAGCTCCAATGGAACTTGTTATACATGCAGCTAAGGTAGCAAATGCTCATGATTTCATCATTAAACTACCTCAAGGATATGAAACTCAGGTATGCCATGATTTCTTACTCCGTATTCCAACAAAAAATTTAATTTTCTATACTAAACTTGCCTTTGGAAAAAGTTTTGATTCAATGCTGATCTTGGCTTTGGAAAAGTTTGGACTCAATGCTGAATTTGACTTTGGAAACGTTTTGTGCCTGTACCTCAGGTAGGGCAATTTGGAGTTCAATTGTCTGGAGGGCAAAAGCAAAGGATAGCCATAGCAAGAGCTTTAATCAGAGACCCAAGAATTCTTTTGCTTGATGAAGCCACGAGTGCTTTGGATGCAGAGTCTGAAAGAATAGTACAGGAAGCCTTAGACCAAGGCTTCACAAGGAAGGACAACAATTATCATTGCCCACCGCCTCTCCACAATACGTAAGACTGATTTGATAGTGGTTCTTTAGTCAGGAAGAGTGGTTGAATCGGGGTCTCATGATGAGCTAATTGACATGAACAATGGACAGGGTGGGGCCTATAGCAAAATGGTGCAGGTGCAGCAATCAACCGTGGAAAAAGAAGCCTTCACTAGTTCCTATCTTCAAACAGAAGACACATATTACAGAAGATCGAGTTGCATGAGGACTCCCCAAACACCTATCAATGTGAGATCAAGCATGAGCAGCCCAGCCTACCCATTCAGTTCAACATTTTCCATGAACCTTACACATTCATTCCAAATGCACCCTTTTAATGACCATTTTAATTCAAACAAAAAAAACAAAGATCATCCTCCAGCTTCCCAATGGCGTTTACTACGAATGAATGCACCTGAGTGGAAGCAGGCTTTCTGGAGCACCTATATAAACCTCCAGCCAGAAAAACACAAGGTACGCACATTATTAGCCTAAACACTTTTACTTACCTGTTAATCACTCTCCCCCAAATCTCTGACAAAGGCATCGGAGGAACTTTGGCCGGCACCCCACCGGTGTTTTCCTACCGTCGTCACTATTTTTCTTTGTTTCAGGTATTCCATCAGGGAAAGCATCATCTGGACGACTGTGCTGATTTTACATTTCATCAGTTATATTCTATTTTTTTTTTTTTAAGAAAATGAGATTGTATTTTCCTTTTAGTACGACTAAATAAACAATGTTCTACTTCTACCTCATTTAATGATCCCATATTATCTTTTTCAAATGCGAAAAATTCTAAGCGTGAAGGTTATTTGATGGAAGTGAGAGCGAAGGACCCGTTTGTCATAAGTGTAAAACCGCCTTGAACTATTAAGGATGGACAATAATTATCCACACCATTTTACACATTACTAAGTGTGGATATATATCCACTAAAAAATTGTATATATTTATAGATGTTGATGTCACAATTTATAAATATCACCCATGATATTTGGTGTGAAAGAATATTTATCAATCAAGTAAAACACAAAAGAAGATAAGAATGTCTTCCTTTGATTATTCGCTTTTTTAACTAAAACACTGAATGCACGAGAGACTCACAACAGTGCAAGACTATTCGCTTTTTTAACTTATTCTGTAATTTGATTTTTGAATGTCAGTAGATAAGAATCCTTCATATAATGTTAGTACTATAATATCTATAGACATGAAATGAAAATGAAAAGAATCAATCATATTTATTGATACAAGACCGGGTCGTCATTCTCTAAAACTTTGTCTTCTACCTCAGAATCCCTTTATGAACAACACTTTTAGCGCTAATGCACAAAGTTCTTTTGTCTATTAATAATGACAATAATGAGGCGCAAAAGTCAGAGCCACGAAAAAGATAAGAACCCAATTTTTTTGTTGACATATTTGGCTTATTAAAAAGATGAACAAGGACAAAATTTAACATTACCTACCAAAAAATAAATAAACAAACTTATAAGACCCTAATTAACTAACTATAAGCTAAGCCAAATGCAGGCTTAAGGGAAGTGCAAAAAGGGGAGGGATTTTGCTCAATAACTCATTTTTTAAAACCATTTTGCAAAAAAAAAAAAAAAAACATTGTTTTAAAACTATTGAGAAAAATAGCCTTTTGTTGGAACTTGTCTCCATGAAAAAATCTTGTAAAATCCTGAAACTCGCCTCTTCAACAAACAAGTTTAAGTTGAAACTCGACAGACAAGTTTCACAAAAAAACAATTTCCCAATATAGTTTCTAACGAGTATTTTTTTACAAAATAGTATTTAAAAAGATATTATTAAGCAAAAAAATTCACAAAAAGGACATAGAAGAATATAATTATATGAAAAGCAAGAAATTGGGCTAACCTGAAAAATTGGGCTATATGGCTATTATTATATCAAAGAGGAGTAGAAGTGGTTTAGGCACACAATATAGCGACGCAGGATATGGGGTCAGCCATCATTTTGTGAGAGAGAAATAGAAGCAGTAAGATTGGTGACCTTGACTCCTTGTAGTGCAGTGTCACAAAGACACGATCCCATATTGTATAGTGTTTCTTCCGGATGACCTTCTTTTGGTTGCTCTCTACACGCTTTAAAAATGTCGCCCCCAAAAAGGAAATTTTACTTCTACTTTTTTGGTTTTCTCTCTTGGTGGGCGGCTCATCATCAGTGTAGCAGCTTTCTTTTGTTAAGATTGGATGTCACTCAATCCGTGTGTGTGCTAATGGATTAAGTTATGTTACAAATCCTTCTTTTATATGTTTTTGAATGAATGAAGCCTTTATTTAAAAGCAAAAAAATAATAATAATAAAGTTAACACAACATTGATTTGATAATTTTTTTGTCATTTTATTGATATATCACGAATAAAAATCTTTTATCTCACTTTTTGTGATTCACTTTATATTATAACAATAGTTATGGCTTCAACAATAACACACCCACCTGGACCACTTGATGTGGTGGAGAGAGACGTGAGAGAGAGAACATATTTATGAGAGAGAGAGAGAGAGAGTAAAGGACAGAGAGGAAATGAATAAAAATGAGTAAAAAATGGTTTTACAAGAGCTTTATAGTATGTAAAAAAAAAAAGGAATAGTAATACAAGACCAGTTGTGAGTCCATTTTTTTTATTTATATTTTTGGTTCCGGTACTCTCTATTTTGGCTTAAAATTGTTAGTTAGTTAGCTTATTTATTTCTCAACAAATAATAATTTATTTGTTAAAAGGTGAGACAAAAAGTGGATTTAAACAAAGTTACACACAAAAAGATTTTGCTAAATGGATAAGAAGTAGGAGCCGCAGTTTTTTTAATATCTACTATGATATCCTTATAAACTTTGATTCTTCTTTTAGCATAACGTTTGTCATTTTATGGTTAAATTTGTGCTTGTAGCCAGAAAAAAGAATCTGCTTTGCTAGAAAGGTTAACCAAGATAGAGACACTATTGCCACATCTATGATCGGAGAGCGAGAGAGATATAACCTAACATGATTGCTTTTTAGCTGTATTGGTGATCAATGATTATATATATAATCAAACGTTCGAAGAAATCTGCCATATATATAATCCACAAAAGTTGCGAAGGCCTTTAAAATTCAGACTTACATTACATATGAGTTAAAACCACGTTTATTCCTCATAGTCCCTCCTTCAAATTATAAGATAACATGCCTAAACCCAAGAATGTGAATCTTGGTTTCGTAAGTAGAGGCCTTCTTTCAACATCGTAGTTCTTTGTTAATTGTTCGTGATGTATTTTATATCAAAGAGGAGTAGAAGTGGTTTAGGCACACAATATAGAGACGCAGGGTATGGGGTCAGCCGTCATTTTGTAAGAGAGAAAAAGAAGTAGTAAGATTGGTGACCTTGACTCCTTGTAGTGTAGTGTCACAAAGACACGAACCCATATTGTACTGTTTCTTCCGGATGACCCTCTTTTGGTGGCTCTCTACTGGGACGAAATTTGTGTCGCGTTAGAAGTGCACAGGGGAACACACTTTAAAAATGTCGCCTCCAAAAAGGAAATTGTACTTTACTTTTTTGTTTTTCCCTCTTGGTGGGCTGCTCATCCTTCTGATGTGTAGTGGCTTTCTTTTGTAAAGATTAGATGTCACTCAATCCGTGTGTGTGCTAATGGATTAAGTTATGTTACAAATCCTTCTTTTATATGTTTTTGAATGAATGAAGCCTTTATTTAAAAGCAAAAAGAATAATGAGGTTAACACAACATGATTTGATAACTTTTTGTCATCTTATTGATACGTCATGAATAAAAATCTTCTATCTCACTTTTTGTATTTTATTTTATATTATAACAATAGTTATGGTTTCAATGATAACACGCCCACTTGAACCGCTTGATGTGGTGGAGAGACGTGAGAGAGAGAACATATTTATGAGAGAGGAGAGAGATGTGTGAGAGAGAGAGAGAGAGTAAAGGACAGAGAGGAAATGAATAAAAATGAGTAAAAAATGGTTTTACAAGAGCTTTATAGTATGTAAAAAAAAAAGGAATAGTAATACAAGACCGGTTGCGAGTCCATTTTTTGTGATTTTTTTTTTTTTGGTTCCGGTACTCTCTATTTTGGCTTAAAATTGTTAGGCCATCTCCAGCAATACTCTAAATTTATCTCTATCTTTATCTTTAAATTACACTTTTTAACAACTCTCTATTTTTTTTTTAAATAACCACTCCAGCAGTACTCTTTATTTTACTCTCTATTCTATTAAAAACTACTTTTTTTATTATTACTTCCCACCAAAAATAACCAACTTCCACCCAAATTAATTTTTCACAGCAACCAAACAAACAAAAATTCCAGCAACCCAAACAGCTGGGACTGGGAGACGGTGACCGAAAGTTTCAGAAACTCATTCCAGTGGGCACAGCAACCCCAGGCGGCAGGCTTGGCCGTGGGTGACCTCCAGACCGGCAGGGATCAGGCACGGCAACCCCAGGCGGCAGAAACCGGTACCACCAAATCAACCACTACCGAATCAACCACCGAATCAGCCCAACCACCGAATCAACCACCACCACGCCGAGATCGGAAAGCCCAAGCCACCGAATCAACCACCACCACGCCGGCAAGCCCAAGCCACCACCGAATCAACCACCACCACGCCGGCAACAGAAAATCCCAAAAAATTTTCGTGCTTTACAACAGAAAACCCCAAAAAAATTTCAGAGGAGAGAGAGAAATTTTCGTGCTTCACAACAGAAAACCCCAAAAAATTTTCAGAGGAGAGACCGAAAGTTTCGTTTGTTCAAACAGAAAACCCCAAAGAGCAAAGAGCAAAGAGAAAAGAGAGAGCAGAGAGAAGAGAGAGCAGAGAGAAGAAGAGAGAGAAAAATTTTCGGAAGAAATGAGAGGAGAGAGAAATTTTCGGAACAAAAGGCAGTTGGTACGGTGGGGTCAGACCAGAAAAATATTGATTTTTTAATTTTTACAAAGTGTACAGTAGCCTTTCAAAAATGAAAGGCTACTGTACACTTTGTAAAAAAATTTAAGGACGAAGAGCAGTTTTGAAAGACTGCTGAAGCCGGGTTTTGTTGTTTTGTTCTCTATAAATAGAGATGAAGAGGAAGTATAAACTGCTGCTGGAGATGGCCTTAGTAAGTTAGCTTATTTATTTCCCAATAAATAATAATTTATTTGTTAAAAAATGAGACAAAAAGTGGATTTAACAAAAAGTTAGAAACAAAAAGATTTTGATAAATGGATAAGAAGTAGGAGCCGCAGTTTTTTTAATATCTACTATGATATCCTTATTAACTTTGGTTCTTCTTTTAGCATAACGTTTGTCATTTTATGGTTAAATTTGTGCTTGTAGCCAGAAAAAAGAATCTGCTTTGCTAGAAAGGTTAACCAAGAGTCCAAGACAGAGACACTATTGCCACATCTATGATCGGAGAGCGAGAGAGATAACCTAACATGATTGCTTTTCAGCTGTATTGGTGATCAATGATTATATATATAATCAAACGTTCGAAGAAATCTACAATATATATAATCCACTAAAGTTGCGAAGGCCTTTAAAATTCAGACTTAAATATGAGTTTTCTTATAGTCCCTCCTTCAAATTATAAGATGACATGCCTAAACTGATAGGAACCTCTTGCGCACCGTCTCGAGTCGTGGTGACTCGAGCTGCACCACGTTTTCCACGGGTTGCTATGGTGACAAATAGAACGAAACAAATATATCTGGTTATACTTCGAGGGATAACCGGTCCTCCTTAACAAGCAAAGCTTGGTTTTTTTCTAAATAATTTGATAGCATTCTTTCATTAATCGTAGGCTTTAAATAGCCAAACAATTTACAGGAAGAAGAAGTCTAAAAAATCAACTTGCATCCAAAAGAGATTGAGTGCAAATAGCCTAAGTAAATAACAACTCCTAAACAAACAACAATTCCTAAAGATAAACTTGCTCTGTTGGACAGCACCCAAAACAGAGTTTTATTTGATTACTAACAATCTATTGCCAACAATTCAAAGTAATCCTAAACTATTCAGTAACATCACATACGTAACCTTTAAACATGTAGCTATCCAAAACTCCCATTTGCAACCAAGTTAACGGACCACATTTGATAACCACCGAGTTGACTCAGTGAGTTGACTTAGTGAGTTAACTCAGCCATGCACTACATGCAACGGGCTCGTAACATTCCCTCCCTCTTAAAGAGCTCCCTTGTCCTCAAGGGATATTTCCGGAAATCTCAACCGCAAAGACTGAGCATCCTCCCATGTAGCATCCGCAGGTGATAGCCCTTGCCAATGTACCAGGACCTCTTCTTTGCTCCGCCTTGTACGTCGATCCAAAATTGCTTGAGGAAGAGGGACTAGGCCATCTGAATTACCAATGACTGGTAGCATGGTACTTGCTTCTTCTTGAGAGCCCAGTTTCCTTTTAAGGTTTGAAACATGGAACACAGAGTGTAACTTGGACTCCGCTGGTAGCTTCAATTTGTAAGCCACTGCCCCAACTCGCTCTACAACCTGAAAAGGACCAAAATAACGAGGAGATAACTTAAGGTTTTTACGGAAAGCTAGGGAGCTTTGTCGATACGGTTGCAACCGCAAATAAACCCAATCACCAACTGCGAACTCCACATCTCTACGGTGCTTATCTGCATTTTGTTTCATACGGACTTGTGCTTGTTGTATGTTTTGCCGTAACTCCTTCAAGATCTCATCTCTGGTTAGTAACTCTTTATCCACAGCTTCAGTTTTAGCGGTCCCAGCTACATATGACAACAACGTTGGTGGTTTTCTCCCATAAACCACCTCAAAAGGAGTTTTCTTGGTTGAAGAGTGAACACTTGAGTTATAACAGAATTGTGCCCATGGGATCCATCGCGCCCATTCTTTGGGTCTTGAACTCGTGAAACACCGCAAGTACATTTCCAAGGTTCGATTGACAACTTCCGTTTGTCCATCAGTTTGGGGATGATAGGACGAACTAAAATTGAAATTAGTTCCTTGCAACCGAAATAACTCCTTCCAAAAAACACTAGTGAAAGTGACATCCCGATCACATACAATGGATTGCGGCATGCCATGTAAACGAAATATTTGCTCAAAAAACACTTGTGCCACACTAACTGCTGTGTATGGGTGGGAGATGGGGATAAAGTGTGCATATTTTGATAGCCTGTCCACAACAACAAAAATGGTGGTCTTACCTTGTGATGTGGGAAGGCCGTCAATAAAATCCATTGATATGTCAGACCAAACTTGAGTAGGGATGGGTAAGGGTTGAAGAAGACCAGCTGGGGAGAGATTATCAACCTTGTGACGTTGGCAAATATCACATTGCCTTATAAATTCTTTGACCCGAGTCTTCATTCCCTTCCAATAAAAAATTGACCGAATCCGTTGTACTGTTTTTTGGTATCCCTCATGAGCTCCTGCATGTATCTCCTCCAAAATAGTTGTGATCAGAGAAGACTTTTCCCACAAATAAATTCTATCTTTAAAGAAAAGGATCCCTTCACGGAATTGCCAAGGGCCCACTGCTTCACCTTCTTGACACAGCGTAACGAGCCTCTGCAATTCGGGTATTGTTTGGACTTCTTTCTTTGATGGGTTCTATCCAACTAGGGACAGGTTGAGATATAGCTTTAAGTTCCCCCGTATCTTCTCGGCGAGATAGTGCGTCAGCCACCAAGTTCTCGCTTCCTCGTTTATACTCGATCACAAAGTCGTACCCCATCAATTTGGATAGCCACCTTTGTTGAGCAATAGTGGTAATCTTCTGTTCCCAAAGGTACTTCAAGCTTCTTGTGATCAGTCCTTACTATGAATTTGCGCCCCATCAGATATGGCCGCCATTTTTGTACTGCCAGTACCAATGCTAACATCTCCTTATCATATGTTGACATCGCCAAGTTTCTACCTTGTAAGGCTTGGCTTATGAATGCAATTGGTTTCTGATTTTGCATGAGGACCCCTCCAATACCTGTACCTGAAGCATCACATTCAACAATGAAAGGTTTAGTAAAATCAGGAAGGGCTAGGACTGGAGCTTGTGTCATGGTCTGCTTAAGTTGCTCAAATGCCTTCTCTGCCTCTAGGCTCCAAATGAATGAGTCTTTTTTTAGCATGGAAGTGAGAGGACCTGCAATCTTCCCATACCCTTGAATGAATTTTCGATAATATCCTGTCAACCCCAAAAATCCTCTGAGGGCTTTAAGAGTTTTGGGTTTTGGCCATTCCACCATTGCACACACCTTCTCTGGATCTACTGCTACACCTTCGGTAGAGATTACATGACCAAGATATTTAATTTGGTCTTGTCCAAACTGGCACTTCTCCTTTTTTGCATACAACTTGTGCTTTCTTAAGATGGATAAAGACTTCACTAACATGCTTTAAATGTTCCTCCCCGTTCCTGCTATAGATTAAGATATCGTCAAAAAATACCAACACAAACTTACGTAAATGTTGTTTGAAGATCTCATTCATGAGAGATTGGAATGTGGAGGGTGCGTTAGTAAGGCCGAATGGCATTACTAGAAACTCATAGTGACCTTGATGGGTACGAAAAGCAGTCTTAGGGATGTCTTCCGGATACATTCGGATTTGGTGATATCCCGATCTTAAATCAAGTTTGGAGAAGTAGCGTGCACCATGTAATTCATCTAACAGCTCATCGATCACTGGTATTGGAAATTTATCCTTAATTGTGATTTGGTTCAGTGCTCTGTAGTCAATGCAAAGCCTCCAAGACCCATCATGTTTTTTTACAAGAATTACTGGTGAAGAATAAGGGCTGGTGCTTGAGCGTATGACTCCTGAACCCAACATCTCTTCAACTAGTCGCTCGATTTCTGCCTTCTGAAAGTGGGGGTATCTATAAGGTCTTACTGATATTGGTTGACTTCCTTGGGTAAGTGGGATCCGATGGTCATGTGACCTTGGTGGTGGAAGACCTTTTGGTTCCTTGAAGATGTCGCTGAATGAGGTTAACACCTTCTGTAAGCATGGTTCCAACCTTTGAGGGTTGAATGTAGTGGTTGTCTTTGTGAGGGCAAACAATTGGAGTAGGATGCCTTTCCTCTCCTTTTGTATTTCCTGCTTCATCTCTCCCTCATCAATCATTCGGTTAGTTGGTGCAGTCAATCCCTTCCATTCTACTTCTCTACCATTCAGATGGAACCTCATGCTCATTTTAGAGAAATCCCACAAGATTGGGCCCAAGGTGGCTAACCATTGAGCTCCAAGAACTGCATCGAAACCTTCTAGTGGCAATAAGTAAAAATCGGTAATGAGTGTAGTTCCTTGTAATGCCACACGTATCCTTGGACACCTTCCATTACTTGGAATCTTTTCTCCACTAGCAACTGTCACATTGAATTTTGCTGTCCCACTAGGTTGTAGTTTTAATCTTGCTGCCATGTTTTCACTCATAAAATTATGAGTGCTTCCTGTGTCTATCAGAATGATAACTACCTTCCCTTCTACATTAGCCTTGACTCGCATGGTTTGAGGGGTGGGAGTCCCTGCTATGGCATGTAATGAAATTGAAAGATTTTCATCCATCTCTTCTGGTTGTATTTCATCAGTTTCATCTTCTTCTCCTATATCCATTTGCTCCTCATCCAAACAAGCTTCAATAAAAAACAACTTCTTACAGCGGTGCCCTGGTCCAAATTTTTCATCGCAATTAAAGCAAAGGCCTTTCTCCCTTACGCTCCCTAATTTCTGTTGGATTCAACCTTCGGGAATTTGTGTTGATTGGTGTTGTTCTAGAGAAATTTGGTGCTGTTGTGGTGATGGGCTTTCTAGGATCAGTTGGGGTGAATATTTTTTTTTGGTTTTGATTCTTGGCTTCATATAGGCGGGCCAAACCTACGGCTGCAGATAAGGATGTAGGTTTTAAGGCTTGGACATCTACTCTCAGGTTATCTTTTAGACCGCTGGTGAAACACCCTACCTGTTGTGGTGGTGAGAGTCTATCTACTCTGCTGAGTAAGCGCTCAAATTGACTTTGGTATTCTCTCACGCTCCCGGTCTGCTTCAGTTTTGTTAAGTCACCAAAGAAATCAGCAAACTCCGTCGGTCCATACCGAGTTAATAACCCCTCCTTGAGATTGTTCCATGTTGTTTCTTCTCCTTCAGACTTTAGTAATTGATACCAAAGTTGAGCCTCCCCTTCAA